>JARQOC010000002.1:721469218-721481718 GCA_033576535.1 Allobates femoralis
TGCTCTGAGACCACAACTTGCAATTATCATACTAATTATTTTTTTTTTTATTTTCAGTTCACCCAAAAAATGCTGGACAACTTTTATAACTTTGCTTCATCGTTTGCCGTAACGCAGGCACAGATGACCCCAAACCCAACAGAGGTCTTCATACCATCAAATGTGGTTGTAAAATGGTGAGAAGGGGGATTTGTGGGAATTGTTTGATTCTGTAGGCAAACAGAGGGTCCTGGTGTCTTGGAGTGGGGGAGATGGGGACAAAGGTGGGGACCTTGTCATAGATTTTGGCATTGGGACCCAAAAGTTACAGCTTCTCAGAGGTGAGCCCGTCTCTGCACCTCCTGTACCTTATTCTAGGCACCACACAGTATTGAGCCTACTGGAGGTCCCAGGGTCTGCTTGCATCTTTGTTTTTACAATATATTTCTAGTATACAGTATCAGTGTATTGTATAGGCCAGGAGTGGACAATTAATTTCCCGAGGGACCACATGAGAGACCGTGACTGTTATAGAGGCTGAACTAAGAGGAAGAAATAAATCAGAATTAGGAATCTTGAGATCCCCTTATAAACTGTATGAGCCCCCACATAGCCCCTTGTACAAAGTATGAGCCCCCACACAGTCTCCCTATATATGGTATTTGCTCCCACACAGCCCCTTTATACAGTATAAGCCCCACGTAGCCTCCTATATACAGTATGAGCCTTCACACTGCCCTCCTTCATACAGTATGTGGCCTCTACACAGACCCCTATATACAGTATAAGCCCTCATATAGCCTCCTATATACAGTATGAACCACCACACCTTTCCTTTGTTATGATCACTCACACAGGCCCCTATATATAGTATGAGTCCCAACAATAGCCCCTATATACAGTATGAGCCCACACAGAGTGACTCTATATTTAGTTTGAGCCCCCATACACCTTCCATATAAACAGTATGAGCCCCTAAATAGTCTTTTTATACACAGTATGGGCCCTAACATAGTTCCCCTATATACAGCATGAGCCCTCATACAGCCCTCCTACATATTGTATGTGCCCCCCCACACAGACCCCTATATACAGTATGAGCCCTTATATAGCCTCCTATATACAGTATGAACCACCACATCTTTCCAGTGTACAGTATGTTACCTTACACAGGCCCCTATATATATAGTGCGAACAGGCCCGGCGCCAGTACCCAGCATACCTGGGCAGGTGCCGGGGCCCTGAAGAAGTGAGAGGGCCCACACACTGTCTGTGAGCGGTAGCAGTGAGGAGACCCGATCACAGACAGCTTCCCTCTCCTGCTCTGCACTGATCTAGGTGATCGGTACACAGCAGGAGAGAAAGCCCCAAGAGCTGAACTTAGGCTGAAGGACCTTCCAGTTCAGTCATTTGACTGATCACATGACTGATAACAAGGTCCTAGAAGAACCTGCATCAGCTCAACGTCTGCAGCCTCTTTGCGTCTCTCAGTGGCTCCTCTCTCTGCTGGTCACTGATCAAGAAAAGCTGGATGAGGTAGTGTGTGTATCTATGTGTATATCTGAATATGTGTGTGTGTGTGTATATCTGAATGTGTGTGTGTGTGTATATCTGAATATGTGTGTATGTGCATGTATTGTGCATGTAACAGCTGTGTGTGTTTGTATGTGCATGTATTGTACATGTAGCAGAGCTGAATATATAGTGTCCATGTAGCAAAGCTGTGTGTATTATCTGTATGTGCATGTAACAGAGCTGTGTGTGTTTGTATGTTCATGTATTGTGCATGCAGCAGAGCTGTGTGTGTTTGTATGTGCATGTACACTGTGCAGAATTATTAGGCAAGTTGAATTTTAGAGGATTATTTTTGTTATTGATCAATAACTATGTTCTCAATCAACCCAAAAGACTCAAATATCAAAGCTTAATATTTTTGGAAGTTGGAGTGTTTGTTTGTTTTTTTTAGATTTGGCTATCTAAGGGCCCTTTGACATCAGCGTTTATTTGAAATTGCGGCAGATGCGGTGAAAAAACCGCATCTGCCGCGATTGCCGCATTACCGCTGCATTTGCGGCGCGGTTGCGGTAATCCCCATAGAAAGTATAGGGTGACTTGCGGCAGGTGCGGCAAGTGCGGTTTTGCACTTGCGGCAGGTGCGGCCGCGAAAAAAACCGCGGCTGACCGCACCTGCCGCAAGTCACCCTATACTTTCTATGGGGATTACCGCAACCGCGCCGCAAGTGCAGCGGTAATGCGGCAATCGCGGCAGATGCGTTTTTTTCACCGCATCTGCCGCGATTTCAAATAAACGCTGATGTGAAAGGGCCTTAGGGGCCTTTTTCACTTGCGGTTTTTTTCCTGATTTGGAAGATCAGGAAAAAACCTGATTCTTACAGAATTCATTTTTTTTTGCCCATTCTCTTTAATGATTTCAGGACAAAACATGAAGCAACAAGATTCTACCTGACAAAATTAAAGTGAATGTGCAAAATACTTTAAGGGCCGCTTTACACACACCAACTTCTGTGTCCAACTTCTAAACAGATCTCTGGTTGCAGTGAAATCATGGACACATTGTTACATTTTGTGGCTGTGTAAAAATGTAACAATGTGTCCATGATTTCACTGCAACCAGAGATCTGTTCAGAAGTTGGACACAGAAGTTGGTGTGTGTAAAGTGGCCCTAAGAACGGGTTTTGCCTGATCTTCCAAATCAGGAAAAAAAACCACAAGTGTGAAAGGCCCCTTAGGCTGGTTTCACACTGCAGTTTTTTTTCTGATCAGGTTCGATCCGGTTTGTGTGTCAAAACCAGGAGAAGGAACCAGGAGAGGAACTTGCAGAGAAATACTATAACTGAAAGATTGACACCTGTTCTGAGTTTTGGAGTCACTCCTGGTTTTGGCACACAAACCTGATCAGGAAAAAAACTGCAGTGTGAAACCAGCCTGATATCTGTTTGTGCAGGTAACTATTACTGTGCAGAATTATTAGGCAACTTAATAAAAACCAAATATATTCCCATCTCACTTGTTTATTTTCACCAGGTAAACCAATATACCCCACAAAATTTAGAAATAAACATTTCTGACATTCAAAAACAAAACCCAAAAAAATGAGTGCCCAATATAGCCACCTTTCTTTATAAAGACACTCAGTAGCCTCCATTCATGGATTCTGTCAGTTGCTTGATCTGTTTACGATCCACATTGCGTGCAGCAGGCACCACAGCCTCCCAGACACTGTTCCCAGAGGTGTACTGTTTTCCCTCCCTGTAGATCTCACATTGTAGGAGGGACCACAGGATCTCTATAGGGTTCAGATCAGGTGAACAAGGGGCCATGTCATTATTTTTTCTTCTTTAGACCTTTACTGGCCAGCCACGCTGTGGAGTAGTTGGATACATGTGATGGAGCATTGTCCTGCATGAAATCATGTTTTTCTTGAACGATACCGACTTCTTCCTGTACCACTGCTTGAAGAAGTTGTCTTCCAGAAACTGGCAGTAGGTCCGGGAGTTGAGCTTCACTCCATCCTCAACCCGAAAAGGTCCCACAAGTTCATCTTTGATGATCCCAGCCCATACCAGTACCCCACCTCCACCTGCTGGCGTCTGAGTCGGAGTGGAGCTCTCTGCCCTTTACTGATCCAGCCTCTGCCCATCCATCTGGCCCATCAAGAGCCACTCTCATTTCACCAGTCCATAAAACCTTTTGATAAATCGGTCTTAAGATATTTCTTGGCCCAGTCTTGACGTTTTATCTTATGTTTCTTGTTCAGAGATGGTGATTTTTCAGCCTTCCTTACCTTGGCCATGTCCCTGAGTATAGCACACCTTGTGCTTTCTGATACTCCAGTAACGTTGCAGCTCTGAAATATGGCAAAACTGGTGGCAAATGGCATCTTGGCATCTTCACGCTTGATTTTCCTCAATTTCATGGGCAGTTATTTTGCTCCTTTTTTGCCCACACGCTCCTTGTGACCCTTTTGCCTATTTGCCATGAAACGTTTGATTGTTTGGTGATCACGCTTCAAAAGTTTGGCAATTTCCAGACTGCTGCATCCCTCTGCAAGACATCTCACATTTTTGGACTTTTCAGAGCCTGTCAATCTCTCTTCTGACCCATTTTGCCTAAGGAAAGGCATCTGCCTAATAATTAAGCACATCTTATATAGGGATTTGATGTCATTACACCACCCCCCTCCTCATTACAGAGATGCACATCACCTGATTTACTTAATTGGTAGTTGGCTCTCAGCATATACAGCTTGGAGTTGGATAACATGGATAAAAAGTATCATGTGATCAAAATACTCATTTCCTAATAATTCTGCACACAGTGTATTGTGCATGTAGCAGAGCTGTGTGTGTTTGTATGTGCATGTAACAGAGCTTTGTGTGTGTTTGTATGTTATTATTATTATTATTTATTTATATAGCGCCATTAGGTTCCATGGCTCTGTACATGAGGATAAGGGAGACAAGAACAAGTACACTAAATCTAGACGATCGTGGACGTACAGGAGGGGCAGGGACGCATGTATTGTACATCTAGTAGAGCTGGGTATGTAGTGTTTATGTAGCAGAGCTTTGTGTGTCTGTATGTGCATGTATTGGGCTTGTAGCAGTGCTGTGTGTGAGTGTTAAAGAGGCCCACTGAGACTCTTTTGCCCGGGGCCCACAAAAATCTGGAGCCGACCCTGAGTATGAGTGTCAACAAAGGCCCCTATATACAGTATGAGCCTACACACAGCCTCCTATGTACTGTATGAGCTCCCACATGGGCCCCTATATACAGTATGAGCCCTCACATGGCCCTCTATATGAGTTACCACACAGCCCCCTATACACAGTATGAGCCCTCACATAGCTTCCTATATACAGTGAGCCTCCACACAGCTCCCGATAAACAGTGAGCTCCCCACATACCCTCCTATATACAGTATGAGCTCCCACATAGCCTCCTGTGTACAGTATGAGTCCCCACACAGGCCCCTATATATACATGTAGTATAAGCCCCCACCAACCATGGGTCCCTATATATAATTAGTATGCGCCCCATTTAATATACAATTAGTCCACACAGCTCCCCTATATTTTAGTATGGGCCCCCACACAGCCCTAATATAGAATGAGTCTACACAAGCACCCTATATACAGTATGAGCCTTCACATGGCTTTCTTATACACAGTATGAGCCTCCTTATAAACTGTATAGGCCCTTATACTGTATATACAGCCACACATCTCACATAGATAGAAAAATAAAACCCACCACATACTCTCCTCCCTCTTGTTCCCCCAGCGTTGCGCTCTGCTCCGGTCTCCAGTACACAGATGTAAAATACAGTAAAATAGGGTCCGAGGAGACATCAAATGTTTCCTCGGACCCTTCTCCATAGGGCCCCATGTTATAGGGATCGGGTCAGATCGGATGTGCACTAAATGCCATCCGATTTGGTCCGATCCGAGTCTGTCAGATTTTATTTTCGGTGCAAAAATCGTTGCAGGCAACGATTTTTTTCACCGGAAAAAAATCGGGAAGAATCGGATCGGACCAAATCGGATGGGATTTAGTGCACATCCGATTCGGTCCGATCCCCATAGGGATGCATGGGGTCCGAAAATCGGTCAACATCGGAAAAGAAGAAATCGTAGTGTGAAAGCACCCTTACCAGGTCATTTTTATTTATTTATTTTCCCTGCAAAGTGAACGTTGTAAAAACAAAATACAGAAGAAAATTTTTCATATATTATGCAAAAAACCAAGGCAATATAAGGAACTGTCTGCAGCAGAAACCTCTCCCTTTTCTCAAATATACAGTTTCTCTGGCTGTTAGACAACTGTCTGCAGCAGAAACATTTCTCTTTTCACAAACCCACAGCTTTTCCGCTGGCCATTAGGAAGCTGTGTACTGTAGAATAATCCCTTTTCACAAACCCAAAACTTCTCTGGCTGTTAGGCAACTGTTTGCTGCAGAAACCTCTCCCTTTTCACAAACACTTTGGCTGTTAGGCAACTATCTGCGGCAGAAAAGTCTCCTTTTTCACAAACCCACAGTTTCTCTGGCTATTGGGCAACTGTCTGCACAGAAACCTCTCCCTTTTCACAAACACATTGGCTCTTAGGCAACTATCTGCGGCAGAAAAGTCTCCTTTTTCACAAACCTACAGTTTCTCTGGCTATTGGGCAACTGCCTGCAGCAGAATTTCATAATAGCCACAAAATGGTCTCGCTCTCTTTTTTTCCTTTTTTTCACTCCTAGGTACGAGAACTTTCAGCGGCGTCTGGCCCAGAACCCGTTCTTCTGGAAGACGTAAGCTCGGGACGCAGACGACCGACCGACGTTCTGGATGCTTGATTTGCTGATCTTCATTCCCTCCAGCGGAGTATTGTGAATCCCGCGGGGGGCACCGAGTCTGCCGCGACAGCAGATAACGGATAACTATGATGAGGATACACACGGGGAAGGGGTGGTTTGGACTTTTGGCGGCTGCTCTATAAGGCTTTGAAAGGGTTAATATCGTTGTGACCAGGCTTGGTCTTTTTTATCTTTACTAAACCTGTTCTAGGGTTCTTCGCTTAGACGATTGTGCTGTATTTCAACATTTTTTTTTTTTTTTTGCAATAAAAATCAGAATTTTTCCTACATTTTTCTTTTGCCCAAAAAATCATGACATAGTCCAAAAATCATCCCGATTTTTTTTTTTTTTTTTTTTTTTACTGAATAATGGCATGGACACGTCTGACCAATTAAATATTACCAATTAGGAGATATTTTGCCAAAATTTCCGCCATATTTGCGGTTTCGTATAATTACGATCTAAATGCAGTATTTCAGAATTTTTTTCTTTTCTCTCAACAACCCATTTCTTTAGGAATTAATAGAGAAATAAAGGTGCTGTTCTTTAGATTGTACATTTTTATATATATGTTATTTTTTTGTGCAATTTCCTCGGCTGCTTAGTGTGACGTCTAAATACGGAAAAATATTTACTAGAATATTTTTTGCTTGGGGCGACGCTGAACCCCTGGTTTGTGCTGTGGTAGTTTGTATAGATCAGTCGGCAGCTATATGTAGTAGAATATAATACTCCGCTCTCCGTCAGGCCAAAAAAAAAAATCTATATTCAAGTATACGGTGGAATTACAGTTTGAGCCTTACTATAACAATTATGCTTTAAATAAAGTTTTTGTGCCATAGATCTATTTGTTGTTGTTATTTAAATTGTTTTTATTAAATTTAAAAAATATATATTTTTAATGAAATTACAATTTTTGGTAGAGGAGGAGGAGGTGAGCTGTGATAACACAGGATCCACCATTCACAATAGATGATATCTACTGTATATAGAGGTGTTATCAGTCATTGTACAAGAGGAGGTGAGCTGTGATATCACCTATTGTGAATGGTGGATCCTGTGTTATCTACTGTATATAGAGGTGTTATCAGTCATTGTACAGGAGAAGGAGGTGAGCTGTGATATCACCTATTGTGAATGGTGATCCTGTGTTATCTACTGTATATAGAGGTGTTATCAGTCATTGTACAGAGGAGGAGGTGAGCTGTGATATCATCTATTGTGAATGGTGGATCCTGTGTTATCTACTGTATATAGAGGTGATATCAGTCATTGTACAGGAGGAGGAGGTGAGCTGTGATATCACCTATTGTGAATGGTGGATCCTGTGTTATCTACTGTATATAGTGGTGTTATCAGTCATTGTACAGGAGGAGAAGGTGAGCTGTGATATCACCTATTGTGAATGGTGGATCCTGTGTTATCTACTGTATATAGTGGTGTTATCAGTCATTGTACAGGAGGAGAGGTGAGCTGTGATTTCACCTATTGTGAATGGTGGATCCTGTGTTATCTACTGTATATAGAGGTGTTATCAGTCATTGTACAGGAGGAGGAGGTGAGCTGTGACATCACCTAATTGTGAATGGTGGATCCTGTGTTATCTACTGTATATAGAGGTGTTATCAGTCATTGTACAGGGAGGAGGTGAGCTGTGATATCATCCCATTGTGAATGGTGGATCCTGTGTTATCTACTGTATATAGAGTGTTATCAGTCATTGTACAGGAGGAGGGGTGAGCTGTGATATCATCTATTGTGAATGGTAGATCCTGTGTTATCTACTGTATATAGAGGTGTTATCAGTCATTGTACAGGAGGAGGAGGTGAGCTGTGATATCACCTATTGTGAATGGTGGATCCTGTGTTATCTACTGTATATAGAGATGTTATCAGTCATTGTACAGGAGGAGGAGGTGAGCTGTGATATCACCTAAATGTGAATGGTGGACCCTGTGTTATCTACTGTATATAGAGGTGTTATCAGTCATTGTACAGGAGAAGGAGGTGAGCTGTGATATCACCTATTGTGAATGGAGGATCCTGTGTTATCTACTGTATATAGAGGTGTTATCAGTCATTGTACAGGAGGAGGAGGTGAGCTGTGATATCACCTATTGTGAATGGTGGATCCTGTGTTATCTAGCGTATATAGAGGTGTTATCAGTCATTGTACAGGAGGAGGTGAGCTTTGATATCATCTATTGTGAATGGTGGATCCTGTGTTATCTAGCGTATATAGAGGTGTTATCAGTCATTGTACAGGAGGAGGAGAGCTGTGATATCACCTATTGTGAATGGTGGATCCTGTGTTATCTACTGTATATAGAGGTGTTATCAGTCATTGTACAGGAGGAGGAGGTGAGCTGTGATATCACCTATTGTGAATGGTGGATCCGGTGTTATCTACTGTATATAGAGGTGTTATCAGTCATTGTACAGGAGGAGGTGAGCTGTGATATCACCTATTGTGAATGGTGGATCCTGTGTTATCTACTGTATATAGAGGTGTTATCAGTCATTGTACAGGAGGAGGTGAACTGTGATATCATCTATTGTGAATGGTGGATCCTGTGTTATCTACTGTATATAGTGGTGTTATCAGTCATTGTACAGGAGGAGGAGGTGAGCTGTGATATCACCTATTGTGAATGGTGGATCCTGTGTTATTTACTGTATATAGAGGTGTTATCAGTCATTGTACAGGAGGAGGAGGTGAGCTGTGATATTACCTATTGTGAATGGTGGATCCTGTGTTATCTACTGTATATAGAGGTGTTATCAGTCATTGTACAGGAGGAGGTGAGCTGTGATATCATCTATTGTGAATGGTGGATCCTGTGTTATCTACTGTATATAGAGGTGTTATCAGTCATTGTACAGGAGGAGGTGAGCTGTGATATCACCTATTGTGAATGGTGGATCCTGTGTTATCTACTGTATAAAGAGGTGTTATCAGTCATTGTACAGGAGGAGGTGAGCTGTGATATCATCTATTGTGAATGGTGGATCCTGTGTTATCTACTGTATATAGAGGTGTTATCAGTCATTGTACAGGAGGAGGTGATCTGTGATATCATCTATTGTGAATGGTGGATCTTGTGTTATCTACTGTATATAGAGGTGTTATCAGTCATTGTACAGGAGGAGGAGGTGAGCTGTGATATCATCTATTGTGAATGGTGGATCCTGTGTTATCTACTGTATATAGAGGTGTTATCAGTCATTGTACAGGAGGAGGTGAGCTCTGATATCACCTATTGTGACTATTGGATCCTGTGTTATGTATTGTATATAGAGGTGTTATCAGTCATTGTACAGGAGGAGGAGGTGAGCTGTGATATCACCTATTGTGAATGGTGGATCCTGTGTTATCTACTGTATATAGAGGTGTTATCAGTCATTGTACAGGGGAGGAGGTGAGCTGTGATATTACCTATTGTGAATGGTGGATCCTGTATTATCTACTGTATATAGAGGTGATATCAGTCATTGTACAGGGGGAGGAGGTGGGCTGTGATATCACCTATTGTGAATGGAGGATCCTGTGTTATCTACTGTATATAGAGGTGTTATCAGTCATTGTACAGGAGGAGGAGGTGAGCTGTGATATCACCTATTGTGAATGGTGGATCCTGTGTTATCTACTGTATATAGAGGTGTTATCAGTCATTGTAATGGAGGAGGAGGTGAGCTGTGATATCACCTATTGTGAATGGTGGATCCTGGTTACCTACTGTATATAGAGGTGTTATCAGTCATTGTAATGGAGGAGGAGGTGAGCTGTGATATCACCTATTGTGAATGGTGGATCCTGGTTACCTACTGTATATAGAGGTGTTATCAGTCATTGTACAGGAGGAGAAGGTGAGCTGTGATATCACCTATTGTGAATGGTGGATCCTGTGTTATCTACTGTATATAGAGGTGTTATCAGTCATTGTACAGGAGGAGGTGAGCTGTGATATCACCTATTGTGAATGGTGGATCCTGTGTTATCTACTGTATAAAGAGGTGTTATCAGTCATTGTACAGGAGGAGAAGGTGAGCTGTGATATTACCTATTGTGAATGGTGGATCCTGTATTATCTACTGTATATAGAGGTGTTATCAGTCATTGTACAGGGGAGGAGGTGAGCTGTGATATTACCTATTGTGAATGGTGGATCCTGTATTATCTACTGTATATAGAGTTGTTATCAGTCATTGTACAGGAGGAGGAGGTGAGCTGTGACATCACCTATTGTGAATGGTGGATCCTGTGTTATCTACTGTATGTAGAGGTGTTATCATTCTTTGTATGGGATGAAGTGAGATGTGATATTGACACGCACACCAGGGCCCTGTGGTACTCGAAACCGAGTTATCAGTTATTGTAGAACTGATAACAGTAACAGATCACTATTTTGCCTCCATTTTTGTTTCATTTGTAAAGTATCTGTTTTTTTCTTACTGGATCAGTTTCAAATGGAAGATAAATAGCGATCTGTTACGAGCAGGGCCGTATTTGCCACTAGGCACTGAGGGCACATGCCTAGGGTGACAGGTATCAGGGGGGCGGCACCAGGAGCAAGAATTTAAAACAAAATTTTTTTTGGAATCTGCCTCCCTACTCCAAACTCTGTGCGATATCCGGAGAGTTTTTGGAGGAGGGAGGGGGTGCCGCATGCACTTGTAAACGTGCCTGTAAGATGCGGTTAAGAAGGAATGTGTGAGCGCCCCAGCAATTCCGGGGTCAGGGAAGCTATCTGACCACAACGTGCAGGGCTCACATGGCATAGGTTGGCAGCGTGATGATGACATCACACTGCTGACAGCTATGTAGATAGCAGGAGGCCGGGAGCGCCGCACTGGAAGAAGCTGTCAGGCACTGGGTGACAGGATCCAGGAGCGTGGAGTCACGTTAGGCGCTGTTATAGCCAAAGATAGCAGCCTGGGGGGCGGCATGGAAAAAGGGGCTCAAGCTACATGGATGGATGGGGAGAACTAAAGCTACATGGATGGATGAGGGGATGGGGGACTACTGAAGCTACATGGATGGATGGGGGATGGGAGGAAACTGAAGCTACATGGATGGGGGATGGGAGGAAACTGAAGCTACATGGATGGATGGGGAATGGGAGACAACTGAAGCTACATGGGAGGATGGGAGACAACTGAAGCTACATGGATGGATTAGAGGATGGGGGACTACAGAAGCTACATGGATGGATGGGAAGATGGGGGACAACTGAAGCTACATGGATGGATGGGGAGATGGGGGACAACTGAAGCTACATGGATGGATGGGGGACTAAAGAAGCTACATAGATGGCTGAGAGGATGGGGGACTACGGAAGCTACATGGATGGATTAGAGGATGGGGGACTACAGAAGCTACATGGATGGATGGGAAGATGGGGGACAACTGACGCTACATGGATGGATGGGGGACTAAAGAAGCTACATAGATGGCTGAGAGGATGGGGGACTACGGAAGCTACATGGATGGATGTGAGAATGGGGAAAAACTGAAGCTACATAGATGGATGGGGATGGGGAGAACTGAAGCTACTTGGATGGATGGGGGGATGGGGGAGAAATGAAATTACATAAATGGATGGGGGATGGGGGACAAATTAAGTTACATGGATGGATATGGGACAACTGAAGCTACATGGATGGATGGGGGACTACTGAAGCTACATGGATGGATGGGGGATGGGGGACTACTGAAGCTACATGGATGGATGGGGGATGGGGGACTACTGAAGCTACATGGGTGGATGGGGGAGAACTAAAGCTACATTGATAGATGGGGGAGAACTGAAGCTACATGGATGGATGGATGGGGGAGAATTGAAGCTACATGGATGGATGGATGGATGGGGGAGAATTGAAGCTGGATGGATGGATGGATGGGGGAGAATTGAAGCTACATGGATGGATGGATGGGGGGGAATTGAAGCTGGATGGATGGATGGATGGATGGGGGAGAATTGAAGCTACATGGATGGATGGATGGGGGAGAATTGAAGCTGGATGGATGGATGGATGGGGGAGAATTGAAGCTACATGGATGGATGGATGGATGGATGGGGGAGAATTGAAGCTACATGGATGGATGGATGGGGGAGAATTGAAGCTACATGGATGGATGGATGGGGGAGAATTGAAGC
>JARQOC010000002.1:722686718-723217645 GCA_033576535.1 Allobates femoralis
AAAACCGGCCAGTGTGCACAGGATCATCCTCTGATCCTACATGTGATGTACCCCGGCCATGAGGATCATGCCGGCGGTGCCTCACATTATATAGAAGCAGAGGTAAATTTGTGAATGTAATATTTGCATGTAGTTGATCAGTGGCTCCCCAGAGTCAATGTTGCTGGTGGACCTCCGCTGCCCCAGTCTGACACTGAGTTTTGGTGCTTTTGCCACATTACATCTGCAGCTATGAGAACAGGATTCAGACGGAACGCTCGATGGAGTCAGTCTTTCACTATACATGTAATGCTAGTTCCAACTCATGGACAAGCCATGAGGCAGGATAGTCAAACATTCCAGGGTCAGAAAGCAAGAGAGCACATCATAAACTAAGGGGAAAGACAAAGGAGTAGTCAGGTCACGGACTGGAATCAGAATACCAGGAGGATAGCTTTTCAAAGCAAGAGGAGAAGGCAAACAGATGGTCAGAGGAGGTCCAAAGTCTGGCAGCAAAAAATCTAAACACAGAACACAGATGAACACAGATGAACAGAGCCAACATACACCAATGAGCAAAGTGCTACAACTGGCAGAGATCTGGGACTAACTGCTCAGCTAAGTAGCTGGGCAATCACAGAGAACAGAGAACAACTGAAGAAGCCCAGCACCTCCCAGTCTGAGATTGGATAGCTGAGCTGTCAATCAACACATTGACACCTCAGCACGGCCTAGTACTAGACTGGACGACTGAGCTGCCACTCGTCAAACTGAAAGCTCAGTCCAGCCCTGATTCTATAATGCAGCGAAATATCACTAATTTCGTCTAAGACACACTGAGCAGAGGAATCGGATAGAGTTACTATGGTCTCCATTTCGCCATATTTTAATGCCCCTCCAATGTCTTTTAGCGATCTATCACACTTTTATAGCTGCCAAAGCAAAGATGGACACTGCTGAAACAAGGCCAGACGGAGCACAAATTGCCTCTATCTGCCTTATAATAGGGAATGGCTACATCAAGGATTCCAACCAAGTCCTAGTTTTCAGGACTGTGGAACGGAGCCCCGTCAGAGCCAGAAATGTGAAGCGAACATAGCCTAAAGAATTTGGATGACTATTGCCATATTTAGGAAGCGTGATCTCAGCTAGTAAACGACTGTCGATTGGCTAAATTCTTGACTATCGGTGGTCATTCAACGTCCTGCTTGGAGAGGGCCCACCACAACTCCACAGATGCATTCAAAATTGTTCTGTGCGTCTCGGTTATCCTCGCTTACAACGTGTGATGGGTAAGATGGTAACAATCATCATCATCAGACCCGACAAAACAAAAAAACTTTTTAGTTGAGTGCTTGATGACTTGTTTAGAACCAAGATGCTATCCAAGAAATTGAAGAAAGTGATTGATACTTGAGACAATGCTGGGACTTACTGCTGGGCGAGGGGAGAGGGAGCTGGTTCATATATTGTATGAACACAGAGCTGCTCATTTTGTAATGAGAATCCCTTTAATTCTTATATTTTAATCCTTCGAGTATTATACTAATCTTCTAAGGGAGTGCATTGTATTGGAACGTTGCCTGGAGGTAAAACATTTTTGCTATGTTTGGCTTTTTTTTTATTCAATTTATTGTAACGCCACCATTGTAATAATAAAGACGGGATGGAGAATTTATCGCGCTTTTCACATAATTGTATTCCTCTTTGTATAAATGATCATTCCCGCTGGTCATGAGAAACGTCTTTTACGATTATATTTTCCGACAGAAGACACCTGACATTCATTCCGTCATATATTTAGCTCAAGCTTCTGGGATGAATGGTTTACTCACCAATCTCGAGAACTCTGTACTGTAATACTGATATTATGACAAAAGGATTCCATGAAGGTCAACGTAGATGACAGTTACCATGAGCTATCTCGCCTCATGAGACAATACACAGGCACTCCCAATTTAGCAGAGCGTGCATATGTTTTCAAATAGGTGGAGTCAGGTAGGATTCTGCGAAGACAAACAGGTTGGGAATTGAAATGTGAAGTGCCTAAAACTTCTCTCTTCTGATATTGTTTGCTGGTGGTGCATGGCTGGATGGTTCCTTCAATATTAGTGGTTCAGATTTTCTCTAACCTGTATGGGGAGCTTAAAAATTAGAATGGACCCCTCTGAAGTCTTACCAAGACAACCCCTTGTTGACAGCTCTTGAGGTGTAGCATCCAATTCTGGGATGTATTTGACTCACCCCTGTGGGGCTGTGGGGTACTCGGAGTCGGGCCCTCTCGATGTCCTTGAGCGTCTGGGGGCTGTCACAGTGGCGTGACCCGGCCCGTGGCCACCCGGAAGGGCGGTCAGTAAAAGAGGGGGGAAAAAGGGGTAAAAAGTAAAAGTAAAAAGAGTTTGTTGTGATGCCACCCGTGGAAGGCGGCCAGTAGGGGTCGCTGCTGCAGTCCGGGACCTCTCTGGGGATAATGGAGTTGCAGTTGGGATGGTTTAGCTCCCCACAGGAGGAGCAGGTCCCCAGGGTATCCAGAGTTAAGGTGATTGGGGGTGATGGAAGGCCAGCGGGGCAGAACTGGCTGTTGGCAGGGTCAGTGCAGGTCCCCTGCAGGGCCCTACGATATGTGCGGTTTGGCAGTCTACCACTCCCCAGGCGCTGGTGGTAAATAAGAGTCTCACACACAGTCTGAGTTCCATTCCGGTTTACTTGGCTTCTGTTGTCAGGCACTTCAAGTTACAGCACAAGCACAGTGGCGGCCCGGGTAATCCTTGGCAACCAGGAGGGTTTGTCCAGTACACCTCTTTGTGTGACTTTACCCTTGGGCTTTCCTCTCTCTCAGCGCCCCCTGTTCTCCTTCTTCCTGCACGCGCTTCCACACACAGAGCCCGAATCCAGCAGTCACGGCCTTCTTGAGCGACCGTCAGAGTCCCCTGGCCCTAGCACTGCTGCCTTCTCTGCGCTGTGGTGGGAGTTGGCCACAGCTCTTGGAGATCTCGAGGCCCCTGGTTCTGTGGTTGGAGCTTGGAGCCTCCTCAACACCTTCAGGGCTGGGCCCCTGGTTCTCGCCCTGTCCTTCCACTTCACTGCAGATTCGGGCGCATGGGTGGATCGCTCACTGCCCGCTCCCCTAGGACTGTCTCTGACTTCCTGCGGTCTGTAGCCCTGGGACCCAGGACAGGCCTCATCGTGGTTCGGCCTCCGGGTCCGTGATCTCTTGTCTTCTCTCTCTCAAGTCTTACTCCGACTGACCTCCCATTTACTGTGGTGTTTTTCCTTTGTCCCCTTCCATTCCCTAACTGCTTCCTGCTCACTTCCCACCCACCTGTCTCACCCTGCCATCGCACAGCTGCCTGAGCCGTCTCACTACTGGATTCACCCGCTAGCTCTGGGAACGGGTGTGTTGGGTGTGTTTGTGGGCAACTGGACTTACCAACCCAGTGGCAACTGGACCGCAGGGCGCCATATATTAACAGAAGCATACAGTCTAGATCATGTGAAATCATTATCCCCCTCCACTCATCTTTGCTCAGACCTCATCTGGCATATTGTTTTAGTTCTGGACTCCACATTTCATAAAAGGCATCAGCAAACGGGGGGACTTCAGAGAAGAGAGACCAGAATGGTGACCGGTCTGCTAACCATGTCCTATAAGAAACGGTTACGGGATTTGGAAATGTTTAGCTTGCAAAAAAGAAGACTGAGAGGATATACTAATATATCACAGACTAAACATGAGTTAACAGTGTGATGCAGCAACAAAAAAGCCAAACACAATTCTGGGATGTATTAAGAGAAGCATATAGTCTAGTTCACGAGTCTAGATACCGTGAAGTCATTATCCCCCTCTACTCCTCTTTGGTCAGACCTCATCTGTTCTGGGTTCCACATTATCAGAAAGACATCAACAAACTGGAGCAAGTTCAGAGAAGGGCGACGAGAATGGTGACCGTCTGCAAAATGTCCTATGAGGAACGGTTACAGGATTTGGGAATATTTAGCTGCAAAAAAGAAGACTGAGAGGAGACTTAATAGCTGTGTACAAATATCTCAAGGGCTGTCACACTGTAGAGGGAATGGCTTTATTCTCATTTGCACAAGGAAAGACTGGAAGCAATGGGATGAAACTGAATGGGAGACACAGATTAGGCATTAGAAATAACTTTTTAACAGTGAGGGAGATCTACGAGTGGAACAGGCGGCCACAAGAGGGGGTGAGTTCTCCTTCAATGGGAAGTCTTCACACAGAGGCTGGAAGACATCTGTCTAAGATGATTTAGTGAATCCTGCTTTGTGCAGGGGGTTGGATCAGATGATCTGGAGGACCCATCCAACTCTACCATTCTATTATTCTATGGTGGCCATAGGCGTGGCTGTCATGGGTGTAAAACTTTGTTTATGAAGTTTTACACACCTACGAGGTGCCACAGAGTCCAGAGCAGTTCACATGCTCCTTCACTTGACATGACATCGATAGAGTGGGATCCTTTGGTATTGCAGACCCCATCCTATAGCCTATAAGATGTCATTGTTCTGATACACGCGGTGCAATGAGGTCACTTCATGAAGCCTTCTGATCTGGTCTGCTCTAAATACCGGGGAGAGGTCTTGGTAACTCTGATTATAAACTTTTTTCTTTTTTGCAGGGGGTGGAACTCAATACTTTTTAAGGGGGCAGTAAGGAGACACTTAGGGGGGCATTATTTATTTTAAGGAACACTATTGCTGGATTAAAGATGCGATACTTGCCTTGTTCCAGTCATTTGCACCTGACACTACACTACTGGCTCTCACCATATTACTCAACATCTTAAGCACTTCACAGAAAGCCTATGGTGGATCACCACCTCTACTTTATGGAGTCTGCCTGGAAAGCTGCTCTCCCAATAATGGACCAATTGCCAATGGTTTGGTTGGTGGAAGCAAGTACATTTCCTCTACACCGATACCACGGGAGTGTTATGCACACATGGTAATTCATACAAGAAAATAATATCAATCTCTAAATTTACTGCACCTGACCCAATTGCTGTATAGACTAAAGCTCCTAGCTGTACAGCCCCTGGAGGCACCTGCCTGGGCTGGAATAACCCTAACCTCAAAACTAGGAGATTACAACTCTGACCTGGCTACCTAAAAGTACATACTGTGAGAAAAAATAGCTTCCTACCTAAATATTGGTGGGAGAAAGGAGTAGGATAGAGAGATGAGACAACAAAAATAATAAACCTAGCAGCGCTCTATCTGACTGGCATAAATCCTTGGCTGTATGCTTTGAACTCCAAGCATCATCCACTTAGCTATATAACCAGTAGTGAAGACCAGCAAGGGAAGGTATAAATAGAATCCAACAGAAGCGAAAAAGGGGCACCACTATGACCAGTAATCCTTCTCCGGCAGTGGAATATGCATGTGAGGCGGGAAGCACTAGTGGGACCGGTGGTGCCAGTATAGCACAACAATTCATCATCAAAATGTAAGAAAAACGGCACTCACCAGGTCAGCAAGTAACGGGATCTTTATTGCGGGAACATACAAAGTGCAGGAGGGGGAGCCGAGGTGACAACGGGTCCGTTTCGGGCAAAGGCCCTTCTACCGGTCACGTGACCGGTAGAAGGGCCTTTGCCCAAAACGGACCCGTTGTCACCTCGGCTCCCCTCCCTGCACTTTGTATGTTCCCGCAATAAAGATCCCGTTACTTGCTGACCTGGTGAGTGCCGTTTTTCTTACATTTTGATGACGGTATAAAATAGCCACACCCACAAAGTGATAGGACAGATTAAATAAATAAATGAAAACACCTGCTGGCTGAAAAAGAATGAATCAAAGGTAAAAGGTAATCAGCACTTGAACAGGGACTGAACCTGCTAAGGCCCAGTGAAGAAGGATGTTGAGCACATAGCACAGGGTCACTGGATCGAATCCTGAGGCATGACAAGAAGTTCTCCAGAACAAGAGACATAGATGTCACTCTTCCTGGAAACATAATATATCTCGTTGTTTTCCTGTAAGTGAAGTCTTTGTTTTTGCTTCGCCCGTGACCGGTTGCGATGCCAAAGGAGAAAGTACAATTTACCAAAGTGACAGTATATATTGTATATATTTTTAAAATAGCTCCCCTGCAATTTACTGTTCCAGAAATCTCGCAGCCCGAGGCGACGGGTTCAGTGATCTTCATTACACGACCGCTCCTACTTCTGAGACCTCCTGATCACATCTTCTTGTTTTATCACATCTCTATTCCCTGTAATAAAACTCCAAATTGTTCCTGCGTCTGTCACCGCTTAAAAGTATCCAGTTTTATAAATGTCCCCTCAACCTCCGAAGCACCAAGAACGCCGATCTGCTAAGATTTTAATTAAGAGCTGAACGCCATGGTCGATGCTTACTTTGACTCTATGTGACTTAAAGGGGTTGATTACTTTCAGAAAACTTTCATTATGCAGCGGTCAGGGGCATACATAGAAATAAGGAGGCCCAAAAGGAGAAGACCAAATCCCCCTCCCTCCCAAAAAAAGAAAAATTGGTGGAGTAGGCGGGATAACGGTACATCTCCCGACTATTAAATGGAATCTGTCAGCACGCAAAGCTATGGAATCTGATAACAGCATGATGTGGAGGCTGAGACCCTGATTCCAGCGATGTGCCACTTACTGGGCTGCTTGGTGCAAGTTTGATAGAATCCCTGTTTTCTCTGCTGTAGATGCAGCAGTTCTCTAAATGCTGAGCTGTGTATAACCCCACCTACATCACTGATTGGCAGATTCCTGTGCACTGTTCATAGGCAGAAAACTGCCAGTCAGTGGAGAGGGTTGGGTTATACAGATTAGCTGGACCGATATTCTCCGGCTGATGTAAACCAGACTTTTTTTAATCTACAGCAAGCTCTGGAATAAGTGACATCCATGGAAGCGAGCTCGATGACCCTACATTATGCTGCTCTCAGATTAAACAGCAAATGCCTGCTGACAGATAAAGAAGAGGGTCATGTATTGTGCTTACAAAGTAATTCTGCCCCTATTGAAACTCATTAGTGTTCTCACTCAATAAGAAATCCCTTTCATGGCCCCCATAAAATATGATGCCATAAAATACCCTCAATATCCTCAAAGTTAATTCTTCTACGAGTACCCAATCACACACAATGCGATGACCCCACAGTACTCCCAACAAGGTGTGATTTCCCCTAGTATTGCCACACAGTATGAGGTCCCCAATTTGACCCACAACCATTATGAGGCCTTTAGTAACCCCAAAACCGTATGATGCCCTATAGCTCCCTATACAACATGATGGCCCTCCACACACAGTATCATGGTCCTAAATATATAGTTTGATGGACCCTACAGTCCCACAACACAACATGATGGCCAACAGCCCGCCACACATAGTGTAATCGCACCTACAACCCCTGGCAAAAATTATGGAATCACCGGGCTCAGTGGATGTTCATTCAGTTGTTTAATGTTGCAGAAAAAAAGCAGATCCCAGACATGACACAAAACTAAAGTCATTTCAAATGGCAACTTCATGGCTTTAAGAATCACTAAAAGAAATCAAGACAAAAAATGTGGTAGTCAGTAACAGTTACTTTTTTAGACCAAGCAGAAGGAAAAAATGATGGAATCACCCTGTAAATTTTCATTCCCACAGCTAACACCTGCATCAAATAAGATCTGCTCGTTAGTC
Source organism: Allobates femoralis (assembly GCA_033576535.1). Taxonomy (NCBI): domain Eukaryota; kingdom Metazoa; phylum Chordata; class Amphibia; order Anura; family Aromobatidae; genus Allobates; species Allobates femoralis. Next base: position 722,694,384 of record JARQOC010000002.1, read on the forward strand.
TGCATCTAAAAAGGAGTGATCACATCTTGGAGAGCTGTTGCATCAAGTGGACTGACATGAATCATGACTCCAACACGAGAAATGTCAATTGAAACAAAGGAGAGGATTATCAAACTCTTAAAAGAGGGTAAATTAACATGCAATGTTGCAAAAGATGTTGGTTGTTCACAGTCAGCTGTGTCTAAAATCTGGACCAAATACAAACAACATGGGAAAATTGTTAAAGGGAAACATACTGGTAGACCAAGGAAGACATCAAAGCATCAAGCCCGGAAACTTAAAGCAATATGTCTCCAAAACAGGAAATGCACAACAAAACAAATGAGGAACGAATGGGAGGAAATTGTAGTCAATGTCTGTGACCGAACTGTAATGGCCACTTTACACGCGGCAACAGGAAGATAGAAAACGGCAGGTGTCGGAGACAATTTTACCTTTTACCTTCAAAACACCTTGCAGATACCTGAATTACACGCAGCCACTTCAAGGTGTTTTGAAGGTAAAAGGTGCAATTGTCTCCGACACCTGCCGTTTTCTATCTTGCTGTTGCCGCGTGTAAAGTGGCCATAAGAAACCGCCTAAAGGAAATGGGATTTACATACAGAAAAAGCTAAACAAAAGCCATCATTAACATCTAAACAGAAAAAAACAAGGTTGCAATGAGCTAAGGAGAAGCAATCGTGGACTGTGGATGAGTGAATGAAAGTCATATTCAGTGATGAATTGCGAATCTGCATTGGGCGAGGTGATGATGCTGGAACTTTTGGTTGGTGTCATTCCAAGGAGATTTATAAAGATGACTGCCTGAAGAGAACATGCACATTTCCACAGTCATTGATGATATGGGGCTGCATGCCAGGTAAAGGCACTGGGGAGATGGCTGTCATTACATCTTCAATAAATGCCGGAGTTTACATTGATATTTTGGACACTTTTCTTATCCCATCAATAGAAAGGACATTCGGGGATGATGAAATAATTTATCAAGATGATAATGCATCCCACCATAGAGCAAAAACTGTGAAAACATTCCTTGAAAGAAGACACATAAGGTCAATGTCATGGCCTGCAAATATTTTCAATTGGATTGAGATCTAGACTATTTGGTGAAAGTTGAAAAAAATGGTCCATGACAAGGCTCCAACCTGCAAAGCTGATCTGGCATTAACAATCAGAGAAAGTTGGACCCAGATTGGTGATGAGTACTGTTTGTCACTCATTACGTCCATGCCTCAGAGACTGCAAGCTGTTATAAAAGCCACAGATGGAGCAACAAAATACTAGTAATGTATTGAAGTGTTCTTTTGTGTATTTGATTTTCATGACTCCATAATTTTTTCCTCAGAATTGAGTGATTCCATAATTTCCCCCCTGCTTGGTCTGAAAAAACTTACCCTTAAGGTACCTTTACACGCCGCTACAACAAGGTGGAAACAACCGGGTGCTTCACGTGCACGAGCACGCACCAACGGTTACAAACGGTACCCGATACCGCCTTTACACGCCGCTACAAGGTGCTTTACAGAAGGTTGAATCTATCTCTGGATGCACCGCCAGGTGCCACAAGTTACCTTCTGTAGAGCACCTTACCTTATTTACACGCCACGACAGAAGGTAATATGGGAGGACCTGGGGCAGCAGGGACAACACATAGGCGTGCCAGAGTTGTGGATTACGAGACGCTCGTACGATGATTGGACAATGCAATAACATCATGATTGGCCAGCCAGCGCAGGAGACTGAGTAATACATGACGCTCGAGCAATTGTGTAGTGTGACTGGTCAGCTCCTTAAATATGCCGCCCTATGCAGCGACAACCAATCGCAACGCAGGAGCATCCACCAATGATCGCTGAAGAGGTGCGGTTTCCCGGAGGCTGTGTCACGCCCCGGGGAGTTATCTAGTTGACGAATAAACCTTACCCTACCGTATTTACACGCCGTTACCATCGGGTTGAAATCAACCTGTTTTAGAGCACTGCTATGAAACAGGTGCCGCAAGTGACGGGTGGCAACAACCGCCTTTACACGCCGCTACCTCGGGTTGATTTGACGGTGCAAGATACATTTGTCTCATCAACCCGGTTGTTTCCACCCGGCTGTAGCGGCGTGTAAAGGTACCATTACTGACTACCACATTTTGTACCTTGATTTCTTTTAGTGTTTCTTAAAGCCAAGAAGTTGCCATTTGAAGTGACTTTAGTTTTGTGCCATGTCTGTGATCTGCTTTTTTCTACAAAATGAAACAACTGAAAGAACATCCTCCGAGCCAGGTGATTCCATCATTTTTGCCAGGGGTTGTATATACAGTATGATGGACTCCACAGTCCCCTGACACAGTGTGATGGGCCCAAAGCCCCTTACATATTATAATGGGCCCTCAGCCTCTTCCACAGCAGGAAGACCCCCAACATACAGTTTGATGGACCCTACAGCCCCCAAAACACATTATGATATCCCACAGCCCTCCACACATAGTGTAATCACACCTATATACAGTATGATGGCCCCACAGCCCCTTAAACAGCATGAAGGCCCCCAACGTACAGTTTGATGGATTTTACAGCCCCCTCACACAATATGATGACTCACAGACCTCCACACATAATGTAATAGCCCACAGCCCCTTACACAGTGTAATGGCCCCCTAAGCCACCCTCCACACAGTATTATGCCCACTTATTCCTCACCAACGCAGAGTCATGGACCCTGCAAAGCTCCCTCACACAGTATGATGCACCCCTATACATTCTTAAACATAGAGGGCAGTATTATAGTAGTTATATTCTTGTACATAGGAGCAGTATTATAGTAGTTATATTCTTGTATATAGGGGCAGTATTATAGTAGTTATATTTATCTTGTACATAGGGGTATAGCTTTATAGTAGTTATATTCTTGTACATAGGAGCAGTATTATAGTAGTTATATTCTTGTACATAGGAGCAGTATTATAGTAGTAATATTCTTGTATATAGGGGCAGTTTATAGTAGTTATATTCTTGTATATAGGAGCAGTATTATAGTAGATATATTCTTGTACATAGGAGCAGTATTATAGTAGTTATATTCTTGTACATAGGGGCAGTATTATAGTAGTTATATTCTTGTACATAGGAGCAGTATTATAGTAGTAATATTCTTGTATATAGGGGCAGTATTATAGTAGTTATATTCTTGTACATAGGGGTAGCTTTATAGTAGTTATATTCTTGTATATAGGAGCAGTATTATAGTAGATATATTCTTGTACATAGGAGCAGTATTATAGTAGTTATATTCTTGTACATAGGAGCAGTATTATAGTAGTTATATTCTTGTACATAGGGGCAGTATTATAGTAGTTATATTCTTGTACATAGGAGCACTATTATAGTAGTTATATTCTTGTACATAGGGGTAGCTTTATAGTAGTTATATTCTTGTATATAGGAGCAGTATTATAGTAGTTATATTCTTGTACATAGGAGCTGTATTATAGTAGTTATATTCTTGTACATAGGAGCAGTATTATAGTAGTTATATTCCTGTACATAGAGGGCAGTATTATAGTAGTTATATTCTTGTACATAGGGGCAGTATTATAGTAGTTATATTCTTGTATATAGGAGCAGTATTATAGTAGTTATATTCTTGTACATAGGAGCAGTATTATAGTAGTTATATTCTTGTACATAGGAGCAGTATTATAGTAGTTATATTCTTGTACATAGGAGCAGTATTATAGTAGTTATATTCTTGTATATAGTAGCAGTATTACAGTAGCTATATTCCTGTACATAGGAGCAGTATTATAGTAGTTATATTGTTGTATATAGGGGCAGTATTATAGTAGTTATATTCTTGTACATAGGAGCAGTATTATAGTAGTTATATTCTTGTATATAGGAGCAGTATTATAGTAGTTATATTCTTGTATATAGTAGCAGTATTACAGTAGTTATATTCCTGTACATAGGAGCAGTATTATAGTAGTTATATTCTTGTATATAGGGGCAGTATTATGGTAGTTATATTCTTGTACATAGGAGCAGTATTATAGTAGTTATATTCTTGTACATAGGGTCAGTATTATAGTAGTTATATTCTTGTACATAGGAGCAGTATTATAGTAGTTATATACTTGTACATAGGAGCAGTATTATAGTAGTTATATTCCTGTACATAGAGGGCAGTATTATAGTAGTTATATTCTTGTACATAGGGGCAGTATTATAGTAGTTATATTCTTGTATATAGAGGCAGTATTATAGTAATTATATTCTTGTACATAGGAGCAGTATTATAGTAGTTATATTCTTGTACATAGGAGCAGTATTATAGTAGTTATATTCTTGTACATAGGAGCAGTATTATAGTAGTTATATTCTTGTATATAGTAGCAGTATTACAGTAGTTATATTCCTGTACATAGGAGCAGTATTATAGTAGTTATATTCTTGTACATAGGGGCAGTATTGTAGTAGTTATATTCTTGTATATAGGGGCAGTATTATAGTAGTTATATTCTTGTATATAGGGGCAGTATTATAGTAGTTATATTATTGTACATAGGGGCAGTATTATAGTAGTTATATTCTTGTACATAGGAGCAGTATTATAGTAGTTATATTCTTGTACATAGGGGCACTATTATAGTAGTTATATTCTTGTACATAGGAGCAGTATTATAGTAGTTATATTCTTGTATATAGGAGCAGTATTATAGTAGTTATATTCTTGTACATAGGGGCAGTATTGTAGTAGTTATATTCTTGTACATAGGAGCAGTATTATAGTAGTTATATTTTATGTAAAATGTTGGAATGGTGAGAGTGTAATTTTAGTTTCTCTCTCTGATTCCATTCTTTAAATGCAGCAGAGCATTTGATGTAGCATTTCTTATTTTAACTTGAATTTTTCTTTAAATGTTTTTGATCATTTTCTTGAATAATATAACCCATTGGGGGGCTGTCTGCCTATCACACAGAATGAGGGATAATTTTAAGCTTCACCCGGAGAGCATCTGTATTTCCATATATCACACAGAAGAAATGTCTTTCTCTAAGGTTTCTTGGAACAGGAATGATTATATCCGGCTCACTGTGGTCGCTCTGCCCTAAGGCCCTGTATTTTTTGCTTTCTAGATTATCTCAGCATAGTCCTCCTAAAACACAGACAGAATTATATAAAAAGATAGCACAAGGTGTACGGTATACACATTACTAATGGAAATCACCACCAGTAGGATCAAAAACATGGCTGCTAATGTCCAGATACAGCGCCACATCTGTCCATAGGTTAAAGTAATGTTCCTTGTATTCATTTACATTAATTGATTATGTACATAAAATCACTTAAAGACTATGTACACCTTCATAGATAAAAGTTTTCTATTATTGTTGATTTGCTTCCTAAAAGCAGAATTATGCAACTTTGTATGGAGTAATCTGCCAACAATGATACAAATTGGACAGAGATACTGGTCCTGAAAGGTCATTATGTTCTCCTCCTCTTTTTTCAGTGTTAGAGATTACAGCAGAAAGGAAGAGGTGGTTGTACAAAGATTTGCAGTGTGGAGAGGGGAAAACCATGTCAAATCTCAGGGAGTGCAGAAAAAACAGGCTATAGACAATTAGGAAAGCACATGGAGAGGAAACACGTGCCGTTCTGAACCTGTAATGATACATAAAAATAAGTGAATATACCCTGGACAGGGGCGGAACTACCGTGGTGCAGCTGGTGCAGCTGCACCAGGGCCCCCGACTGGCTAGGGGGCCCCAGCCGACCCCCGCAAGCCGCCGACAAAGGAGAGGAGGATCAGGCAAGGGAAGCAGAGAGCTTCCTGCTTCCCCTGCCTGATCCCGCCCCCCCTCTCCTCTGCCCCTCTGGCTCCTACAAGCGCCCGGCGCGGCTCACCAGGTAGGCTCCCAGCAGCAACCGACCCCCCGGGCCGCGGTGCCGATGGCCAGCAGCACCCCCGGGCCGCGCCGTCGCCCAGTAGTAGTGAGGGTCCGCCCCTGACCCTGGGCACACTTAGACCAGACATCCAGTCTATGTTACTGGGAGAGACACGCATACCTGATATCCAGCTTATATTACTGGGAGAGACACACAGAGCTCACATCCAGCCTATATTACTGGAGAGACACACAGAGCTCACATCCAGTCTATATTACTGAGAGAGACACACAGACCTCACATCCAGCCTATATTACTGGAGAGACACACAGACCTCACACCCAGCCTATATTACTGGGAGAGACACACAGACCTCACACCCAGCCTATATTACTGGGAGAGACACACAGACCTCACATCCAGCCTATATTACTGAGAGAAACACAGAGCTCACATCCAGCCTATATTACTGGAGAGACACAGAAACCTCACATCCAGCCTATATTACTGGAGAGACACACAGACCTCACATCCAGCCTATATTACTGGGAGAGACACACAGACCTCACATCCAGCCTATATTACTGGGATGCATATGCTGAGCTTACATCCAACCTATATTACTGTAATACAGTACTAGCTAAGTAGGTGAAATGTTTAAAATCTCCTGTGCACGTTGTAAAAATTGTTTTCATGCAAAGTGGTTCATAACGAGAGTACAGAAATCAGCACCAGCTGATATCTGATTTCACCCTTTGCACTACATAATGAGTTCTGTAGCAAAATCTGCATGTCATACATACTGATTTAGCTGCAGGTCCCCTTAGGCTTGGTTCATAGTAGGTGAGGATTTTGTTCCCAGTGTATCTGCAGCTTTTCTGCAGCACAATTTACATTTATTAGTGGATTTTGCTGCTGATTTTCTGACAGATTTCCATAAAAAAGGGGTGAAACTGCCCTGAGTCTTCACAATGAATAGAGGTACCATGGATTAAAAAAAACAATAACAAAAATGAGCCTTGTGATTGAGATTAAGCAATAAACTTGTCCACTAGCTGAAATTACTGGTATTGTAAAATGCGGCAAAAAACTCGAATGTAATATCTGCACCAAGTACTGAACGTATGAATCCAGCCTAAAGTATATGAGATTTCAACTGATTTCAACCTTTACTATAGGAAGAGTGAAATCTGCACCAAAGCTGAATATAACACACACACAGTTTCATGCAGATTTTGATGCTGAAAAAAATCTGCACAAAATATGCAACTTGTGAACCTAAAGCGTAACGCCCATTTCAAATTTTATTTAATAATAATGTAGAGCAAGTGAATTTAATAAACTTTCAAATATACTTCATTAGAAAATTCTGGTCGGTTACCATTCATAAACCTTCCACAAGATGTCCCCACTACACTGTGTGTGAAGCTCATTCTCAGCAAGATCCGTCTTCACACTGAATATGGGGCATGTAACCATATAAGGGAAAAGGGGTGTGGCCTACACTCCTGAATTCAGCTGGTGAGGAAACTATGTATCGGATTAGCTCAGCAATGTTAGAATCAGTGTAAACTCTTCTGAAGCTTGCACCAAGGAAAGATCTGTTATCTGGCTCCACACAGCTCATTCACAATCTCTGTTAACCCCTTGTCTGCTGGCTCCTGACACAGCTCACTATCAGCCTGCTCTCAGAAGCTGTTGAAATGCACAAGCAGTGCTGGCAGATGCTGGCCATGCCCACGCAGACACTGAGCGACACTGGCCATCACCATACAGCAAATGTGAGTAAATCGGTCATGTGGCTCAAAGAAAGCATTATCTTAGCTGCTATGTGACCCATCATTAACCACCAGTGCAGTAATGGGTAATTTTTTTTCCAATGAAATGATATTTACACTTTAACCTCAAGATTGTAATCTAGTAGCTAAGTAAGGGTGGTTTCACATTTACATATGTCAATGCAGCGTTCCGAACACAGCCAAACGCATGCGCACTGCATTCCTATGTTTAACATGGGAACGCATGGTACCTGTGTTTGGCTTCGTTCGCAACCTGTTGCATTTTTTGTGCGGTCGCGGGCGCTTGTTTTATCAGCAAGCACTCGCAAGCGCACAAACAATGCATGGAAGTCAATAGATCCGCAGTGTCTTCCGCATGACAGCGCAGGAGAACGCTGCGGATCACATTGAAATCTCTCTCCGGTGGCCGCCGCTGATCTTTTCCTGCATATTTTGTTGCATTTTTGGTGTTGCAATGGTGTGCAGATTTCTGACATCTCATAGCTTTTAATGGTGCTGAAAAAAAACTGCTTTTTATTAGCAAAAACCCATAAAAAAACGCTGCAAAAAAATCAGCAAAAATGCAACGTGTGAACAAAGCCTAATGCAGTTCAGTGATGAGAGTATTCTACTAAAACAAATTACAATGAGTAATTTCTCTTCAGTTTTTCGGGGTAGGGGAGAGATAATTAGGTTCTACAGAAAATAATAATGAAACACTCTGTAAGCGTGCCAGGTATTGATTGCACTGGGTCACCCTATTTTGCCAGGTTAATGAGATCTAACATCTCATCTGAGTAAAGAGAAGGCAGCGAAACGCGTCAGGACTGTCAAGTCTTATTGATCCGCAGCGGCTCTCACTTACAAGAGTCAATCTTGCTAAACATTACAAACATCACTCACTTGCTGGCAGCGCTTCCAGAGTATATCTGGCCAATCTCTGGAGCGAGCGCACCATATCACAAACAGCCCCATGATTAGCGAGCAAGAAGAAGCCAGCTCAGCTGGTATACATCACATTACCGCTGCAAAGCCGGAGATATAAACCTGAGCCACTCATCAAATACTTTGGGTAATTTTATCTACATTGATCTGGAATTATTGCCCGGTGGCCAATTTTTATCCAAAATTGCTTTCAAAGAGTAAAGTTTTGTATAACTTTTTAAAATGCCCCAGACTTTTCATTAAGAGCAGGTTGGGGGTGGTGGGTTGTGTCCTGAGACCCCTGACGATCTGTCACGCTGGACTAAGGGGGAGACAGGCTACCATGTGTGACAGTGGCGCACGGACCAATGATGCCTGGAGCACTACACAAATCAACAGATAGGGAGACACTGGGGGGGGGGGGGGAATTACAGCAGAGGGCCCTGCTCATAGGGAATAGGGAAGAGGTGACCTCCTGCACTCACCTTCAGCTGTGCCCCGATCTCCCTTCCATCCCTATATGGGTTATTTTAACCCATCGCCGAGCAGGATACCTAGTCCCTCGCTAGCCCTGAAGGTACCTTTACACGCTGCAACTACGGTGTATCAACTGAGAGGCAATTGGAATTTCCGTCACGGTTGCCTTGAAATTGCTACGAAATTGCGGCATGTAATGGGGGAAAGTGATTGTGATTTTAGAAGTTGCTCCAGGTTGCGGTTTCAGAGCATTGTTCAAAAACCAGAGGCAATCCAGAAGGTGAATTGCCCTGGTTTTGGCGTGTGAACAGGCGATAGGGATGGAATCTGCGTCGCCTAGTGATTTCCCAGAGGCGTGCCACAGCGTGCTGGATACCGCGCCCCATCAGTGATGATTGGTGGGGGCTACTGTGTTACCATTGGCTGTCCTGTCACAGGGCGCCATCTTTGATGAGCTGTCCATTCACACTACACAATTGCAATGGCGTCATGTATTAGCCAGCCTTCCTGCGCAGGCTAGCCAATCATGACGCTATTGCGTTGGCCAATGATTGTAGTTTGGGCGCAGTGTAGCGGAGTTTAGCACGCCTATGTGTTCGAGCCGCTGCACAGGTACGCCCACATTCCCTTAGTGGTTGCGGCGTGTGACGCGGCGTCTGGATTCAACCGGATGTTTCCCGCATGATCGGTTTCAACTTCCGGGGAGCCACATTCCCTTAGGTTGACAACGCAATTGCGGCGTCTAAATGCGGCATCGGCGATCGGTATCAACCATCAAAAACGTGCACGCTCACGTTCAGTTGCCACCGATCGCCAGTGATGGTTGCAGCGTGTACCCTGATGTTCTTGTAGGTTGTAAGTCTGTTAGGACAATGTCCTCTCCCCTCTGTTCCAGTCTGTCATTGTTAATTTGTTTACTGTAAACTATACATATAATGTTGTATGTAACCCCTTCTCATGTACAGCACCATGGAATTAATGGTTCTATATAAATAAATAATAATACTAGGGAATGGCTGGCGAGAGCACTAGTCCAAACCACTGCAATAATAACAACAATAGGGAAGGGGAGACAGACATCAAAACAGCGAAAGAACACAGCAACTTTACGCCTGCTCCCACACTTCTTGACAGCAGACGGCTTAGCAGTAGTCAGCTCTCCAGAGAGCCCCCTTTACCTCAGGAAGCTTAGCTAGGAATGGGTTCAATCACCAGCAAAGGATGCTGGAACCATGTCACTATATAAAGGGGATGGAAAAAAATCACTGAGTAGCCACACCTGGTAAGGAAACAAAGGAGTCTGCTAGCAGCAGAACTGACATTGACTCTGAACTGCCAAAAGAAACACATTTAAAATGAAATCTCAATAAAGGAATGAGACAGAGATCCCAAACCAGTCACAAGTCTCCCAGGTAAGAGAGATTATCATGACATGATATATCAAAAGACCTCTTAAATGTATCCTCTGCTGTGTGCGCCGGTCCCTAAGCTGGGCACTTCCAAGATGTCCTTTAACTGATTGGTGGGGTCTCAATACTTGAACCCCCACAGATTTGCTTAGAATTAAAGTATTTGTCTAATTCCAAAGTTGAGTTTCTTATTAAAGGGGTTGTCAAGAACAAAAATGTCTCAAAGACTAGTATGGACCCAAAGATATGCGCTGCCGAACAATGAGAGCATATCCTGTTTTCTTCCGGCTACATCAGGAACATCCAGGAAGTAACTGGGGGGCTATGAAATGCGTAAGATAAGAAAGTATCCAAAAGAAACCGCGATATTCTTTCATTGTTCGGCAGCGTACGTCTTTGGGTCCATACTAATCCCTGAGATATTGCTGTATATACCAGTGGATCAGTGCACCAGCTGTTTGACGCTCAAGTGGTGCTTGCGGCCGGCTCAGAACTTGATCAGGTGAGCCTTACCAATCACTCTGTTGGCTTAGCCTAACGTCAGATAAGACTCTATATTACGCTTCTTCTTTGTTATAGTTTTTAAGAATATAAACGTTGAGACGTATCCGTACGATAAGATGTTCAGATTTGTGGTGGTCCGATTCCCGACACTAGAGATGAGCCAACTCTGGAAAATTCTAATTCGGCTTTTCATTCGTGGATAAGTTATTTTCAGAGAATTTAAAGTCATTTATCATTGGAAGAACCAAGAGCATAATTAACGTAAGATGTAAAAAATATCAATAAACCTTATACTCACCTCATCGCTCACTTCTTGCACATGCGCTCCTCACCATCACCCGTCCGGTGCTTGATCTTCTCGTCATCGCCAATAGTCCTGAAATCTCCGGGACTCTCAGGCTGGGCTGTGACTTTCCGCAGGAAGGTTCTGCATGAGCGTGTGCAAGGTTACAGCACTCGTGATGTCATGACGCAGTGACACGTTGCAGAACTCTTGTAGGCTCTAACCAAAGCCGGAAACCTCACCCAAGTGGAGGTGATTTGAAGATGTGGCGAGGACCAGCCAAGTGACAGGTAAGAGCAGGATAGGTGAGTATAAGGATTCTTTTTACATTTTGATGGCCTTCAGCAGTTCACACTCCATGGTACCCCGTATAAATACAGTATAGCTATGATTTATGTATCATTACAAATACATCCAAATCTAGTACCATGGCAGCCATGGTGGAAGAAAGGATAGAGCTCACAGCACTGTAAGATGTGACCTGGAAGTGTTTGTAATGATTCATAACTCAGCTCTATCTGTACAAAGCTCTGCAGGGATCAGTGGAGGGGGGAGGGCATGTTCTTTTCTCCCATGCTTGATGCTGTCTGCTTATGATTGGTCAACATCATGCAGTAGAAGTAGGACACACTCCCCCAGAAACAAATCTGAGCAAATAGGCAATTGAACTATAACTTAATTTATAACCTAAACTTTACATGCTAATATCTAGGCAATGGAGAGGAGAAATTTAAAAATTAAATTTTTTTGTCATGCCTCAGGATTTAACCCCTTAGTGACGAAGAAATTTGTCATTTTACATTTTCGTTTTTTCGCTCCTCGGCTTCCAAGAGCCATAACATTTTTATTTTTCCGTCAATATAGACATATGAGGGCTTGTTTTTTGCAGGACGAGTTGTACTTTCAGATGCAATACTTTGTTTTACCATATAATGTACAGGGAAATTGCAAAAAAATTCCAAGTGCAGTGAAATTGCAAAAAAAGTGCAATTACACGTTTGTTTTTTGGATTTTTTAGTCGCGCGTGTTCACTATATGGTAAAACTGACGTGACGGTGCGATGCCTCAGGTCAGTACGAGTTTGTAGATACCAAACATGTATACCTTTATTGGTATCTAGGTGGTGGAAAAAAATTCAAAAGCATGAAAAAAAAAAACATTGCACTTTTTGCGCCATGTTCTGCGACCCGTAACGTCCTCATTTTTCGGGATCTGGGGCTGGGTGATGGCGTATTTTTTGCGTCTCGAGCTGACGTTTTTAATGATACCATACTTGAGTGCATGCACTGTTTTTATCGCCCGTTATTGCATTTTTTAGCATTGTTGCAGCGACCAAAAAAACGTAATTTGGGCGTTTGAACCATTTTTTGCGCTACGCAGTTTACGGATCTCATTATTTGATTATTTAAATTGATAGATCGGGCGATTCTGAACGCGGCAATACCAAATATATGTATTTTTTTTTTAATTTTTTAATACTTTTATTGTGGATGGGAGAAAAGGGGGGTGATTTGAACTTTTATGTTTTTTTTTTTTTTCAACTTTGTAAAAACTTTATTTGTTTATTGATTCTTAATTTTACACTGCCCCATAGAGAGGCATGGAGATGCACAGTCCGATCACTTCTGACACATACAGAGGAGCTGCAGCTCCTCTGTATGTGTCAGAATCGCGGACCTGTTGTGGTTGGCAGCCCCTGCCAACCACAAGCAGGAAATGCTCCATGACAGGTTCCAGGGTCAAGCCAGGACCCTGGCCTGTCATGTCAGCACGGGAGATCCCGCGATACTATCGCGAGATCTCCCCTGGAGCCCGGTAAGCACGCGCTGCCGACTCCGGCTCCCTTAGATCCCGCTTTCAGAGATTGATGGCGGGATCTAAGGGGTTAACAGCACCGATCGGATGGCGGGACCGATCGGTGCTGTTAGACCGACATCTCAGCTAGTGAGATCAGCTGAGATGTCGGAGGTTTGAAGTGAGCTCCACGCCGGAGCTCACTTCAAACACGGGGGTAATGACAGCCGACGTCTAGAGACGTAAGGCTGTCGTTAACAGGTTAAACCAGTGACCTTATGATGTGTTTTTTGTTTCCTTCTCTGCTGAGCCACAACATCATGGTCAATCCCTGTCCAGGTGCTGTTTGTCATTCACCTTTGCTTCTTTTGGTTTACAGTCATCAGGTGTAATCATTTGTTCATTTACTCTGTCCTATCACATCTCAGGTGTGGATATTTATACCTTTCTTATGCTGTTCTTCGTTGCTGTCTATATTCCTATGTGGATTCTGATAAGGAGTTCCAGCTCCACTGCTGAGGATTTTTGTCTGTCAAATAGAGATCAGCTTAATATTTGCTCTTTGCTGTCTCACTTATCTTACCTACTCCTTTCTTCTGTTGGTAATTAGGTTGTAGGAGGCTATTCTAACTTTCAGTTGCTACTTTACCTTTTTCCATGTCTGTACATGTTATATAGTTGAGTCGGACCGGCAGGGAAAGGGTTACTCGGAATCGGAATGGCGGCTGCTGGCGGAGGATGAATCACGGCTGGTCGGTTCTCGGTTCCATGCCCTGGGCATTCAATGGCCGATGGGGATGATGATTAGGGGATTATACGTGACACCACCTGTGGTGTCTGGTAAGCGGTTACCAGCGCTGCAGCCGGGCACTGAGGTCATGGTGTGGGGCAGCAGAGGTAGTACAGCTTCCCACAGGCGGAGCTTTTCCTCAGCGCGGCGGGGTGGATGAGGGGAGTTGTAGTCCAAGTCTCTGTAGTGGTAGGCCTTTCGGACGACGGATTAATTGATGCCAAAGATCAGATCAGCTCAAACAGTCCTTTTACTGGTACTAGATGGATAAGGTACACAGTACAGTCTGGCTCACCGGGGATTAAAGCCATAGATTTTAGGAATCACCACAGAGCCCGTCAGGGGTGTCTCTCAATTATCTTTATCGGTCTCTGTTTGCAATGGCTCTCTGCCCTCCCACGCTGAAGTCTGGTTACCAGTCCCCAGGTCTGTTGCCTTCAGTCACTGGTACCTCTTGGCATCTTGGACCTAACTGTGGGACAGAGGTTAGGCTCCTTGGTGGGTGTCGTGGCTCCCTTATAAGGGCCCACAACATGCTGGTCTGCGGTTTGGGATAAACCTGATCAAAACCGCCTCGGTTGCAGTTTACCGATGTGACCTGGGAACTCCAGACGGCTCCAACCAGACCTGGAGTGTCCCCTTCTCATCTGGGTCACCTCTGCCCCTTAGAGGTGCCCTCTCCTCAGGACAGCAGGGTCCCCTGCGTCTGTCCGTTCTCTTGCTCTGTCACCATTTGACTAGACTGTCTCCCAGCTGTCACTCACGTCTCCTGCTCACCTAAGCTCCACCCCCTGGAACTTACTAAAATACATTCCCCTGTGCTAGGGTGTCTGTGGGTGGGTTTTGTGTATAGACTCTGTAGTTTCCCCCCTCCACCTGTGACTACGGAGATACTGCACCTTTTTTTTGGGGTGCAGTACCTCCCTGTGGCGTCCCGCCAGAGGGGCGTCACATATTTCCAAACCTTGGGTCCTTGCCTAATTCTGCACACTTTTCCACTCCTGGTTTATAGTGTACAGTAACATTCCCTCGGGTTCTTAAGAGGGTACTAGGAACAAATCAACGGCCTTTCAGGAAGCCAGGTCTTAGGCCCCTTTCACATCAGCGTTTTTTTTAAATCGCGGCAGATGCGGTGAAAAAAATGCATCTGCCGCGATTACCGCATACCGGCTGCACTTGCGGCACGGTTGTGGCACAGTTGCGGCAAGCCCATACAATATATAGGCGGGCTTGCGGCAGGTGCGGCAAGTGCGGTTTTGGCACTTGCGGCTGGTGCGGCCGCGAAAAAAAATGCGGTCAGTCGCGTTTTTTTCGCGGCCGCACCTGCCGCAAGTGCCAAAACCGCACTTGCTGCACCTACCGCAAGCCCGCCTATACATTGTATGGGGCTTGTCGCAACTGTGCCGCAACCGTGCCGCAAGTGCAGCCGGTATGCGGTAATCGCGGCAGATGCGGTTTTTTCACTGCATCTGCCGCGATTTTAAAAAAACCGCTGATGTGAAAGGGGCCTTAGTTGTGGGTCTCTAGTGTTGTGGTTAGGGATATTCCAATCTGTGCAGGAGCCACCAGGGACTGTGCAGCTAGAGATACTAGTCTGTACAGGAACCACTTGGTTGTAGGTGAAGTAGCTTGGAGATAGGCTTTATTTACCCTTTTACCCGTGTTGGAAATCTTGTTTATGGAGTAATATGTTTTACACAATTTCTTTTTTGTATTCATATTTTTCACAGATCCTGTATTTGCAAATCACTTATCTAGATGTCAAGTGCATAAAATACAGCATATGTGTCAAAGTGTGTATATGTGCTTGTACAGTATATCAGTATATACATATATATGTGTTTGTACAGTGTCACAGCCTTTGTATGAGTGTGAACAAATATATATGTGTATATACACACATACATATTAATAAGCCATGCTTTACTATTAGCACAGAGTCCTATTTTATTTTATTATCCTAATAGTAAATGGTTGTCACCATTGTATTCTAGGTTAATGGTCCAAAGTGTCATCTGTAATATTTAGCTGTATTAACATTCCCTGTGTTGATGCAATATTTAATGACTGAAGGAAGTATTATTTTGAAGTATCATATTTTTGGACTATAAGACGCACTCCACCCTGGCATAACGGGAGGCATATACACTAGGATGGGCCCATTAGGGGGACATATACAGTATACCAGGATGGTGGACATATATACCAGGATAGGGATCATGTACACCAGGTTGGGAGACATATAACACCAGGATGGGGGACATATATAACAGGATAGGACCATATATACCAGGATGAAGATCCTATATACCAGGATGTGGACATATATACCAGGATAGGGATCATGTACACCAGGTTGGGGACATATACACCAGGATGGGGGACATATATAGCAATATGGGGACCATATATACCAGGAGAAATGACATATATACCAGGATGGGGACCATAGGACCTTATATACCAGCACAAAGATCATATATACTACTATGGAGGACACACTTACCAGGATAAATGATATATATACCAGGATGAAGATCATATATACTAGGATGAAGATCATATATACCAGGATGAAGATCATATATACTATTATGGAGGACACACGAGGCTAAATGACATATATAGCAGGATGGGGACCATATATACCAGGATGAAGATCATATATACTACTATGGAGGACATACAACAGGATAAATGATATATATACCAGGATGGGGATCTTATATACCAGGATGGAGGACATATTTACCGGGATGTGGGATACAGTGCCTACAAGTAATATTCAACCCCCTGCAGATTTAGGTGGTTTGATAAGATGCCAATAAGTTAGAGCCTTCAAACTGCAAACGAGAGTAGGATTTATTAACAGAAGCATAAATCTTACAAACCAAAAAGTTATGTTGGTCAGTTGAATTTTAATAAATTTTAAACATAAAAGTGTGGGTCAATTATTATTCAACCCCTTTGTTTAATATTTTGTGGAATAACCCTTGTTTGCAATTACAGCTAATAATGGTCTTTTATAAGACCTGATCAGGCCGGCACAGATCTCTGGAGTTATCTTGGCCCACTCCTCCATGCAGATCTTCTCCAAGTTATCTAGGTTCTTTGGGTGTCTCATGTGGACTTTAATCTTGAGCTCCTTCCACAAGTTTTCAATTGGGTTAAGGTCAGGAGACTGACTAGGCCACTCCATCACCTTGATTTTTTCCCTCTTGAACCAGGCCTTGGTTTTCATGGCTGTGTGCTTTGGGTCATTGTCTTGTTGGAAGATGAAATTACGACCCATCTTAAGATACTTGATGGAGGAGCGGAGGTTCTTGGCCAAAATCTCCAGGTAGGCCATGCTATCCATCTTCCCATGGATGCAGACCAGATGGCCAGGCCCCTTGGCTGAGAAACAGCCCCACAGCATGATGCTGCCACCACCATGCTTGTCTGTAGGGATGGTATTCTTGGGGTCGTAGGCAGTGCCATCCAGTCTCCAAACGGCACGTGTGTGGTTGGCACCAAAGATCTCGATCTTGGTCTCATAAGACCATAGAACCTTGAACCAGTCTGTCTCAGAGTCCTCCAAGTGATCATGAGCAAACTGTAGACGAGCCTTGACATGACGCTTTGAAAGTAAAGGTACCTTACGGGCTCGCCTGGAACGGAGACCATTGCGGTGGTGTACGTTACTTATGGTATTGACTGAAACCAATGTCCCCACTGCCATGAGATCTTCCCGGAGCTCCTTCCTTGTTGTCCTTGGGTTAGCCTTGACTCTTCGGACAAGCCTGGCCTCGGCACGGGAGGAAACTTTCAAAGGCTGTCCAGGCCGTGGAAGGCTAACAGTAGTTCCATAAGCCTTCCACTTCCGGATGATGCTCCCAACAGTGAAGACAGGTAGGCCCAACTCCTTGGAAAGGGTTTTTTACCCCTTGCCAGCCTTGTGACCCTCCACGATCTTGTCTCTGATGGCCTTGGAATGCTCCTTTGTCTTTCCCATGTTGACCATGTATGAGTGCTGTTCAAAAGTTTGGGGAGGGTCTTAAATAGTCAGAAAAGGCTGGCAAAAGAGATAATTAATCCACACATGTGAAGCTCATTGTTCTTTGCGCCTGAACTACTTCTTAATACTTTAGGGGGACCAAACAGAATGCTGGTGGTTTGAGGGGTTGAATAATAATTGACCCACACTTTTATGTTTAAAATTTATAAAAATTCAACTGAGCAACATAACTTTTTGGTTTGTAAGATTTATGCTTCTGTTAATAAATCCTACTCTTGTTTGCAGTTTGAAGGCTCTAACTTATTTCCATCTTATCAAACCACCTAAATCTGCAGGGGGTTGAATACTACTTGTAGGCACTGTATATATACAAGGATGGGGACACATATACCAGAATGGGGATCATATATACCTGGATGGAGGACATGTATACCAGGATGGCATTTCCTCATTTCCTCCTCTAATACCCAGGTGCATTTTATGGTCCACAACATACAGTATATGCTTTCACAACTGTATAATTGCCTCTGAGAAAGATAAAGTATTTGGAAGTACAAAAACCCAAAGGCCACACTTCAAAAAGTTGCATAATGTACTGTGTAATACTGGCGGTAAGTGTGGCAGGAGGATCAAGCTCCTACTAATACTCCTGTCAGCAGGGGCGTAACTTGAAGCTCATGGGCCCCGATGCGAAAGCTCCAAGGGGGCCCCTAATTATTTCAAGTCTTTAATGGCATTAGACTTTTTCTATAGGCCAAAAGGACTTATGGGGCCCCTACGTTCCAGGTCCCGGGTGCGATTGCAACCCCTGCATGGGTTTTCGTTACGCCCCTGTCTGTCACTATATGTTCACTTTATGTATCAGTAGCTATAAAATGTACAAATCTACAGTTCGTCCCCACAAATAATCACTACTTTTATTTCAGGCTTCACAATAACATACTCAACTACAGGATTATTACATTTAACAGACTACCCAGCAATCTGAGATGAGAAAACACCATTATATTAGGCATCTAACCTGCAATATAGTCCCCATTTAGTCTCCACACACAGTATAAGAGAACACAGATTGCGGCACACATCAGAGTCATGGCCGCGGCACGGAGCTCATTTTCCTTGCAGCAGCTCTAAATTGTTTATGAAGAGACAGAAATAAATACTGAACTTCAAAGAAACTCAACAGCGACCGATCCCCCGAAAAAGGAATCTGTCACACAGGTATCAGAATATCTAATCCAATCTCATGACTTTGAAGTCAAATAACATAAAGAACATCATAAAAACCAAATCATCACATCACTGAGCTGACAGCAATCAATACAGGAACTTATAAAGATAGAATTATACTCATAAATATATATATATAATCTAACATCCATGTATATACTCACAGACAATAGGTGTCATTAAAGGAGGTAAATTCCTGTACATAGGGGCAGTATTATAGTAGTTATATTTTTGCATATAGGAGCAGTATTATAGTAGTTATATTCTTGTACATAGGGGCAGTATTATAGTATTTATATTCTTGTACATAGAGGCAGTATTATAGTAGTTATATTCTTGTACATAGGAGCAGTATTATAGTAGTTATATTCTTGTACATAGGGGCAGTATTATAGTAGTTATATTCTTGTATACAGGGGCAGTATTATAGTAGTTATATTCTTGTATATAGGGGCAGTATTATAGTAGTTATATTCTTGTATATAGGGGCAGTATTATAGTAGTTATATTCTTGTATATAGGGGCAGTATTATAGTAGTTATATTCTTGTATATAGGGGCAGTATTATAGTAGTTATATTCTTGTACACAGAGGTAGTATTATAGTAGTTATATTCTTGTACATAGAGGTAGTATTATAGTAGATATATTCTTGTACATAGGAGGCAGTATTATAGTAGTTATATTCTTGTATATAGGAGCAGTATTATAGTAGTTATATTCTTGTACATAGGGGCAGTATTATAGTAGTTATATTCTTTTTATATAGGAGCAGTATTATAGCAGTTATATTCTTGTACATAGAGAGCAGTATTATAGTAGTTATATTCTTGTACATAGGAGCAGTATTGTAGCAGTTATATTCTTGTACATAGGAGCAGTATTATAGTAGTTATATTCCTGTACATAGGGGCAGTATTATAGTAGTTATATTCTTGTACATAGGGGCAGTATTATAGTAGTTATAGTCTTGTACATAGGGGCAGTATTATAGTAGTTATATTCTTGTACATAGGGGCAGTATTTTAGTAGTTATATTCCTGTACATAGAGGGCAGTATTATAGTAGTTATATTCTTGTACATAGGAGCAGTATTATAGTAGTTATATTCTTGTACATAGGAGCAGTATTATAGTAGTTATAATCTTGTATATAGGGGCAGTATTATAGTAGTTATATTCTTGTACATAGGGGCAGTATTATAGTAGTTATATTTTTGTACATAGGAGCAGTATTATAGTAGTTATATTCTTGTACATAGGGGCAGTATAATAGTAGTTATATTCTTGTACATAGGAGGAGTATTATAGTAGTTATATTCTTGTACATAGGGGCAGTATTATAGTAGTTATATTCCTGTACATAGGGGCAGTATTATAGCAGTTATATACTTGTACATAGGAGCAGTATTATAGTAGTTATATTCCTGTACATAGGGGCAGTATTATAGTAGATATATTCCTGTACATAGGGGCAGTATTATAGTAGTCATATTCTTGTACATAGGAGCAGTATTATAGTAGTTATATTCTTGTACATAGGGGCAGTATTATAGTAGTTATATTCTTGTACATAGGGGCAGTATTATAGTAGTCATATTCTTGTACATAGGGACAGTATTATAGTAGTTATATTCTTGTACATAGAGGCAGTATTTTAGTAGTTATATTCTTGTACATAGAGGCAGTATTATAGTAGTTATATTCTTGTACATAGAGGCAGTATTTTAGTAGTTATATTCTTGTACATAGGAGCAGTATTATAGTAGATATATTCCTGTACATAGGGGCAGTATTATAGTAGATATATTCCTGTACATAGGGGCAGTATTAGAGTAGTCATATTCTTGTACATAGGAGCAGTATTATAGTAGTTATATTCTTGTACATAGGGGCAGTATTATAGTAGTTATATTCCTGTACATAGGGGCAGTATTATAGCAGTTATATACTTGTACATAGGAGCAGTATTATAGTAGTTATATTCCTGTACATAGGGGCAGTATTATAGTAGATATATTCCTGTACATAGGGGCAGTATTATAGTAGTCATATTCTTGTACATAGGAGCAGTATTATAGTAGTTATATTCCTGTACATAGGGGCAGTATTATAGTAGATATATTCCTGTACATAGGGGCAGTATTATAGTAGTCATATTCTTGTACATAGGAGCAGTATTATAGTAGTTATATTCTTGTACATAGGGGCAGTATTATAGTAGTTATATTCTTGTACATAGGGGCAGTATTATAGTAGTTATATTCTTGTACATAGGGGCAGTATTATAGGAGGTATATTCTTGTACATAGGGGCAGTATTATAGTAGTTATATTCTTGTACATAGGAGCAGTATTATAGTAGTTATATTCTTGTACATAGGGGCAGTATTATAGTAGTTATATTCTTGTACATAGGGGCAGTATTATAGTAGTTATATTCCTGTATATAGGGGCAGTATTATAGTAGTTATATTCTTGTACATAGGGGCAGTATTATAGTAGTTATATTCTTGTATATAGGGGCAGTATTATAGTAGCTATATTATTGTACATAGGGGCAGTATTATAGTAGTTATATTCTTGTACATAGGAGCAGTATTATAGTAGTTATATTCTTGTATATAGGGGCAGTATTATAGTAGTTATATTCCTGTACATAGGGGCAGTATTATAGTAGTTATATTCTTGTACATAGGAGGAGTATTATAGCAGTTATATTCTTGTACATAGGAGCAGTATTATAGTAGTTATATTCTTGTACATAGGGGCAGTATTATAGGAGGTATATTTTGTACATAGGGGCAGTATTATAGTAGTTATATTCTTGTACATAGGAGCAGTATTATAGTAGTTATATTCCTGTACAAAGGGGTAGTATTATAGTAGTTATATTCTTGTACATAGGACAGTATTATAGTAGTTATATTCTTGTATATAGGAGCAGTATTATAGTAGTTATATTCTTGTACATAGGAGCAGTATTATAGCAGTTATATTCGTGTATATAGGAGCAGTATTATAGTAGTTATATTCTTGTATATAGGGGCAGTATTATAGTAGTTATATTCTTGTACATAGGGGCAGTATTATAGTAGTTTATATAGTAGTTTATATTCTTGTACATAGGAATAGTATTATAGTAGTTATATTCTTGTACATAGGAGCAGTATTATAGTAGATATATTCCTGTACATAGGGGCAGTATTATAGTAGTTATATTCTTGTACATAGGGCAGTATTATAGTAGTTATATTCTTGTACATAGGGGCAGTATGATAGTAGTTATATTCTTGTACATAGGAGCAGTATTATAGTAGTTATATTCTTGTATATAGGGGCAGTATTATAGTAGTTATAATCTTGTAGATAGGGGCAGTATTATAGTAGTTATATTCTTGTACATAAGGGCAGTATTATAGTAGTTATATTCCTGTATATAGCAGCAGTATTATAGTAGTTATATTCTTGTATATAGGGGCAGTATTATAGTAGATATATTCTTGTATATAGGGGCAATATTATAGTGGTAATATTCTTGTACATAGAGAGCAGTATTATAGTAGTTACATTCTTGTACATAGGGGCAGTATTAAAGTAGTTATATTCTTGTACATAGGAACAGTATTATAGTAGTTACTAGATGGGGGCCCGATTCTAAAGAATTGGGTATTCTAGCCTATGGTTAGCAGGGTATACAGGGGCTCAGTGGTTAGCAGACTATACAGCGGCTCAGTGGTTAGTAGAGTATAGAGGCGGCTATGTGGGTAGCAGAGTATACAGGCAGCTCCGTGGGTAGCAGAGTATACAGGCGGCTCTGTGGGTAGCAGAGTATAGAGGCGGGTCTGTGGTAGCAGAGTATACAGGCGGCTCTGTGGGTAGCAGAGTATACAGGCGGGTCTGTGGGTAGCAGAGTATACAGGCGGGTCTGTGGGTAGCAGAGTATACAGGCGGGTCTGTGGGTAGCAGAGTATACAGGCGGGTCTGTGGGTAGCAGAGTATACAGGCGGGTCTGTGGGTAGCAGAGTATACAGGCGGGTCTGTGGCTAGCAGAGTATACAGGTGGCTCTGTGGTTAGCAGAGTATACAGGCGGGTCTGTGGGTAGCAGAGTTTGATGTGGCGGGAGGCTGGAAGGGTGAGGAGAGGTGGCGCTGGAGGGTTGAGGAGAGGTGGCGCTGTAGAGGTGAGGAGAGGTGGCGCTGGAGGGGTGAGGAGAGGTGGCGCTGGAGGGGTGAGGAGAGGTGGCGCTGGAGGGGTGAGGAGAGGTGCGACTGGAGGTGTGAGGAGAGGTGCGGATGGAGGGGTGAGGAGAGGTGCGGATGGAGGGGTGAGGAGAGGTGGCGCTGGAGGGGTGAGGAGAGGTGGTGCTGGAGGGGTGAGGAGAGGTGGCGCTGGAGGGGTGAGGAGAGGTGGGGCTGGAGGGGTGAGGAGAGGTGGCGCTGGAGGGGTGAGGAGAGGTGGCGCTGGAGGGGTGAGGAGAGGTGGCGCTGGAGGGGTGAGGAGAGGTGGCGCTGTAGGCTGAGGAGAGGTCCTGCTGGAGGGGTGAGGAGAGGTGGCGCTGGAGGGGTGAGGAGAGATGCGGCTGTAGGGTGAGGAGAGGTGCGGATGGAGGGGTGAGGAGAGGTGTAACTAGAGGGGTGAGGAGAGGTGGCTGGGGGAGTGAGGAGAGGTGGCTGGAGGGGTGAGGAGAGGTCCTGCTGGAGGGGTGAGGAGAGGTGGCTGGAGGGGTGAGGAGAGGTGGCTAGAGGGTGAGGAGAGGTCCTGCTGGAGGGGTGACTAGAGGTGGCTGGAGAGGTGAGGAGAGGTGGCTGGAGGGGTGAGGAGAGATGGCTGGAAGGGTGAGGAGAGGTGGCTGGAGGGGTGAGGAGAGGTGGCTGGAGGGATGAGTAGAGGTGGCTCGAGGGATGAGGAGAGAGGAGGCTGGAGCGGCGACATCACCGCTCGGCACACCTCTCCTCCTCGAGGCTGCTCACCTCTCCTCCTCCAGGCTGCATACCTCTCTCCCTCCGTGTAGGGTGCACAGCAGCGGTGTCCGTATCCCTAGGGCCACTTGGCCTCTTGCTTGGCGTCCGGCAGAGGGCTGAGGGTCGGGGCAGTCCAGGAGCGGAGGCCAGTCCGTGCGGCCGCCATTGCGCAGAGAGGCATCATCAGCCCCGGGTGCCGGAAGTGAGGGGGAGGAGCCTGCACCTGTGAAACCGGCCAGAGCTAATGCAGGTCGTCTCCCAAAGTGGTGTGGCGGGCTGGAGAGGACCGGCTAACGCCGGTCGTCTCCCGCCCGTGATGTGTGTTTTGGGCAGTGTAGGGGCGGCCGTAAGCGTCGCGGGCTGGCTGAGTCCCGCTCCGCTTACGGCCGCCATGTTGGTCCACCCTGTACGGGTGTAGCTTTGTGGTGACATCACTTTGGCCATGACAAAATGACGAAAGTCGTGGCCAAAGTGACGGAAGTGAGCCTTGGGGTTTTATATATTAGATATTCTTGTACATAGGGGCAGTATTAGGCTGCGTTCACACATTGCGTATTTTGCCGCGTTTTTTTACGCGCGCTTTTCAAAATACGCAATGTGCCTTTTGTCTGCCAGCAAAGTGAATGGGAAATTCACTTTGCAGTGCAGACATTGCGTAAAAATACGCAGTGCGTTTTCCGGGAGAAAACGCAGCTCCGTAAACAATTGATATGTCAATTGTTTACGCAGCTACTTCTGCGTATTCTCCCAGAGAGGAGGAAGAATCCTGCTTCCTCCTCCCCTCTGTGACAGCTGTAGCCGCCCATTAGATTTCACAGTGTATTAATACACACTGTGAAATCTAAATTAAACAAAAGCAAGTGTCTGAAAAATAAAAAAGAATCAATACTTCACCTCTCCGACGCCTTCTGCCGCTGTGCGATCCCCGCTTCCAAGTGAGATCTCTTCTGACAGGACCTGTGGTGATGTCAGAGGGGCGTTCCCGGGCACTCACGGTCATGTGATACATATCACATGGCCGCGAACAGCCAATCAGCGATGGGAACGCCCCCCCTCTGACGTCACCACAGGTCTTATCAGTAACCTCTCCACTTACAACCGGAGACCGGACAGTGGCAGAAGGCACCAGACAGTGGGAGAAGGCACCGGAGAGGTGATGTATTAATTCTTTTTTATTTTACATACATTTGCCTCTGTTTAATTTAGATTTCACAGTGTATATTAATACACTGTGAAATCTAATGGGGCTGTCACAGAGGGGAGGAGGAAGCAGGATTCTTCCTCCCCTCTGTGACATCACTGCGCTTTCTGGGGTAAAGAAAGCGCAGTGTGTGAAAGCCCCGGAGTATTTTGCTGCGCTTTTTTGCGCGCCACGAAAAACGCGGCAAAAGCGCGCGCAAAAAAGCGCAGCAAAATACGCAAATGTGTGAACGTAGCCTTATAGTAGTAATATTCTTGTACATAGGAGCAGTATTATAGTAGTTATATTCTTGTACATAGGAGCAGTATTATAAAAGTTATATTCTTGTACATAGGAGCAGTATTATAGTAGTTATATTCTTGTACATAGGAGCAGTATTATAGTAGTTATATTCTTGCACATAGGGGCAGTATTATAGTAGTTATATTCTTGCACATAGGAGCAGTATTATAAAAGTTATATTCTTGTACATAGGGGCAGTATTATAGTAGTTATATTCTTGTACATAAGGGCAGTATTATAGTAGTTATATTCTTGTACATAGGAGCAGTATTATAGTAGTTATATTCTTGCATATAGGGGCAGTATTATAGTAGTAATATTCTTGTACATAGGAGCAGTATTATAGTAGTTATATTCTTGTACATAGGGGCAGTATTATAGTAGTAATATTCTTGTACATAGAGGGCAGTATTATAGTAGTTATATTCTTGTACATAGGAGCAGTATTATAGTAGTTGTATTCTTGTACATATGAGCAGTATTTTAGTAGTTGTATTCTTGTACATAGGAGCAGTATTATAGTAGTTATATTCTTGTACATAGGAGCAGTATTATAGTAGATATATTCTTGCACATAGGAGCAGTATTATAGTAGTTGTATTCTTGTACATAGTAGCAGTATTATAGTAGTTGTATTCTTGTACATTGGTGCAGTATTATAGTAGTTGTATTCTTGTACATAGGAGCAGTATTATAGTAGTTGTATTCTTGTACATAGGAGCAGCATTATAGTAGTTATATTCTTGTACATAGGAGCAGTATTATAGTAGTTGTATTCTTGTACATAGGAGCAGTATTATAGTAGTTGTATTCTTGTACATAGGAGCAGTATTATAGTAGTTATATTCTTGTACATAGGAGCAGTATTATAGTAGTTATATTCTTGAATATAGGGTCAGTATTATAGTAGTTATATTCTTGAATATAGGGTCAGTATTATAGTAGTTATATTCTTGCACATAGGAGCAGTATTATAAAAGTTATATTCTTGTACATAGGGGCAGTATTATAGTAGTTATATTCTTGTACATAAGGGCAGTATTATAGTAGTTATATTCCTGTACATAGGAGCAGTATTATAGTAGTTATATTCTTGCATATAGGGGCAGTATTATAGTAGTAATATTCTTGTACATAGGAGCAGTATTATAGTAGTTATATTCTTGTACATAGGGGCAGTATTATAGTAGTAATATTCTTGTACATAGAGGGCAGTATTATAGTAGTTATATTCTTGTACATAGGAGCAGTATTATAGTAGTTGTATTCTTGTACATATGAGCAGTATTTTAGTAGTTGTATTCTTGTACATAGGAGCAGTATTATAGTAGTTATATTCTTGTACATAGGAGCAGTATTATAGTAGATATATTCTTGCACATAGGAGCAGTATTATAGTAGTTGTATTCTTGTACATAGTAGCAGTATTATAGTAGTTGTATTCTTGTACATTGGAGCAGTATTATAGTAGTTGTATTCTTGTACATAGGAGCAGTATTATAGTAGTTGTATTCTTGTACATAGGAGCAGCATTATAGTAGTTATATTCTTGTACATAGGAGCAGTATTATAGTAGTTGTATTCTTGTACATAGGAGCAGTATTATAGTAGTTGTATTCTTGTACATAGGAGCAGTATTATAGTAGTTATATTCTTGTACATAGGAGCAGTATTATAGTAGTTATATTCTTGAATATAGGGTCAGTATTATAGTAGTTATATTCTTGTACATAGGAGCAGTGTTATAGTAGTAATATTCTTGTACATAGAGGGCAGTATTATAGTAATTATATTCTTGTACATAGGAGCAGTATTATACTAGTAATATTCTTGTACATAGAGGGCAGTATTATAGTAGTTATATTCTTGTACATAGGAGCAGTATTATAGTAGTTATATTCTTGTACATAGGGGCAGTATTATTGTAGTCATATTCTTGTACAGAGGGGGCAGTATTATAGTAGCTATATGCTTATACATAGGGGCTATATTATAGTAGTTATATTCTTGTACATAGGGGCAGTATTGTCACAGTTATATTCTTGTACAGAGGGGGCAGTATTATAGTAGCTATATGCTTATACATAGGGGCTATATTATAGTAGTTATATTCTTCTACATAGAAGCAGTATTATATTCTTCTACATAAGAGCAGTATTATAGTAGATATATTCCTGTACATAGGGGCAGTTATATAGTAGTTATATTCTTGTATATAGGGGCAGTATTATAGTAGTTCTAATCTTGTACATAGGGGCAGTATTATAGTAGTTATATTCTTGTGTATAGGGGCAGGATTTTAGTAGTTATATTCTTTTACATAGGAGGTAATATTATAGTAGTTATATTCTTATACATAGGAGTAGTATTATAGTAGTTATATCCTTGTACATAGGAGCAGTATTATAGTAGTTATATTCTTATACACAGGGGGCAGTATTATAGTAGCTATATTCTGGTACATAGGAGCAGTATTGTCAGAGGCGGACTGGCCCAGGTGGCAGGGGTATAGCCCTCATCTAGGGCCGCCCCCCACAGAAATGGGCCAGCCGGCGGCAGATGCAGCGCCTTGCGGCCGGCGCTGTGATACCGCAGCACAGTGAGTGACTCTGACAGCACCTCCCCCCCCAACGAAAAACTCTGACAGCACCCCCGCCACCCGGATTTAGGGTCGCCAGCCAGCCCCTGAGTATTATAGTAGTTATATTCTTGTACATAGGAGCAGTATTATAGTAGTCATATTCTTGTACATAGGAGCAGTATTATAGTAGTTATATTCTTGTACATAGGAGCAGTATTATAGTAGTTATATTCTTGTATATAGGGGCAGATTATAGTAGTTATATTCTTATACATAGGAGTGGTATTATAGTTGTTATATTCTTGTACATAGGGGCAGTACTATAGTAATTATATTCTTGTACATAGGAGCAGTATTATAGTAGTTATATTCTTGTACATAGGGGCAGTATTATAATAGTTATTTTCTTATACATAGAGCATTATTATAGCAGTTATATTCTTGTACATAGGGGTTGTATTATAGTAGTTATATATTCTTGTACAAAAGAGCAGTATTATAGTAGTTATACTCTTGTACATAGGAGCATTATGGTACTGATATTCTTGTACATAGGGGGCAGAATTATAGCAGTATCCAGTGGATTTCTTCGAAGTAAAGGACAGTCAGCCAGAAATAGTTGATGACTGAGATGTAGATTGCCTTCACCTGTATAGCTATAGTATATAAAATAGGGGTAGTATCTCTTTAACACATGCTATAAAGGGCAGCGAAGCACCGAAGTCGGCAGAGAAGGTGCGATGAATGTTCTTCATGCTGCTATTTATATTTTTTACACATGGCCTTGCGACAAAGCCCCAGTAGAACAAACAAGAATAATCTCCATGTCCTGCGTTAAAGCTATAGCCACAGCACTATAGAAAAGTGTAAACTACATCAATAGCTAGCAGCACCTGTCTATATGACCTCGCGGGATAAAAATACAACTGCACACCATCTTCTATGGAAACGTGTCTAATCCTAAGCCTCTCCCACTCGAAGACTCAAGAACATGAAACGCCTTTCTCAGTTCTTGACGTGACAGAACGCAAAAACTTGGCTGCATTCACAAATAGCACAGTTATAGCGGAGCCGAAGCTCCTGAAACCATCAGTCCATGTCTGTAATTATATGCAGATGTAGCTGAGCTGGATCTGCCACAGGACCAGCTCTACCTTCTCCGACTGTATCCTCACCCATCTCTTGTAGGCTGTGAGCCCTCGTGGGCAGGGTCCTCTCTCCTCACCTACTGTATCCTCACCCATCCCTTGTACACTGTGAGTCCTTGTGGACCAGGGTCCTTTCTCCTCACCTATGGTATCCTCACCCATTCCTTGTAGACTTTGAGCCCTCTGGGGCAGGGTACTCTCTTATCCTGTACCTGTGTGTGCCTTGTATTGCTCATGATTATTGTTCTTGTCTATGTATACCCCTTTTCACATTTAAACTGCCAAGGAATAAATTGCATAATAACAATAATCTGTCACTGCCCATTTTTTTTTAAGGTGGGGGGGGGGTGTTGGAGAGCTCAGTAAATGAAGTCAGTAAATAATCTTGGTAAATTACTATGCAAAACCACAAATATACTTGCAAGTTGGCAACCTCATCTGTACACAAAATACAAATTAACGCTGTTTGCTATCTGACATAACTGGTAAACTTTGAATATTGCAAATTGGTGGCACGGTGGTTCAGTGGTCAGTACTGCAGTCTTGCAGCGCTTGGGTCCATGGTTCAAATCCCACCAAGGACAACATCTCCAAAAAGTTTGCATGTTCACCCTGTGTTTGTGTGGATTTCCTCCCACACTCCGAAAAAAAAAAAAAACTGATAGGATGTTTAGATTGCGAACCCCAATAGGGATAGTTTTGCACATGCACGTAAAGTGGTATAGAATTAGCGCTATATAAATGGATAAATATTATTATATAAATTAGTTTTTGATATAAAGGAGACTGCAGACTTTTGTGACTCCCCCACCCTTTTTGGGATGTATTAGGTTTTCTACAAAAAATCCCCAAAAATAAATAAAAAAAACAAATGAGTTGTAAGCGCAGTTTACTCTCTTCGATGCCTTCTGAACTCCAGATATTATAATAAAGTTTGGAAGGTGTATAAGAGAGTGAATTTCACTCACGGACTCCATAGCGACTGGTGACACAAACATAAAAGTAAAGATCAGAACCGTTACGAAATGCTCCCCTAAAAATAATAAATGATAATGTGCTCCAAAATAAATCAGAAGAGCCACCGAAATACTCAAGCCAACTGCCACAACCGACATCCAAACACCTTGGAGCCTAAAGAGTTAATTTCAAAATTCAAACGCAACATTCTATCTGTTGACAGTTATAACATTTTTGAATTTCAAACACAACAGTTGGGAGCGGTTGGATTTTCTCTGCAATCGCAAAGGAAAAAAATGAAAAATAAAACAACCTGCCAAACTAAACTGTATATGGAAACGTATAGGACGAGCCGAGAGCTAAGACCTGACACAACAGACCGGCAGCAACCACCTGTAATAGCAGATAAGCTGAGCTGGCTCTTCCAAAGTGCTGAAACCGACGGGGGTAGACATTTTTTCTGCAGATGCAGATTTCGGCACGGACATGAGACGGAGAGGGTCCTTACCTTGACATTAGTCCTGAGTGCACAGTAACAGGCAAAGAACATTGCAAGGAAGGAGGAACATATGGAGTAGAGTTCAGCTGGTCTCTGCGGCGCGGAGCATAGAGGCAGGATCCTTAGGATGTCTTACAGGGGAAGCCTCCGTATCGCTGTCAGTTAGAAATTGCATTGATCTCTTCGCTTTCCTGACTTAAAAAAAAAAAAAAACGAGGAGAGCAATGTCTTGAAGGCATTGAATGGAAGCGTCAAGACTCTCCCCAGCCTACGGAGCCGCTTCTTATTGAGGTCCAAAAAATTCAATTAGGAAACTTGAGACGAGTCGCTACCGAATGACAGAGAGAGAGAGGGAGGGGGAGCAAATCATTAGGTGAAAAATTAAAAAATTCCCAAATCTCGTGTTAGGGTTGTTGCTCCTCTACGAAACATTTTCACTAAGTGAATTAATGGAGGAAAAGCAAAAGGCTTCCATTTTTTTCTCTCCTCCAGTCTAAAGACACTAGACTGTTTTTTTTTTTTACTCATCTCTGCTCTTAAAGAGGCAGCGCACTCCTAAATAATTAGTTCTGTCTCGCGAGCTGCATCGTTCCATAAGGAGCAGCAGGTTATGACACTGTGTAAGGTGTGTGCACATGTTGGGTTTCGATTGCAGTTTTTATGCAAGGGAATCCTGATACCAGCAAAGTCAATGAGAGACTAGAAGTTTCATGCACATGTTGAGTATTTTCTCCTTGCATGTCAAGTCGGGCAACGTTTTTACAGCATTTTTCACCCATGCTTTGAATGAATGGGTAAAATCTGCACCAAAAATGTACTGCAAACGTGCCAAAATACATATTTTTGCTACTTAGCTTTTCCTGCCAAGAGATGCAGAAGTGGTACTGCAAACAAATCCTTAACGTGTGCTTATACTATAAGCTTGATTTAAAGGGAATCTGTTACCAGAGTTTTGCCATCCCATCTGAGAGCAGCATAGTGTAGAGACAGAGATCCTGATTCCAGCGATGTGTCACTTACTGATCTGCTAGCTATAATTTTCATAACATTACTGTTTTCTTTGCTGTATATTTAGCAGTTCATGAATATACTGGTCTATAATGATAATTTCCAGTCGATTAAACAGTGATTGTATCAAAACTACACTGAGTAGCTCAGGAACTGACATATCGCTGGAATCAGGATCTCTGGCCCTACATTATGCTGCTCTCAGATTAGGTGGCAAAAACCTGTTGACAGATTCCCTTTAAATTAAATTCAAGTTTCCCTGCAATGGGCCAGAGAAACTTTTTTACTTTCTTCTATAGAAAGTGTTTTGCTAGGGGTACAGCCACACTGGCGTCAAACTCGCGCGAGTACAACGCATTGCACTCGGACCAATGTTAGGTTTGCTTTCACATATGAGTTTTTGAAAAAATAAAAAAGATTTACCGAATCTGCCGCATCTTTCTACGCCTTGCGTCCCACTTGCGGTGATCCCCATGCATTGTCTAAGGGGTTTGCGGACAGTGCAGCAAGTGCAGTTGCGGCAGACGCGGCAGTTGCGGCCGCGAAAAAAACTCAGCTGACCGCGGTTTTTTTTGCGCCGCAACTGCCGCAAACGGCAAAACCGCACTTGCAGCACCTGTCCGCAAGCCTCATAGACAATGCATGGGTTTTCCGCAAGTGAGCCGCAAGTGCGGCTGTTAGGTGGCAAATGCGGCAGATGCGGTAAATCTGCCGCATCTGCAGCATTTTTTCAAAAACGCCTATGTGCCTTAAACAATCAGACAGGTCTCATTGGTTACTTTTTCCCCTGTTGAACTCAGACTGCATACAAAATTGCAGCATTCTGCAATTGCATGCGTATATCGCCATTGTTAAATCTATGGGTGGGATAATAGCATTGCACTAGCGCAACTGTCATGCATCAAAATCGCTCTGATTATGCATATGCAAAGTGTGCCTATACCCTAAGATGTATTATAAAATATATATTGGTCAACTGCTTTAAGCAAATATTATTATTGGCGCATAAATGTCTGTAATAATGAAGTGTAGTGAGTCAGGATGTTTTTGTTAAAATTTGATAGACTATGACAATGATGTACAACAAAAAAAATTATATTGTGGTACCACGTTAGCCATAAAAAATTAGACCTATATCTTTTTTTGTGCATAAACGTATTTACCGTATATGGACTATTACAAAAAGGGAGAAATAACTATAAAAGTTATTTTCTATAACTTTCCAGTTGGGTTAGTTAGGTTAGTGGTGTAAGTTGTCCTTAGGACTCAGCCCCTCATACACATTAGACTAACCTGAGATGGTTATCACATTCATTCAATATTTTGGATGCTTGGTAACAGGTTTACTGGACTAAAGTTGAGTAAAGAAGGGTGTGCTAAATTACATCATGCCCAATCCTTAATCCTTAATAGTGGGTTTACACGCTAGGATATCTTTAGCGATATCCTTGGAACAATCATGTGACCGTGATCGTTCCGACATCGTTAGTGCGCCGTCACACACAAGGATATCGTTAACGATATCCTATGCAGGCAGCGCAACTGTTGAATAGGAGAGGAAGGAGTGAGCGATGTAATAAAGCGGCAGGAATAGGAGATTTTTGAACAATATCGTTCATCATGGTGTCACACTGAACGATGCGGCTCCCTGAAGCAGCGTTAATTGGACGACGAACGATAGATTTGAGGTCAGGATCTTAAATTTAGGATGAACGATCCAACGATCTTTTCATCCTATATCGTTCGTTTACACGCAACGACGCCCGAACAATATCTTTTCAACGATCATAAATCTGTGACGTTTCAAGGATATCATTCAGGATATCCTAGCGTGTAAACCCACCATCAGACGCATGGAAGGTCAACTATATTGTTATTAAAACTAAAGTCAATTGCTCAGCATCATCTAGAAAAAACATCTTCATCACATTTTAAAGGATTTCAAAGTTTAGACATTAACTGGAAAAGAATCACAAAATAAAAAAAAAAATTATGGAGTCAATAATAAAAGCTACGAGTTTAAATTCTCACAAGATAATCTGGTAAAGTATATTTATGTTTTTTGTTAAGTTAACAATGGAACTTAAAAACCTAGAATATGACTGATATAATTCTGCCCCTATGATACAAGAATATAACTACTATAATACTGCCCTATATACAAGAATATAACTACTATAATACTGCCTCTATGTACAAGAATATAACTACTATAATACTGCCCCTATGTACAAGAATATAACTACTATAATACTGCCCCTATGTACAAGAATATAACTACTATAATACTGCCCCTATGTACAAGAATATAACTACTATAATACTGCTCCTACAGTATATACAAGAATATAACTACTATAATACTGCCCCTATATACAAGTATTAACTACTATAATACTGCCCCTATATACAAGAATATAACTACTATAATACTGCTCCCTATATACAAGAATATAACTACTATAATACTGCTCCTATATACAAGAATATAACTACTATAATACTGCCTCTATATACAAGAATATAACTATTATAATACTGCTCCTATGTACAAGAATATAACTATTATAATACTGCTCCTGTGTAGAAGAATATAATTACTATAATACTGCCCGTATGTACAAGAATATAACTACTATAATACTGCTCCTATGTACAAGAATATAACTACTATAATACTGCCTCTATGTACAAGAATATAACTAAAATAATATTGCTCCTATGTACAAGAATATAACTACTATAATACTGCCCCTATATACAAGAATATAACTACTATAATACTGCTCCTATGTACAAGAATATAACAACTATAATACTGCTCCTATGTACAAGAATATAACTACTATAATACTGCCCCAATATACAAGAATATAATTACTATAATATTGCCGCCTATGTACAAGAATATAACTACTAAATACTGCTCTTATGTACAAGAATATAACTACTATAATACCGCCCCATGTACAAGAATATAACTATTATAATACTGCTCCTATGTACAAGAATATAACTACTATAATACTGCCTCTATGTACAAGAATATAACTAAAATAATATTGCTCCTATGTACAAGAATATAACTACTATAATACTGCCCCTATATACAAGAATATAACTACTATAATACTGCTCCTATGTACAAGAATATAACAACTATAATACTGCTCCTATGTACAAGAATATAACTACTATAATACTGCCCCAATATACAAGAATATAATTACTATAATATTGCCGCCTATGTACAAGAATTAACTACTATAATACTGCTCTTATGTACAAGAATATAACTACTATAATACCGCCCCATGTACAAGAATATAACTATTATAATACTGCTCCCTATGTACAAGAATATAACTACTATAATACTGCCCCTATGTACAAGAATATAACTACTATAATACTGCCCCTATGTACAAGAATATAACTACTATAATACTGACCCTATGTACAAGAATATAACTACTATAATTCTGCCCCCTATGTACAAGAATATAACTACTATAATACTGCTCCTATGTACAAGAATATAACTACTATAATTCTGCCCCCTATGTACAAGAATATAACTACTATAATACTACCCCCTATGTACAAGAATATAACTACCGGTACTATAATACTGCCCCAACGTACAAATATATAACTACTATAATACTGCTCCTATGTACAAGATGATCTTAGTGCAATAAATTGGGACGATGTCCTGAGACATAAAAGTACACAACACAAATTGGAGATGTTTATTAGCATCCTGAATAGGACCTGTGCACAATATATACCCTATGAGAATAAGCATGCTAGAAATAAGAGGAAACCACTATGGCTAAATAAAGCGGTAAGAAGTGCAATATGTGACAAAAAGAAAGCATTTAGGGAATTAAAGCAAGTAGGTAGTGATGAAGCATTATTAAATAAATACAGAAAATTAAATAACATTTGTAAAAAGCAAATCAAGGCAGCAAAGATTGAGACAGAGAGACTCATTGCCAGAGAAAGTAAAAAGAATCCCAAAATATTTTTTAACTACATAAATAGTAAAAAACTAAAAATGATGGTGTTGGCCCCTTTAAAAATAGTCTGGGTGAAATGGTGGATGAGGATGAGGAAAAAGCCAATATGCTAAATGACTTTTTTTCAACAGTATTTACACAAGAAAATCCCATGACAGACAATATGATCAGTGATAACAAAAAGTCTCAATTAAATGTCACCTGCTTAACCCAAGAGGAAGTACGGCATCGTCTAAAAATCACTAAAATTGACAAATCCCCGGGCCCGGATGGGATACACCCCAGAGTGCTGCAGGAATTAAGTACTGTCATAGATAGACCATTATTTTTAATATTTAAAGATTCCATAATAACAGGGTCTGTACCACAGGACTGGCGTATAGCAAATGTGGTGCCAATATTCAAAAAGGGGACAAAAACTGAACTTGGAAATTATAGGCCAGTAAGCTTAACCTCTACTGTGGGTAAAATCCTAGAGGGTTTTCTAAGAGATGCTATACTGGAATATCTGAATGACAATAACCTCATGACCCAATATCAACATGGGTTTACGAGGGACCGTTCCTGTCAAACTAATCTAATAAGCTTCTATGAAGAGGTAAGTTCTGGACTGGACCAAGGAAATGCAGTGGATGTGGTGTATATGGACTTTTCAAAAGCTTTTGATACGGTGCCACACAAAAGGTTGATACATAAAATGAGGGCAATGGGGATAGGGGAAAATATGTGTAAGTGGGTTAAGAACTGGCTTAGTGATAGGAAACAAAGGGTGGTTATTAATGGAACACACTCAGAATGGGTCACAGTTAACAGTGGGGTACCACAGGGGTCAGTGTTGGGCCCGCTTCTATTTAATATATTTATTAATGACCTTGTAGGGGGCATACGGAGTAGAATCTCAATATTTGCAGATGACACTAAACTCTGCAGGGTAATCAATACAGAGGAGGACAATTTTATATTACAGGAGGATTTATGTAAACTAGAAGCTTGGGCTGCTAAATGGCAAATGCGCTTTAATGGGGATAAATGTAAAGTCATGCACTTGGGCAGAGGAAACAAAAGGTATAATTATGTGCTTAATTGTAAAACACTGGGCAAAACTGTCACTGAAAAAGACCTGGGTGTATGGGTAGATGACAAACTCACATTTAGTGGCCAGTGTCAGGCAGCTGCTGCAAAGGCAAATAAAATAATGGGATGCATTAAAAGAGGCAAAGATGCTCATGAGGAGAACATAATTTTACCTCTATACAAGTCACTAGTGCGACCACACTTAGAATACTGTGTACAATTTTGGTCTCCGGTGTATAAGAAAGACATAGCTGAACTAGAGCGGGTCCAGAGAAGAGCGACAAAAGTCATTAGAGGACTAAGGGGTCTGCAATACCAAGACAGGTTATTAAACTTGGGGTTATTTAGCTTGGAAAAACGAAGGCTTAGGGGTGATCTTATAATAATGTATAAATATATGAGGGGACAGTACAGAGACCTTTCTAATGATCTCTTTACTCTTAGGCCTGAGACTGGGACAAGGGGGCATCCTCTACGTCTGGAGGAAAGAAGGTTTAATCATAATCACAGACGCGGATTCTTTACTGTAAGAGCAGTGAGACTATGGAGCTCTCTGCCACATGATGTTGTAATGAGTGAGTCACTACTAACATTTAAGAAGGGCCTGGATGCCTTTCTTGAAAACTATAATATTATCAGTTATACATACTAGATTCTTTGATAGGGCGTTGATCCAGGGAATTAGTCTGATTGCTGTATCTGGAGTCAGGAAGGAATTTTTTCCCCCAATGTGGAGCTTAGTGTTGCCACATGGTTTTTTTTTGCCTTCCTCTAGATCAACATGTTAGGCTATGGGTTGCACTAGATGGACTTAAAGTCTTCCTTCAATCTTAAAAAACTATGTTACTATGTTACTATAATACTGCTCCTATGTACAAGACTATAACTGCTATAATACTGCCCCTATATACAAGAATATAACTACTATAATACTGCCCCTATATACAAGAATATAACTACTATAATACTGCCTCTATGCACAAGAATATAACTACTATAATACTGCCCCTACGTACAAATATATAACTACTATAATACTGCCCCTACGTACAAATAATATAACTACTATAATACTGCCTCTATGTACAAGAATATAACTACTATAATACTGCCCCTACGTACAAATATATAACTACTATAATACTGCCCCTATGTGCAAGAATATAACTACTGCAATACTGCCCCTATGTACAAATATATAACTACTATAATACTGCTCCTATGTACAAGAATATAACTACTATAATACTGCTCCTATGTATAAGAATATAACTACTATAATACTGCTCCTATGTACAAGAATATAACTACTATAATACTGCCCCTATGTACAAGAATATAACTACTATAATACTGCTCCTATGTACAAGAATGTAACTACTATAATACTGCCCCTACGTACAAATATATAACTACTATAATACTGCTCCTATGTACAAGAATATAAGAAATATAATACTGCCCCTATGCAGAAGAAAATAACCACTATAATACTGCCCCCTATGTACAAGAATATAACTACTATAATACTGCTCCTATGTAGAAGACTATAACAACTATAATACTGCTCCTATGCACAAGAATATAACTACTATAATACTGCCCCTATGTACAAGAATATAACTACTATAATACTGCCCCTATGTACAAGAATATAACTACTATAATACTGCCCCTACGAACAAATATATAACTACTATAATACTGCTCCTATGTACAATAATATGACAAATATAATACTGCCCCTATGCAGAAGAATATAACCACTATAATACTGCCCCCTATATACAAGAATATAACTACTATAATACTGCCCCTATGTACAAGAATATAACTACTATAATACTGCCCCTATGTACAAGAATATAACTACTATAATACTGCCCCTATGTACAAGAATATAACTACTATTATACTGCTCCTATGTACAAGAATATAACTACTATAATACTGCCCCTATGCACAAGAATATAACTACTATAATACTGCCCCTATGTACAAGAATATAACTACTATAATACTGCCCCTATGTACAAGAATATAACTACTATAATACCGCCCCATGTACAAGAATATAACTACTATAATACTGCTCCTATGTACAAGCATGTAAGTACTCTATAATGTACAGTACAATATTCTTTATATATAACTCACACAAATCATTGTCTGACAGTAGAGAGGTAAATGTCATGGAGAGTAATAAATAATTTACAGTGTTTCAGTTTCATCTCGTATTGCGGCCTTTTCACATTTATAATCATTGGAATTAAGTTATAATTACATTAAAAATTCAACTTTTCCTCGCAGGAGACTTTGTTTGCTGACCTAAATATTACACAGCGCTGGATTAGTGGCTCATGTTTAATTCTGACGTTGGCACTCAGAGCGGTACGAGTGGTTTCAAACCATTTTTCTGTAATTTTAAGCAAGTTTCATGACTGACGATCTTGGCTGAAAAGTCTGCAAGATAATCAAAACTGTCAAGGCTCCTTGTAAGTCTCCAGAACAGACTTGTCTGGTAGCTGTAGATTTTGGAATTTATTGGAGGGGTTTTTTTTTTCGTTAAGGAAATTTCTTTTTTTTAAGAGCAATTCCAGACCTGGAAATGGTACAGTACAATATACAATGCATTGAATAAGGGCAAGAAGGACAAAAATAAAATCCAGCAACAACGTCCTTTAAATTTTCTTGGAAAAAGTTAAAAGTCCATTTTATTTAGGCATATTAAAAACCAGAAATGCCAGACATGAGTCAACCAAGATGCTGTTCGAAACATGTAATGGTTAACTCTGGCATTTCTGCTTTTTAATAAAATGGACTTTTAACTTTTTCCATGAAAATTTAAAGGATGTTGTTGCTGGATATTTTTTCCTTTTTGCCCTTGTCATTAGCTCTGAGCAGAGCTTTCTTTACAGGGGCTGGCTGGCCCAGGGGGCAGGAGGGCAGATGCCCCCCAGGCCAGTGATCAAGCAGCAGTTTTGGGGCCGCTCGGCTATCTGTCATGTTGTTTTGAGCTCACTGCTCATGGGCCACTGCTGTGTGCTTGCCCCCTAGGCTGAAATTTGCCAGCCAGCCCCTGTTTCTTTATACCCATTCACTGCCCTGGAAAACAGGGCTGTGGAGTCGGAGTCGGAGTCGCTGCCCATTTTGATGGAGTCGGAGTTGGAGTCAGTAGAAAATGTTCTGACTCCTAAAATATGTAATAAATTGGGTCCAGCAGTTCAAAGCAGAATGTGCTGAATATTATTATTATTAATTATTTTGTTCTATCTAAATATCTTTATTAATATGTCATTATAATGATTAAAGCCTAATGCTACCATTGACCTACAATAATTTTATCACTTAAAAACGAGCCATGAATGAAGTAGTCGGAGCCAGGGATAATTCAGGAGTCAGAGTTGGAGTCGGAGTCGGAGTTGGAGTCGATGGTTTGATTTACCGACTCCACAGCCCTGCTGGAAACCAGGTCCTATACTGATTCTAAAGGATGAGCTAAAACTTTTCTTTTTTCACATAATGCCTTGAATAAGTATTCATACCCCATGAACTTGTCACATTTCTTCATGTTACACTGACAAACTTAAATGTCGTTTATTGAGATTTTATGTGATACCAGCACTAAGT
The DNA here is from genome assembly GCA_033576535.1 of Allobates femoralis. Lineage (NCBI taxonomy): Eukaryota > Metazoa > Chordata > Amphibia > Anura > Aromobatidae > Allobates > Allobates femoralis. The sequence goes on from JARQOC010000002.1 coordinate 722,734,814, forward strand.
AACGACTATTCGTGAAGTATAATGGAAATGATTCCTGGTTTTCTAAATATTATAAAATTATAAATCTGATAATTGTGCCGTGCTCGTGTATTCACCCCCAGAGTCTGCACTGTGTAGGACCTTCCTCTGTCTTTTGGGGTCTCCTGAAGCTTTGCACATCTAGAGGTGACATTTTCCCTTCTTTGTTCTCGCTCAGTGAGATTGGATGGAGACGTCTGTGATCAGTAATTTTCACGTCTTGTCATAGATTGTCTTTGGCATTTGGGTCTGGACTATGATTGGGCCATATACACATACAGGAATATGCTCCAATCTAGACCCTCCATTGTAGATCTGCAGGATGCTTAAGGTTGTTGTCCTGCTGGATGATGAACCTATGCCCCAGTCTCAAGTGTTTTGTAGACTCTAACAGGTTTTTGTCCAGGATTGCCCTGTAATTAGCTCCATCTTCCCATCAACTCTGACCAGCTTCCCTGCCCCTGCTGAAGAAAACCCTCCCCACAGCAGGATGCTGCCCCCACCATGTGTGACGGTGGGGATGGTGTTTTCAGGGTGATGCGCAATGGTAGTTTTCTACCATACATATTGCAGCACTTTGCATTTAGTCCAAAAGTTCTACTTTGGTCTCATCTGACCTGATCACCTTCTTCCACTGCTCACTGTGTCCCCTACAACGATTTTTGCCAACCGACAAACAGAAATTCTTAAGGCTTCTTGCTTTCAATAATGTGTTTCTTCTTCCATAAAAAACTGATTTGTGGAGTATAGGACTAATAGTTGTCCTGTGGACAGACTCTCCCCTCTGAGCTGAGATCTCTGCATCTCCTCCAGTGGCCATGGACCTCCAGGTTTCTCTAATTAGTGCTCTCCTTCTTGGGTTGTCCGTTTTGGTGGACGGCTATGTATTCGCAGGTTTGCAGTTATGTCATACTCCTTCCATTTTTAGATGATCTATTGAACAGTGCTCTGTGAGATGTTCAGAGTGTGGAATATTTTATCACAACCTTTATTCTTCTCCACAACTGTATCCCTGACCTGTCTGGTGTGTTCCTTGGTTTTCATGATGCTGTTTGATCCCTAATGTCCTAAAAAAACCTGTAAGGTCTTCACAGAACAGCTGTAATTATATTGCAAATAAATTACACACAGAAGGACTAAATTTACTAATTAGGTGATCTGGAGGTGAGTGGTCATTAACTTATTACATAAAATCCCAACAAAATGTAACTAAGTTTGTGGGTATAACGTGACACATATGTGGAAAAGTACACAGGGTACGAATACTTTGTCAAGAAACTATATATTATTATTATTATTATTTATTTATATAGCGCCATTAGGTTCCATGGGCTTTACATGAGGATGAGGGAGACAAGAAAAGTACATCTACTAAATCTAGGCGATCAGGACGTACAGGTACAGGGGGCAGGCATAAACACAAACAGTCGAACGTAAGTCATCCAATAAAGGATCTCTGGCTTAGAAAACCTAAATTAGTAAAGGACTTGCTCTATTCAGGCCTAGCCATCAACCCCAGCAAAGAGCATCACTCACTCGTGATACATGGACATCAAACTGAATTTAATAAAAAAAAGATGTAATGCTCCAATTTTCCTGTTAGAGGCGCTGCAGGTTAACATAGAAACATGCTTCCACATTTTCAACAAACGAAGTTCTGTGGATCCCACCAATAGTAGACTATTAAGATCCTCTTATTGTTCCCTTGAAACTAAAAGGTATGCAAAGTAGTAACTTCTTTTAAATCTTTTTGTTCCCTGATCATATTGGTTATAATATTGCTAAATAACCATAAGAAATATATATAAAGAATTTTTCTTCTGTGCCCCATGTGAGGTATATCGGCAATACTGTACATGGCAGGTATGCATCGCACAGACAGAAGTCTGCTGCAATCTAAATCCAGGATGTTTATTGGGACTTATTGTACCAGAAGCCTTTATAGTGATATGGGCTGGATTTAAGGATGGTCAGGAAGTGATAGGTGAGACTGACCATCTACATACATCCCATAGGTGTGTCACATGTGTTATAATGAGACTGCTGATGAATCACATGACTGTGATGTAAGGAAGGTCCTATACACTTCCTGTGTGAACCATATGGCAGACATGCCTGAGAGTGGAGTTGGCTAAAGCTCCTGAAAGTCAAGGAAGTATCCGAGGCTCTTGAGGATTTGGACTCACTACAGGTGTCAATACGGAGCAAGTCCAAGGCCTGGTGGCTGATCCCAGTATCTTCCTGGACGGAAAGACTGGCAGGAGGCAGTCTGAATCTTGCTAAGATACAAAAGCAGTAAACAGTATGGGACATTCTGTGTGCTGACTGAGGTCAGTAAATGAATGTAGGATATCCGTGCTTGAAATGGACTGGAGGTCATAAATGTTTCCTTAATGTGTGCGGCATACCCACTGAAGGAAGGATCTATGTTATATATGTAGACTGTTTTCATGGTTATTGTCTACATAACCAGAGTGATGGTTTATGACTGTTAAACCCGATGGACTTACCTTTTATAAGAAACTGTTGCTGTGTGCTTGAACTGAACAGAAAGTGAGTGTTCCCCAACACACTCAGTAAGCACTACATCACACCCAGTAAATTAATATATTCAGAGATTATTCATTTCTTTTTTTCCCAATCCTGTGGCTGGCAGTGAAACATATAGCTGCAGCAGGAGCCTCCCCACACTGCAGTGTCTTCAATGTGTCGAATCAAAAAAGAATAGAAATTGAAAAGAGTGGAGTGATTCTTAGCTCTCTTCTCTGTTTTAGTCTCTGGGTTCTGTGTCACGTTGATGTTCGCCTTATTATCCCATTTTTATTGAGAATTTCCAATGAATTGTAGGGGAAGAGAAGCAACTTCTCTGGGTTTGTTTCATGTTGTGAAAATAGCAATAATTTACTTTTTCTATATGCTATTGATGCTAATACTGCCCCCTATGGGCAAATAAACATGAACTACACAGGAAGCATGGCTATAACGTATATGGTACTTCACGCTGAACACTAGAGGGAGCTGTACTCACATCACACAAGGTTTGCTTGACTAGGAGTAATCACAATTACTGTCAAATACAGACTGCGTTGCACAAAATAATCAGAAGGAATATAATATATTTTAAAAAAAATATACATATATATATATTGCACACTACGATTCAAAAGTGTGGGGACATTTAGAGATTTTCTTATTTTTTAAAGAAAAGCACTTTTTTTTTTTCAATGAAGCTAACATTAAATGTATCAGAAATACACTCTATACATTGTTAATGTAGTAAATGACTATTCTAGCTGCAAACGTCTGGTTTTAAATGCAATATCTACATAGGTGTACAGAGGCCCATTTTCAACAACCACCGCTCCAGTGATTTATTGGTACATTGTGTTTGCTAACTGTGTAAGAAGGCTAATGGATGTTTAAAAAACCCTTGAAACCCTCGCACAAGTATGTTAGCACAGCTGAAAACAGTTTGTCTGATTAGAGAAGCTATAAAATTGACCTTTCTTTGAGCTATGTAGTTGAGAATCTGGAACATTACATTTGTTTGTTCTATGAAACTCTCAAATGCCCAGAAAAAGAGAACCTTCATGTGAAACTCGACAGTCTATCCTTGTTCTTAGAAGTGAAGGGTATTGCATGCAAGGAATTGACAAGAAACTGAAGATTTCCTACAATGATGTGTACCACTCCCTACAGAGGAGAGCACAAACAGGCTCTAACCAGAGCAGAAAGAGAAGTGGGAGGCCCCTCTGCACAACTGAGCAACAAGACAAGTACATTAGAGTCTCTAGTATGAGAAATTGACACCTCACAGCTCCTCATCTGGCAGCTTCATTAAATAGTACCCGACAAAGTTCTGCAATGCTTTAATTACTGCTATATATATGTATTTTCCTAGATGTTTTTTCTAGTGGTTTTCCAGACCTCTTCCTTTCTGGATTTATGCTTGTGTCATCAGATGCAAGATTTGAGACAGAACTACTGTATGTCTCTAGGTGTTCACCCCTTCATTGAATTAAAATTTTTGCTCTTTAATTTTTTCACTCCAGTGTTGTTGTTTTCAATAACACTATTGTTTTTCTTCACATTCTATGTTCCCTATCCAAAAGTCTTTGAAAGTGTAGTGGGGGATACCGGAGAAGCTGGAGGAAACCCACGCAAACATGCGGAGAACATACAAACTGCTTACAGATGTTGTCCTTGGTGGAATTTGAATACATGACCCCAGCGCTGAAAAGCAACGGTGAGCCACTAAGCCACCATACTTTGCTAAATACCAAGCCACCATTCAGTCCTAACCACCCAGCCACCGTACAGTGCTAACCACTGAGCCACCATACAGTAATAACCACTAAGTCACCATACAGTGCCAACCACTGAGCCGACATACAATGCTAACTACTGAGCCACCGTACAGAGCTAACCACTGAGCCATCGAATAGTGCTAACCACTGAGCCAAAATGCATTGCTAACCATTGAGCAACATACAGTGCTATCCACTGGGCAACAGGAGAGTACTAACCACTGGGCCACCAGTGCTACTGAGTCAACATAGAGTGGCAACCACCGAGCAACTGGACAGTGCTAATTTTTGAATCACCGTAAAGTGCTAACCACTTAGCAACCATACAATGCTAACCACCCAGCCACCACACAGTACTAACCACCGAACCACCATACAGTGCTAACCACAAGCCACCATACACTGCTAACTACTTAGTCATCATACAATGCTAATCACTGAGCCACCATACACCGCTAACTACAAGCCACCATACACTGCTAACTACTGAGTCATCATACAATGCTAACCACTTAGCCACCATACAGTGCTAACCACCCAGCCACCACACAGTACTAACCACTGAAATACCATACAGTGCTAACCACAAGCCACCATACACTGCTAACTACTTAGTCATCATACAATGCTAATCACTGAGCCACCATGCACCGCTAACTACAAGCCACCATACAGTGCTAACTACTCTTCAGACTTAATGTCAGGCCACGTTTGACCCAGCCACTAAGAATCTCCAATAAAGGGTTAAAAAAACACAACACAGAGAAAATTTTTTATTAGAAATAAAAAAAAAAAGCCATTAGGGACTCCATCTTTAATTAAAAAAATCCTATTCCGTCCGACGCAGTCCAAAACGCGATGTCCTCTCTGCTACATCCCCTGTGCATAGATATAGATGTCTATGCACAGGGAATGAGCAGACTGAGAACAATCTCAGCACTGCTACATCAGGCAGCAGGCGGGCTATAGGACCCTGGAGCTGCGGCAGCCAGCACACAGAGCAGACAGGACTCTTATCTGTGCGAGTTTCCCAGCGATTACTTGCAAAGTAAACGAGTCCAATGCAAATCAATGGCAAAACTAGGATTGCTTCAGGCTGAAGCTTCCGAGACACATCTGCGATTTGTAAATCTCACACTACTCGCTATTACTCGCTTCCCCATTCATTAACATTGGACTCGCTAGACTCGCAACGAGTAGCGAGTCCTGGGCTCGGACTCGCTAGAGTCAAGCGATTCCGAGTAATTTAGGATTCGCCCATCACTACTGCTAACTAAAAAATGAAAAAGTTAGAGCTCAAGACAGGCGAGGGGAAGAAATCAAAAGTGAGGGTGGGGATGGGGCACTGCGACTGTGTCACCCAAGGGTTTGTACAGGCTAGGAGCCAGTACTGCAGATCCCCTTATGTTACAGATTTATTATTGTCACTATTGAATGGATTCAGGCGGTTTGTTGGATTGGTGACAGCACTAGCCCCCTGACACCCGTTCATTAGCGCATTCATGTCTCAAGGCTTCAATAACCACTGAGATCATTTCATGACATTTCCAGCGTTTGCCCTGACGAGTGGCTGAGGATTAACACGACACATCACACAACAAGATGTTCCAGATAACATCCATCACATCTGCAGTCGAGCCTCACACAAATATAATGAAGAGAATACTGAGGGAGTACTCATTTACACGTTCCTGATGGGGATGGGATAATTTGGTATGTTTCTTTAATTGTAGTACAGGATGGAGTGGCCCCTAGTAATGGACTGGATCCAGAAGGAATCCAAAGAAGACAAATGGGAGTTCAAGAAGTTTACTGACAGTGAGACAAAAAGATTGATAGCTACAGTATGAATTGTTACATGAGGTAATGAGCTTAATAGTTCTCAAAACACAAAGGTTGACATGAACAGAGGTAGAAAGTTGTGCCAATTGGATTACACAAATTGCTGACAGTTCTCTCAGCAGCACTTCCACCATTCTGCAGCAGTCTCTGCATCACTATATCTGCAGCACTTCCATGACTCTGCAGCAGTCTCTGCATCACTATATCTGCAGCACTTCCATGACTCTGCAGCAGTCTCTGCATCACTATATCTGCAGCACTTCTATCACTCTGCAGCAGTCTCTGCATAACTATATCTGCAGCACTTCTATCACTCTGCAGCAGTCTCTGCATCACTATATCTGCAGCACTTCCATCACTCTGCAGCAGTCTCTGCATCACTATATCTGCAGCACTTCCATCACTCTGCAGCAGTCTCTGCATCACTATATCTGCAGCACTTCCATCACTCTGCAGCAGTCTCTGCATCACTATATCTGCAGCACTTCCATCACTCTATCAGCAGCAATTCAATCACTCTGCAGCAATCTCTGCATCACTATATCTGCAGCACTTCCATAATTCTGCAGCATTATCTGCATTACTATATCAGCAGCACTTCCATTACTCTGCAGCAGTCTCTGCATCACTATATCAGCAGCAATTCAATCACTCTGCAGCAGTCTCTGCATCACTATATCTGCAGCACTTCCATAATTCTGCAGCATTCTCTGCATTACTATATCTGCAGCACTTCCATTACTCTGCAGCAGTCTCTGCATTACTAAATCAGCAGCACTTCCATCATTCTGCAGCAGTCTCTGCATCACTATATCAGCAGCACTTCCATCACTCTGCAGCAGTCTCTGCATCACTATATCAGTAGCACTTCCATCATTCTGCAGCAGTCTCTGCATTACCATATCAGCAGCAGTTCCATCACTCTGAAGCAGTCTCTGCATTACCATATCAGCAGCACTTCATCACTCTGCTGCAGTCTCTGCATCACTATATCAGCAGCACTTCCATCACTCTGCAGCAGTCTCTGCATCACTATAACAGCAGCACTTCCATCGCTCTGCTGCAGTCTCTGCATCACTATATCAGCAGCACTTCCATGACTCTGCAGCAGTCTTTGCATCACTATATCAGCAGCACTTCCATGACTCTGCAGCAGTCTCTGCATTACTATATCAGCAGCACTTCCATCACTCTGCAGCAGTCTCTGCATTACTATATCAGCAGCACTTCCATCACTCTGCAGCATTCTCTGCATCACTATATCAGCAGCACTTCCATCACTCTGCAGTAGTCTCTGCACTATATCAGCAGAACTTCCATGACACTGCAACAGTCTCTGCATCACTATATCAGCAGCACGTCCATCACTCTGCTGCAGTCTCTGCATCACTATATCAGCAGCACTTCCATCACTCTGCAGCAGTCTCTGCATCACTATATCAGTAGCACTTCCATCGCTCTGCTGCAGTCTCTGCACTATATCAGCAGCACTTCCATCACTCTGCAGTAGTCTCTGCATTACTATTTCAGCAGCACTTCCATCACTCTGCAGCATTCTCTGCATCACTATATCAGCAGAACTTCCATGACACTGCAACAGTCTCTTCATCACTATATCAGCAGCACTTCCATTACTCTGCAGCAGTCTCTGCATCACTATATCAGCAGCACTTCCATCACTCTGCAGTAGTCTCTGCATTACTATTTCAGCAGAACTTCCATGACACTGCAACAGTCTCTGCATCACTATATCAGCAGCACTTCCATTACTCTGCAGCAGTCTCTGCATTACTATTTCAGCAGCACTTCCATCACTCTACAGTAGTCTCTGCACTATATCAGCAGCACTTCCATGACACTGCAACAGTCTCTGCATCACTGTGTCAACAGCACTTCCATCACTCTCAGTGTGTTGTCACAACCCCTACCAATTCTCCTGCAGTGGTCAGTATTGTCTGGCTCTATGCACATAGACAATCCTTCTCACTTAGCATGGCACTGTGTCCCACACACAGGCACCAGCCTTCTCCCACCTCAAGCATGGCACTCCTCTACAGACAGATGTTTGATATGTCATTATATACAGAAAATTCCCAGGTTATACAGCCATATTTCATATCACAATGTACAAGAAAATGTATAATTTATACCAGCTGTGTATACATAATTATATACAGAAGATGCCAAGGTTATACCAGCTGTATATATATATATATATATATATATATATATATATATATATATATATATATATATATATAATATATACCCATATTATATCAACTGTACATATATAATTATATACAGGAGATACCTAGGTTAAACCAGATGTACATATATAATTATATACAGATGTCCAGGTTATACCAGCTGTACATATAGAATTATATACAGGAGATATCCAGGTTATACTAGCTGTACATATATAATCATATACAGGAGATGCCCAGGTTATTTCAGCTGTACATATATAATTATATACAGGAGATGTCCAGGTTATACCGGCTGTACATATATAATTATATACAGGAGATGTCCAGGTTATACCAGCTGTACATATATAATTATATACAGGAGATGGCCAAGTTATATCAGCTGTACATATATAATTATATACAGGAGATGTCCAGGTTATACCAGCTGTACATATATAATTATATACAGGAGATACCCAGGTTATACCAGCTGTACATATATAATTATATACAGGAGATGCCCAGGTTATACCAGATGTGCATATATAATTATATACAGGAGATGTCCAGGTTATACCAGCCGTTCATATATAATTATATACAGGAGATATCCAGGTTATACCGGCTGTACATATATAATTATATACAGGAGATGCCCAGTGTTATAACAGCTGTACATATATAATTATATACAGGAGATGCCCAGGTTATACCAGCTGTACATATATAATTATATAGAGGAGATGTCCAGGTTATATCATTTGTACATATATAATTATATATAGGAGATGTCCAGGTTATACCGGCTGTACATATATAATTATATACAGGAGGTGCCCAGGTTATAACAGCTGTACATATATAATTATATACAGGAGATGCCCAGGTTATACCAGCTGTACATATATAATTATATACAGGAGATGTCCAGGTTATATCAGTTGTACATATATAATTATATACAGGAGATGTCCAGGTTATACCAGCTTTTCATATATAATTATATACAGGAGATGCCCAGGTTTTACCACCTGTACATACATAATTATATACTGGAGATGCCCAGGTTATAACAGCTGTACATATATAATTATCTACAGGAGATGCCCAGGTTATAACAGCTGTACATATAGAATTATATACAGGTGATACCCATGTTATACCAGCTGTACATATATAATTATCTACAGGAGATGCCCAGGTTATACCAGCTGTACATATATAATTATATACAGGTGATACCCATGTTATACCAGCTGTCCTCAGGAGGGGGCACATTTCGTGTTTCTCCGGCCGCCCTACTGCCTACGTAGAATAATTCACTATTCGCCTGGAAACAGATGGCGTCTGTGTAAGATGCTGTAAGTGATTGTACAGACTGCAGACGTGAGCATGTGGGAGCCACCTTCCTTACACATCCTACTGAATGGTGCGGGGTGGTGATACACCGGTTACCATAGAAACCCTCTACTGCCTCACAGGCCTCACAGGCCGGCAAAAAAGTGCAGGCCTCTCCCTCCGTATAAACTTTATTTTCCATTTTGTCACCTCTTCCAGTCGTTATCCTCCATCCTCGTTCTTCTCTGTCTTTTCTGCTATAAGTAATAATCAGTACAAGACAATTATTGGCCACCATTGCCGATGTCTTTGCTGATATACATTTTATTTTTCATAGACATACACTTTTACTGGAATCTTTCCTGAATATATAAAGGAGCTGTGTGTTGGAGATGATAAATCATGTATTTAGATTTACTCATCATACCCCACCTATGCGCTCTGCCCCCTTGCGCTGTCTCTAACCCCTCATGCTCTCTTCCCCCTGTGCGCTGTCTGTCTCCCCCCCGTGCTTTCTCCCCCGTGCTGTCTATTATATACTTACCTTGTGGCGTCCGTCGTCTATTTCCGCTGTCATCATATCCTCCTATCCTCTGATCGGTCAGAACAAGTTGCGGTAGCCATATTTGTGTGGCACCCTGCCGTTACAAGTAGCCACAGGACCACCTAAGGCATGGATGAATTTCCACAACAGATAACCCACATACACACAACACCTTCCACCCCAGAACAGTAGGGAAAGCTCCACTTGCTGCATTAAGCAAGACCCCCTATAAATATTGGTGCTGGGTGCGGAGTTAGCCAGAGTGTGCAGTCGCTAGGAGAACTGTGAAGACGTCCTGGTGGTCGGAGCCGTGCTAGGCCCGAGCCAGTTGACCAGCCTAGCCAGTGTGAGGGCCTGCGAGTGAGGTTGAAGGCAAGGCTTAAAGAGTAGAGGAGCAGGCTGGGGCTGGAGGAGCCATACCGGTTCACCCCAGTAAGCAACCCGGACAGCGGAGTCCAAGTCTGCAAGAGAGCATCAAGACCAGCAGAAATACCGATTCACCGAGGAAACTCTAGTCTCCCGGACACCTGTCACGCAACCAATAGGGGAGCTAGGGACCACAGGAGAAGTCATAGCGGTAGCCCACACAAAGGTTCTCGACATACAGAACGAGTGAGAGAAAGACACAGAGAAGGTCAGGCTTGGTTTTACACGGGTCAGAGGCTTCAACGAGGGAAAAGAGACAAGGAGGCCTTATCCATCACTACTGTGGAAATCCAGAAGTGCCTCCCGACCACCTGGAACATACCCTGGAAAGTGCCTGCAATACCATCAGTAAAGGTTCAGAAACGATCCACAGTGTGTGTGTCAGTTTGTCCGTTCCTGAACCCGTCCGGCCTAGAGACTGTCACAGCAGCCCGGCTGCCTAACCACCTCCCTGTGCAAATCCCAGTCACCTCATGACTTGCCCAGGGACCCGCCCCACCTGTGGGGAACTGTACCACCCAAGCTGCCCATCCATCATCCCCGTAGGTCTGAAGCAGCGCTGGTGCCTTCACCAGGATCCACAGGTGGCATCACAAGACTTTTATTATTTTACTCATTATTCAGCTGACCCCCAGGGCTACGGGCCTGGGCTCCAGCCACCATGATAGCACCCCCCATATCAACGCCCGGGTAACGAGTTCCCACACACTCCTGGGCTGGTCATTTGCACACCTAAGTGATGGGTGTGGAAATATGGCACCCGCTATCGGTGCCGCCGATGCCAGAAATCCACCGCACACATCACCGCAGCCCAGTCTCCGCAGCCTGCTTACCCAAGCATGGTCCCAGCTCACAGCAGCCCACTCAAGCCCGCCCAGTCCCAGCAGCTGTTCAACCCTGCCCGGTCCCAGCTCCCATCAGCCTACTCAACCCCGCCCGGTCCCAGCTCCCATCAGCCTACTCACCCCCTCCCGGACCCAGCTCCCATCAGCCTGCTCAACCCCACCTGGTCCCAGCTCACCACAGCCCACCAATCCCACCCGGTCCCAGCTGGCCACAGCCTGCTCAACCCCATCCAGTCCCAACTTGCCACAGCCCGCTCACCCCCGCCTGGTCCCAGGTCCGAGCAGTCCACTCATCCCGGTCAGTCCCAGCTCACCATAGCCCGATCACTCATGCTCAGTCTCAGCTCCCAGCAGCCATTCACGCCTGCCCGGTCCCAACTCACCGCAGCCCGCTCACCCCCGCCTGGTCCCAGCTCCCAAAAGCCCATTTTCCCCCACTGGTCCCAGCTCGCTGCAGGCCGCACACCCCCACCCGTTCCCAGCTCCCAATAGTCCACTCACCTCCGTCCAGTCCCAGTTCACCACAGCCCGATCACCCCTGACCAGTCCCAGCTCCCAAGAGCCCGTTCATGTCTGCCCGGTACTGGTTTCCACCAGTCTGCTCACACCGCCCAGTCCCAGCTCACCACAGCCCACTCACCCCTGTCCAGTCCCAGCTCCCAGAAGCTCACTCACCCCCGCCTGGTCCCAGCTCACAGCAGCTCATTCACCCACGCCCGGGTCCAGCTCCCAGCAGCCTGCTCCCCCCACCTAGTCTCAGCTCCCAGCAGGCTGCTCCCATCACCCAGTCCCAGCAGCATGCTCAGCTCTGCCTGGTCCTAGCTCCCAGCAGCCCGCTCATCGACGTCGAATCCCAGCTCCCAACAGCTCGCTCACCCCCACCCAGTCCCAGCTCCCAGCAGCTCACTCATTCCCGCCAGTCCCAGCTCGCCGTAGGCCCTCACCCCTGCCCGGTCCCAGCTCCCAGAAGTCCGCTCACCCCTGCCCAGTCTCAGCTCTCAGCAGCCCGTTCAGCCCCGCCTGCTCCCAGTTCACCGCAGTCCGATTACCCATGCCCATGCCCAGTCCCAGGGTCCCAGTTGCCCGTTCACGCTTGCCCGATCCCGTGGTCAGGCTGGACAAGGGAATGTCCAACAACTGAGCGTGACAGTGGAGCAATGACCAACGATGTCCGATGCGTTACACAGAACAACAGACCGGGAGACACCAGGGGGATAAATACAGTGGAGGGCCCTGCTCATAGGGAATAGGGGAGAGGTGACCTTCTGCATTCACCTGCAGCTGTGATCTGCCTACCGTCCCTATATGAGTTCTTTCAACTCGTCGCCGAGCAGGATACTTTGTGCCCTCGCTGGACCTGATGTTAGTGTGGCACCCCTGCGAGGGATTTCCACAGGACCCACCGATGCAGGGAGGGATGTATACCTTGGCACACACAGCGTCCAACAACTTCCACCCCAGACCTGGAGGGGGAGCTCCACTGGCTGTCCTTAAGCCAGATCCTCTATAAGGATCCAGGCCTGAGGGGAGGAGTCAGTTAGTCTGCACTCAGCAGTAAAGAGAGTTAGTTAGTTCCAGAGAGACTGCAGAGGAGAGAGCAGTTAGTGAAGGAGCATGTGTCTGTTGGAACTTGAACATCCCCTTGAAGGACCAACAACTGAGGAGACATCCCGAAACCGGCAACTCCCACCATCAGGACGAGGAACTACTGTAGGTACAACGACCCCCTCTCCACCACATCTTCCAGGGGGCACATAGGTCCAGAAATAACCTAGGCAGTGGGAGAAACAGTGCGCCTTCTCTCCGGTCGCACCCTGCGCACATTAACCGGAGGTACAGAGAAAATGTATACGCCCAGGTCACCTTCCTCAAAACGACCTGGGGAGGGCAGCTCTTCAGATAGTGTAGTGGGAGCATACACCTCTGACAAAACCGGCTGAAGAACTACATTCAGGGGCTGGGTCCCCAGTATGGACAACTCCTCCCACGGATCCCTGAAGGAGAGACTGAGGCCTAGCAGAACCCTGAGAGTGGGAATGGGATTCCCTCTTTGTCCTGGAGAGATAGCAGCCAGTAAAGAGGGAAAAATGGAGGAAACATACACGCCCAGGTCGCCAGATCTAGGGATGAATGGAAAGACACGCACGAGGTGACCCTGAAGCCCGCGGTGTAACTAGGTTTCATGGCGCCCGGGGCAAACATCCATTTCGGCGCCCCCCCCCATCCACCCCCCCAGAGTAGGTGAGGAGCAGGGGGGGGGGGGATGTGCTGTTGGCTGTCAGCCCCGCCGCCCCTGCAGCCTTGGGGGGGGTTTGTGCGACACTGGTACCTCCACATGGGCTCAGAAACTGTCCACGTTTATCTCTCCATACTCTTCATCTCTATCTCTGACCAGGATATAACATGCCCTGTGCCCTATCCGGAAATAACTGTGCACCATCCACAGTTTGATGGCACCCTCGGGTTACTGTGGCCGGAGATACGATAGAACTGTGCCCTATAAGATGTCCGGTCCCGGCAGGATACTGAGATCACACTGCATACATCTGTCAGTAAAACTACAACTCCCAGCAAGTGGTGAAATCCTGCTGTGACTGCATGCTGGGAGTTGTAGTGTGCCCCATCTGGAGCGCCCCGCACCCACCTCTGGGCTCCGTCCTGTACTAGTCGAGCTCCAAGCTCCGGGTCGTCCCCTGGGGCGCTCATGTCTCCCGGGCAGTGACCGGCGGTGGTGAGTGAGGCTGGCAGGAGGGCACGGTGCAGGAGGCGGCTCCTCGCCACGGACCTGCTGAAGCTGAAGCTGCCGGTCCCTCCTCCTCCTCCCGTTACAGTGCGACTTCCTCAGTCCTCTTGCCGGGGGCAGTGCGCTTCTGAAGATCACAGCAGGATGGTGGAGTTAAGTGTACTGTGCGCCCTCCCATGCTGCTAGCACTGGTTACTTTACCTCTACAGCATGAGAGATTCAAGCACTTAAGTATAGAGCCGTGAGCAGTGCAATCACCTAAGTATCTGGTCACTTTGACCATGAAGGTGGCCGGTAACCTAGGGATTGAGCGGTACACTAGGGTATAGCTCCTCCTGTGCCCCCTCACCGGCGCCCCCTCACTGAATTGCGCCCGGAGCAAAGGATCCGGCTGCCCCCCCCTAGATACGCCCCTGCCTTAAGCCCACAGTAAAAACATGCCCCCATACCACAGCAAACCACAGGCGACCCAACACAAGGGGACACCCCCCCTATCTGCATAGGTTCATTCACCTGCACCTGTGAAACCTCCGCCATGGGGCGAACAGTGGGCAGGAAGTGGGCCTTTCCCTGAGGTGTCAATCTACTCTAATGGCAAAGGACAGAATGGCCTCAAGCAACTCTGGAGTAGAGTACCGAGCCATGGAGTCCTACTAGACAACCCATGACAGAACTGACTCCTAAGAGCCAGGTCATTCCATAGGGTGTCCATGGCCCACCTCCAGAACTCCAAACAGTACTCAGCTGGCCGCGTCCCCTGCCGGAGTCTACGGAGACTTGACTCTGCCAGAGAGATGCCATCAGGATCCCCATAGTCAAGGGCCAAAGTTGTAAAAAAAACTCATCTACCGACCGCATAGATGGAGAGTTGATTGGTAGAGAGAAAGCCCAGGACTGGGGATCTTCTTGCAACAGGGAGACAATGATCCCCACTCTCTGTTCTTCGCTGGCCGAAGAACATGGGCAGAGCCTGAAATATAATTTGCAGGCCTCCTAGAATGCCCAAAACCTATCACGCACCCCTGAAAACCTGGGAGGGGAATCTTGGGTCCCGGCTGGGTCTGAGGCTGAGCAGAGACCAGCAAACTCGCGATATAACGCAGCTGCTGTACAACCTGTTCCCGCAGGAACAAGAAAGGACGTTAAACATGAAGTCTCAACACAGACATAAGACTCGGCTCAAAAGCAGTCACAAGTCTCCCTAGTAATAGAGTCCATCGTGACACCCGCTCACTCCTGTTCGGTCCCAGCTCCTAGGTGCCCGCTCACACCGTCAGGACCCAGCTCACTGCAGCCCACTTACCCTCGCCTGGTCCCAGCTCACAGAAGCCCACTCATCCCCGCCTGGTCTCAGCTCCCAGCAACCCGTTCACCTACGCCGGTCCCAGCTCGCCGCAGGCTGCTCACCCCACCCGCTCCCAGCTTCCAGCAGTCCACTCACCTCTGCCCAGTCTCAGCTCACCACAGTCCGATCACCCCTGCCCAGTCGCAGCTCCCCGCAGCCTGTTCACGTCTGCTTGGTACTAGCTCCCACCAGTCCGCTCACACCCATCCGGTACCAGCTCCCAGCAGCCCACTCACACCGCCCGGTCCCAGCTCACAGAAGCCCACTCACCCCTGTCCGGTACCAGTTCCCAGGAGCCTGATCACCCCTGCCCAGTCCCAGCAGCCTGCTCAGCCCCGCCCGATCCCAACTCTCCACAGCACGCTCTTCCCTACAGCCCGCTCACCACTACAGCCCACTGCATGAGACTGAGCGTTTAGCTAATATTCATAGAAAAACGTGGTTTTCCCTGTACATAGCAGTGCAGGTGCATTACTATGTATAGTGCAAGTCATCGTATGATCACAGGTTCAAGTCCTCTACTACAGTGAATATGGCAAGTAAAAACAAAACCCAAACAATTGTCAAATTCCACTTGTTTGCAATCTGAACGCACTTAGGAGTTTTATTCCCGTTTTCCAGTACACTATATGGTAAAATGAATGGTGTCATTCAAAAGTACAAATCGTCCCGCAATAAAACAAGCCCTAATACGACGGAATGAACGGAAGATCCCTTTAAGATCGATGTAGATTTTTCATCCATGGAGTAAATACAACAGTTTTCTGTCACATTTCCAAGAGATCTCTATTGACTGGTAAACTAAAATACAAAACTGTGCTAAAAGGAAGCATTAAAATACAATGTATCCCCCGGGTATTTGGTGACTGTATTAGTTTTGCTTTGCGGAGATGCGGACGGTCGCTCACTTCGTACTCAGAAAATCTTGCAATTTTGTATCAGACGTTTTACAACAATGACATTTTCTAGTTGTATTCTCCTGGCATTCATCTCGAATAGATACATTGTAAAGGAAAACCCAATCTTTCCTGAATATGTGCACGCTCGCTAAGCTTCCTCCAGACCTCACAATGACTATTCCAGGCTGAGCTCAGCAATTATCAGAAATGTCAAGAAGTAAATGGAGGGATCAGCGCATGTGTAGTTGAGTGCTGGGACCCTGTTTTGTTCTGCAAGTCAAAGAACATGAGCCATTGTTCCATTTGAGACTGTCTGGTGGCTGCTAATTGTGGAATGTCTGCTGATTGTGGATTGCATCAGCCCCCTGCGGAATACTAGACGGCTCCATTCAGAGTACAAATATGCAGCTGGATTGAACTAATGAGGGAACAGTGATCTCCCACCAATGAGGTGGGACACAATGCCCTGAAATGGGAGCTGTGGGGTATAAAATGTGGCCTGCTCCTGGCCCTGGTACAGTTTTCAAGAACTCAGCCTATGGACCTTGCTTCCAGTTGGTGGATTACAGAACTGTTCTACTGCACAACACTGAGCCCACAAGTCTGTTTGGAGAACCCAGATTGGGACAATTCAGTCACCAGGCCACTCACCTCGTTGTGATTGGTCGGTTTCCAACGCTTGCCGCTACCTCTTCTCAGGGATGCCAACCAACAGTGGGGTGCTGACAGTGGGCTAGTTGGGCGTGGACTCCCCAAAGTTGTGAAGGTTTTGATCCCTGGTGAGTCAGTGGAAGAAACTTCTGGGAGTATACTATATGTTGTTGATTGTTGGTGACCAATAAAGTCTTACTGGACGTGGTACCCTCACCCTGTGTGCTGAGTGTGTTCTGCCCATGGGGAAGGAGTACGTTCATTCAATGGGATGAGCCCTGGCCCCAATCGGTCCTTATAAAGAAAGCCAGGCCAGCGATGAGCGCACCCACTGGCCCTTGTGTCTCCACAATATTTGAGAAGTGGAAAGGAAGTTTTTCGTCTAGAGCTTGCTATCAATCAGCATGACATTGGCAGTCACACTCCATCAACAGAACAGAGCGAGAAAAGAGCCGCCGCTCTGTCGACAACATCAGTGGAAGCCACTGAATTGCCGGCAAGAGTGGTCTATGACTTCTCTGTGCTAGTGAGTACGATGCAGACACAGAGCAGGTAGTTAGCAGTTATGTGACTCAGTTTTTAGGCACAGAGTAAACGAAAGGCAATAAAGCCCTTTTAAGGGTAGGCCAGAATGAGGGACATTATTACATACAATGCCCAAAACAAACAGGGACCATTATTAAAAGATGGGGCCAGGACAGGTGAGAAAATTATACGATGAAGGGACAATATTACAGGATGGGGCAAGGATGGAGGACATTACTACATAAAGAGACTAGAATGGAGGATATTACAACAGGATGGGGATAATTATACAGGATAGAGGACATTACTAAAGACCGAGACATTATTAGAAGATGTGGATAATTATTACTGGATGGTGGTCATTACTACAAGGCTATAGGTCCGACTAACATGCTGGTGAGGGCACCATACAAATTTTGATTTGGGGCTTATAGCACTCTAGTTACGTCACTGCCCTTCCATGTGTCACGCATGGTAGTATAATGGTAAGGGGATAAGTAAGCAAGATGGTAAGATGGGCAAAATGCGGTCAGGGGAGCTAGTCTGTCCCTTAGACTGGGGGTCCAAGGCTCACCCTGTTCCTGGAATTAACTCTGATGGTGAGGATGTCCAGGCTGCCAACCTTGCCCTTTGCTTCTATTTAGCCATAGGCTAAGACCCCTCTCCTCCACCCACAGACCAGGAAGCACAGCAACTCCCACCAAGAAGGAAAACAACAAGAAGGCATCAGGTCAAGAACACACTTCTTCTTAGTTCCAGGTCTTGCAGGACTAAACTCTGTTAGTCTTATAATGTAAGAACTTGGCTCACCATAGGGTGGTGCACAAAAAACTAGTCCAATTTATCAAAAAAGTTGGCACACACAAAAAAATGCAAATAGATCGTTGTTTGTATTTAGCAAAAACTTTTATTTTTTTTCTTGCTTAATGTAATGAGGTTAATTCCAAATGTTTCGACTCTAGGAGTCTTCTTCAGGGAAATTTTTTTTTTTAACTACAATTAAGGAAACAACATAAAGATAATCAGACATTGTACAATACAAAATCAGTGTACAAAAAATCAGTCATACACCGTATAAATGAAAAATGGAAGCATACCTATGCAGAAAACATGGTTGAATAGGTTCTTTTATGTACAAACAGATCCTCCATACAGACGCCCCACACAGACGGACACAGGAGAGAGCCACAGGCCAGCGATAACAAAACTACGTGAACAACCTTTAGGACCTATCCTACTACTTCTTAGATATATACCCCCAACAGTACCTGCCTACATATAAGGCTACCAGGCAAACCTCATGTTCTACCCTGAACAGGAACTCCTTTTCTTCCTTGCGCCTGGCAACCCGAGTGTAACAGTCCCAGCTACATATGACAAATAGGTCTCATCCCCTTAAAGTCAATCTGGCAATCTGTCTAACAAGGCACATACACTCCCTGACAGAAGTTATGTCGCTTATCCATGTTATGTAAATAAAAGCTTATAACCTGGCGTTAAATTCATTCATTAGTTGTATGAATTACTCTTTGGAAAGCTGAAACCCTCCCAAATGTGGTTTAGGTTAATAAAATAAATTGTCATCAATGCTGAAATATTGATCATTTAATGAACACAGAATGGTCAGATTTTGGCAAGACGAAAGTTTTGTCGCCCACAGAAAGTAATGTGATATTCAAAGCAAAAATGAAGTTAAATTACAAATATATGTTGCATAACATTGGTGAATGAAGCTGTGGTGCTATTAGAGCCATATTTAATATTTTGTGTGACTTCCATGAGCTTGATGGACTGCATCGATGTGGTTCAACAATAATTCATACAATTTATTAATGAAGTCATCAGGAATAGCAAAGAATGCAGTCTTACATGCCTCCCAGAGTTCATCTAGATTCTTTGGTTTTGTCTTCCAAGCTTCCTCTTTCATCCTACCGCAAACATGCTCAATGATGTTCACTGGTGACTGGGCTGGCCAGTCCTTGAGCGTCTTGATCTTTTTTGCCTGAAGGAACTTTGTTGTAGAGATGGATGTATGAGATGGAGCACCATCTTGCAGCAGAATGTGACACCTTTTATGATTTGGAATGTAATGGTGGGTTTACACGCCGCGATATCGGCGTCCAACTCCGATCCAACTCCGACAAAAAGTCACGTGGTTCGGGAGTTGGAGCCGATATCGTTCCTGCATCGTACTGTTTAAAGGTACAATACGATGCAGGAACGATGGTAATCCGATATCGGGGGTCGAATGAGCGTGCTATTCAACCGCCCGATATCGGATGCCTGTTGGAGCCGGATCGTTGCGTGTAAACATCCAACTACGATGTGTACTCGCACCTCACCCATTAACTCCCATGTTAAATGGTCGTTACTGGGTTGGTGGGCGTACACATCGTAGGGACGTTGTTTCCAGATATCGCAGCGTGTAAACCGCCGATGCGATATCGGGAAAAGCGCTCAAAAAATGCGCGCTCCCGCGCCGTTGCCTACGATATCGCCCCGATATCGGGACGTGTAAACCCACCATTATAGGTAGCTAATACTTCTTGATATTTTAGGCTATAGATATTGCCTTCCACCTTGCAAATGTTTCACACACACCCCCATACTGAATGTAACTCCAGACCAAAATCTTTCCACCACCAAATTTGGATCCAAAGGGGCTCCAGTAGGTCTCCTGCAGTATTTTCAGCATCTGTGGTGTAATTCTACTGAACATTCATCAGAGAAATCCACCTTCTGCCACTTTTCCATCTGTTTAGCAGGCTGTGGGACTTTGCAAATGCCTCACGGTTTTTTATTTGCCTTTTGTTTAGTGTTGGCTTCTGAGCACTGATTCGACCATGGAGGCCATTTCGAAAAAGAATCCTAGAAACTGTTCTAGTTGACACAGGGACTTGAGGTGACCAGGCCTGTTGGAGCTCTGCTGCAGTGGAAGAGGGGCTTGTTTTGGATTTTCTAACCAACAATCGTTCCTCCTGAGCAGTTGTCTTGCGGGGTCTGCCGGACCTGAGCTTGTCAAACACATCTCCAGTCTCTTCATCTCGTTTTTCAATTCTTTGCAATTGACTCTGAGACACATTAAAGGTGCCAGACACCTCTGCAGTGGATCTGGTCTTCAGCCTCTTGATAATCAAGGCTTTGGTGGCAGGGTGAATTTGTGGCATGTTGTCAGAGCTCAAGTTGCAGTTCAAGTGAAGGTCTGGGGTGCTGGGTTTCTTTTTATACACACCCACTAATTAACTGATCATTTACGGAGCACAGGTGAGGATGCAAACTAGGATTGGGTGCATTATATGACCAGGCGACAAAACTTTTGCCTTGCTAAAATCTGACCATTCTGTGTTCATTAAATGATCAATATTTCAGCATTGATGCCTATTTATTTTCTTAACATTAACCACAT
The DNA here is from genome assembly GCA_033576535.1 of Allobates femoralis. Classification (NCBI taxonomy): domain Eukaryota; kingdom Metazoa; phylum Chordata; class Amphibia; order Anura; family Aromobatidae; genus Allobates; species Allobates femoralis. Next base: position 722,755,898 of record JARQOC010000002.1, read on the forward strand.
TTGGGAGGGTTTCAGCTTTCAAAAGAGTAATTTATACAACCAATGGATGAATTTAACGTCAGGTTATAAGCTTTAATTTACATAACATGGATAAGTGACATAACTTCTGTCAGGGAGTGTAGTATATCCTAGAACCTGTTTCCAAACATAACAAAGGGGCTGTGATTACTACAGCACCAAAGCGACAGGATTCATCCTATACCATTATTGAATCTCATCCCTCTTCATTCTGCCTTCCACTTGTCTTACTGATGAAGGGTCGTGCCTAAGCCGAAACGTCGTTTTTTCTGGAAACTACACACTTTGCACTGAAAATTAAAAACCTGAAAAGCAACTATCATTTTCCTTGTTCTTTTTTCTCTCGATGTGTGCCAGGGCTAAAACTTTACACTGCAACATTAACATACGTCTGCACGTAACATTTCCCGCTATAGTGCGGTTCATACACCTTCTCAATGGTTACGTAAGTGGCAACCTCTCTGACGAGCGCTCGCTGCGTTACACATTCTCATAAGTGGCATTTAGCAGGTGAGATGAAAGCGCCAGCTCCCTTTAAGCGTCACGCGCCTGTCTGTACATTCATTAATGGCTCTTATCCGACTCTTCAGCTCTATAGACTGAAGAAAGATCATGAAAGTAGAATGCAGATCCGGTTGAAAACCATACTGTCACAGGCGTAGAAGCGCACGGGCTCCGATCCCGCACCTGTCAGCCGAGCAAGAAGCCGCCGGTGGGTATGTGTGTCACCGTGACGGGAAGCATTGCACAAGATCTGCCATTAAACAACCGTGTACAAAAACAACATAACCGTACTGTATACAGCATAAATAAACACACACTATGGTGCCGCACATGAATCAACAAAGTGATGCCATACAGTGCAAAACGAAAGATTGCGAAAATAATAAGCTAAGTAGTAGTGCCACAAATTACCAAAATAAAACCAGCAAAGATACAACTTGGGATCAGTACAAGATACACATAGCAATGACTGCACCAGCATAATAGTGAGTGCAGCTCTGGAGTATAGTACAGGAGGTAACTCAGGATCAGTAATGTAATGTATGTACACAGTGACTGCACCAGCAGAATAGTGAGTGCAGCTCTGGAGTATAATACAGGAGGTAACTCAGGATCAGTAATGTAATGTATGTACACAGTGACTGCACCAGCAGAATAGTGAGTGCAGCTCTGGAGTATAATACAGGAGGTAACTCAGGATCAGTAATGTAATGTATGTACACAGTGACTGCACCAGCAGAATAGTGAGTGCAGCTCTGGAGGATAATACAGGAGGTAACTCAGGATCAGTAATGTAATGTATGTACACAGTGACTGCACCAGCAGAATAGTGAGTGCAGCTCTGGAGTATAATACAGGAGGTAACTCAGGATCAGTAATGTAATGTATGTACACAGTGACTGCACCAGCAGAATAGTGAGTGCAGCTCTGGAGGATAATACAGGAGGTAACTCAGGATCAGTAATGTAATGTATGTACACAGTGACTGCACCAGCAGAATAGTGAGTGCAGCTCTGGAGTATAATACAGGAGGTAACTCAGGATCAGTAATGTAATGTATGGACACAGTGACTCCACCAGCAGAATAGTGAGTGCAGCTCTGGAGTATAATACAGGAGGTAACTCAGGATCATAATGTAATGTATGTACACAGTGACTGCACCAGCAGAATAGTGAGTGCAGCTCTGGAGTATAATACAGGAGGTAACTCAGGATCAGTAATGTAAGTATGTACACAGTGACTCCACCAGCAGAATAGTGAGTGCAGCTCTGGAGTATAATACAGGAGGTAACTCAGGATCAGTAATGTAATGTATGTACACAGTGACTGCACCAGCAGAATAGTGAGTGCAGCTCTGGAGTATAATACAGGAGGTAACTCAGGATCAGTAATGTAATGTATGTACACAGTGACTCCACCAGCAGAATAGTGAGTGCAGCTCTGGAGTATAATACAGGAGGTAACTCAGGATCAGTAATGTAATGTATGTACACAGTGACTGCACCAGCAGAATAGTGAGTGCAGCTCTGGAGTATAATACAGGAGGTAACTCAGGATCAGTAATGTAATGTATGTACACAGTGACTGCACCAGCAGAATAGTGAGTGCAGCTTGGAGATAATACAGGAGGTAACTCAGGATCAGTAATGTAATGTATGTACACAGTGACTGCACCAGCAGAATAGTGAGTGCAGCTCTGGAGTATAATACAGGAGGTAACTCAGGATCAGTAATGTAATGTATGTACACAGTGACTGCACCAGCAGAATAGTGAGTGCAGCTCTGGAGGATAATACAGGAGGTAACTCAGGATCAGTAATGTAATGTATGTACACAGTGACTGCACCAGCAGAATAGTGAGTGCAGCTCTGGAGTATAATACAGGAGGTAACTCAGGATCAGTAATGTAATGTATGGACACAGTGACTCCACCAGCAGAATAGTGAGTGCAGCTCTGGAGTATAATACAGGAGGTAACTCAGGATCAGTAATGTAATGTATGTACACAGTGACTGCACCAGCAGAATAGTGAGTGCAGCTCTGGAGTATAATACAGGAGGTAACTGAGGATCAGTAAGTATGTACACAGTAACTGCACCAGCAGACTAGTGAGTGCAGCTCTGGAGTATAATACAGGAGGTAACTCAGGAACAGTAATGTAATGTATGTGCACAGTGACTGCACCAGCAGAATAGTGAGTGCAGCTCTGGAGTGTAATACAGGAGGTAACTCAGGATCAGTAATGTAATGTATGTACACAGTGACTGCACCAGCAGAATAGTGAGTGCAGCTCTGGAGTATAATACAGGAGGTAACTGAGGATCAAGTAATGTATGTACACAGTAACTGCACCAGCAGAATAGTGAGTGCAGCTCTGGAGTATAATACAGGAGGTAACTCAGGATCAGTAATGTAATGTATGTACACAGTGACTGCAGCAGCAGAATAGTGAGTGCAGCTCTGGAGTATAATACAGGAGGTAACTCAGGATCAGTAATGTAATGTATGTACACAGTGACTGCACCTGCAGAATAGTGAATGCAGCTCTGGAGTATAATACAGGAGGTAACTCAGGGTCAGTAATGTAATGTATGTACACAGTGACTGCACCAGCAGAATAGTGAGTGCAGCTCTGGAGTATAATACAGGAGTAACTCAGGATCAGTAATGTAATGTATGTACACAGTGACTGCACCAGCAGAATAGTGAGTGCAGCTCTGGAGTAGTAATACAGGAGGTAACTCAGGATCAGTAATGTAATGTATGTACACAGTGACTGCACCAGCAGAATAGTGAGTGCAGCTCTGGAGTATAATACAGGAGGTAACTCAGGATCAGTAATGTAATGTAGTACATGTGACTGCACCAGCAGAATAGTGAGTGCAGCTCTGGAGTATAATACAGGAGGTAACTCAGGATCAGTAATGTAATGTATGTACACGTGACTGCACCAGCAGAATAGAGAGTGCAGCTGTGGAGTATAATACAGGAGGTAACTCAGGATCAGTAATGTAATGTATGTACACAGTGACTGCACCAGCAGAATAGTGAGTGCAGCTCTGGAGTATAATACAGGAGGTAACTCAGGATCAGTAATGTATGTACACAGTGACTGCACCAGCAGAATAGTGAGTGCAGCTCTGGAGTATAATACAGGAATAACTCAGGATCAGTAATGTAATGTATGTACACAGTGACTGCACCAGCAGAATAGTGAGTGCAGCTCTGGAGTGTAATACAGGAGGTAACTCAGGATCAGTAATGTAATGTATGTACACAGTGACTGCACCAGCAGAATAGTGAGTGCAGCTCTGGAGTATAATACAGGAGGTAACTCAGGAACAGTAATGTAATGTATGTGCACAGTGACTGCACCAGCAGAATAGTGAGTGCAGCTCTGAGTATAATACAGGAGGTAACTCAGGATCAGTAATGTAATGTATGTACACAGTGACTGCACCAGCAGAATAGTGAGTGCAGCTGTGGAGTATAATACAGGAGGTAACTCAGGATCAGTAATGTAATGTATGTACACAGTGACTGCACCAGCAGAATAGTGAGTGCAGCTCTGGAGTATAATACAGGAGGTAACTCAAGATCAGTAATGTAATGTATGTACACAGTGACTGCACCAGCAGAATAGTGAGTGCAGCTCTGAAGTATAATACAGGAGGTAACTCAGGATCAGTAATGTAATGTATGTACACAGTGACTGCACCAGCAGAATAGTGAGTGCAGCTCTGGAGTATAATACAGGAGGTAACTCAGGATCAGTAATGTAATGTGTGTACAGAGTGACTGCACCAGCAGAATAGTGAGTGCAGCTCTGGAGTATAATACAGGAGGTAACTCAGGATCAGTAATGTAATGTGTGTACACAGTGACTGCACCAGAGAATAGTGAGTGCAGCTCTGGAGTATAATACAGGAGGTAACTCAGGATCAGTAATGTAATGTATGTACACAGTGACTGCACCAGCAGAATAGTGAGTGCAGCTCTGGAGTATAATACAGGAGGTAACTCAGGATCAGTAATATAATGTATGTACACAGTGACTGCACCAGCAGAATAGTGAGTGCAGCTCTGGAGTATAATACAGGAGGTAACTCAGGATCAGTAATGTAATGTGTGTACATAGTGACATCACAAGCAGAATAGTGAGTGCAGCTCTGGAGTATAATACAGGAGGTAACTCAGGATCAGTAATGTAATGTGTGTACACAGTGACTGCACCAGGAGAATAGTGAGTGCAGCTCTGGAGTATAATACAGGAGGTAACTCAGGATCAGTAATGTAATGTATGTACACAGTGACTGCACCAGCAGAATAGTGAGTGCAGCTCTGGAGTATAATACAGGAGGTAACTCAGGATCAGTAATATAATGTATGTACACAGTGACTGCACCAGCAGAATAGTGAGTGCAGCTCTGGAGTATAATACAGGAGGTAACCCAGGATCAGTAATGTAATGTATGTACACAGTGACTGCACCAGCAGAATAGTGAGTGCAGCTCTGGAGTATAATACAGGAGGTAACTCAGGATCAGTAATGTAATGTATATACACAGTGACTGCACCAGCAGAATAGCGAGTGCAGCTCTGGAGTGTAACACAGGATGTAACTCAGGATCAGTAATGTAATGTATGTACACAGTGACTGCACCAGCAGAATAGTGAGTGCAGCTCTGGAGTATAACACAGGAGTAACTCAGGATCAGTAATGTAATGTATGTACACAGTGACTGCACCAGCAGAATAGTGAGTGCAGCTCTGGAGGATAATACAGGAGGTAACTCAGGATCAGTAATGTAATGTATGTACACAGTGACTGCACCAGCAGAATAGTGAGTGCAGCTCTGGAGTATAATACAGGAGGTAACTCAGGATCAGTAATGTAATGTATGTACACAGTGACTGCACCAGCAGAATAGTGAGTGCAGCTCTGGAGTATAATACAGGAGGTAACTCAGGATCAGTAATGTAATGTATGTACACAGTGACTGCACCAGCAGAATAGTGAGTGCAGCTCTGGAGTATAATACAGGAGGTAACTCAGGATCAGTAATGTAATGTATGTACACAGTGACTGCACCAGCAGAATAGTGAGTGCAGCTGTGGAGTATAATACAGGAGGTAACTCAGGATCAGTAATGTAATGTATGTACACAGTGACTGCACCAGCAGAATAGTGAGTGCAGCTCTGGAGTATAATACAGGAGGTAACTCAGGATCAGTAATGTAATGTATGTACACAGTGACTGCACCAGCAGAATAGTGAGTGCAGCTCTGGAGTATAATACAGGAGGTAACTCAGGATCAGTAATGTAATGTATGTACACAGTGACTGCACCAGCAGAATAGTGAGTGCAGCTCTGGAGTATAATACAGGAGGTAACTCAGGATCAGTAATGTAATGTATGTACACAGTGACTGCACCAGCAGAATAGTGAGTGCAGCTCTGGAGTATAATACAGGAGGTAACTCAGGATCAGTAATGTAATGTATGTACACAGTGACTGCACCAGCAGAATAGTGAGTGCAGCTCTGGAGTATAATACAGGAGGTAACTCAGGATCAGTAATGTAATGTATATGCACAGTGACTGCCCCAGCAGAATAGTGTGTGCAGCTCTGGAGTATAACAAATAATATACCTAGGATCAGTACATCCTTACAGCACATTGGAAGATGAGATGTACTGTAAGTCGGATTTATATTGAGATAAAATCAGCCAATTAAGAAAATATCTGGTAAGAATCAACCAAAAGCGATGATTTATATAGCATTTCTAAATATCATCCTCCATAATTAATAAAGAATATTCTGAAAGTCATAATAAGACATTTTGATCTTCAACTAGTGCATCTCAATGAATTAGAATATCATCACAAGGTTCATTTAGTTCAGTGATTCAATACATAAAGTGAAACAAATACATTATATAGAGTTATTTCTGTTAATGTTGATGATAATGTCTTACAACCAATGGAAACCCAAAGGTCATTGTCTCAGAAAATTAAAGTAAGGAGGATGAAAGGTCTGAGAGATAAAATATGACCTAAATAGGTATCAGAGGCTTCACCTTGTGTGGTTGTGAGAGTCACAACCACTATAAAAGCAGATCACACCTGCTGCAGTCCCCAGCGTGGTGCATATAGAGTAGGGATGATGAAAGGTTAAAAACCACGCTGCTGTATTCCACCAGGCATCAAAGGGGGAATATAATATTGATTTATTAGTCAATGTGTTTAGGCCTCCCTGGCCCCTTCATCAGGATGAATCAATATCATATTGCCATGTTTCTGGGAGCCATGAAAAACGTTGACTAATAAATCAATATTATATTCACACTTTGATGTCTTGTGGAATACGGCAGCATGGTTTTTAACCCTTTATATTTATTTTTTTAGATAATGACCTTCAGCTTTTCATTGGCTGTAAGCCATAATCATCAACATTAACATAAGTAAACACATGAAATAGATCCCTGTGTGTGTGTAATGACTCTATATAATATATGGGTTTCACTTTATGTGTTGAATTACTGAAATAAATGAACTTTCTGGTGATGTTCTAATTCATTGAGATGCTCCTGTAGATGTCCTTTCTTAGAGTTAATACATGGGTAATAATCACCATTACACCTTCACTGTCACTTTAAGACTCCATCCAGGTAATGGATCTCTGCACAAACTAGTAAAGTAAATCCTTTGAATGAGAGAGTCAGGTACGGCGGCTGAGCCCCGGAGGAAGCGCTCTGATGTCTTCTGTGCTGAACGTCCTCTCCCGCAGATTGTTCTCGGAATTACTGTTTGACTTTGTGCTTCCTTCAGGGAAAATCCACTTTAGATTAAAAGGGAAGTTTCCTTTTGCAGACGCCTCAGATTTATGGAGACGTCCTATGAAGTTCCATTAACCTGAGCGTGGATCATCTGGGTAATTGATAAAGGACTAATTGCCATTGAGCCTGTGTGATTTATCATATGGCTATGTTGGCTTTTTATCTATTGGGGGGTGTTGGGGGGTCCGTTTCCAAAAATAATCCTCTTGTAGCCCTCCTTAGATGAACAGCCCCATCGAAATTCCGGGGAGACCTTACAGTCACGGACAGAAGAGACGTCACATCACCGGCTCGGATCGTGAAAAGAATACAAAGGTTCGTTTCTAGGAGCATTTTTCGGAAATATCTCTGAGCATCTGTCCTTGACTCGTCCTCTTTTGATAAGTTTTTCTATTCCGTCATTTCTAAATAATATTTAGTGTCTGCCATTAGTCTTTTTTGCCTTCAACATCTGGGCCCCTGAGGGTGGACGGTGGAGCGAAACAATCTGGTGAGGGATCCAAAGGGGCAGACAATGTGTTAGTAGCTCTGTAAGGGGGGTTGTGGGGGCGATATGAGCTGGAAGGGGATCTGTAGGGTAAAAAAAAGTTACCTTTATGTCAGGGGTGGGCAATTCATTTTCCCGAGGGGCCACATGAGAGACCGTTACTGTTGTGGAGGCTGAACCAATAGCCTGTAATTTATTTTAGTCAATAATAATATTAACATATTATTTATATTATTATTTGATATTACCGTAATTGTATCACTTAATATTGAGCAGAATTAGGCATGCTGACAGCTTCCTATATACTGTATGAGCCCACACACAGCCCTCTTACATACAGTATGAGCCCCCACAGGACCCCTATATACAGAATCAGCCCTACACAGCCCCTTTCATACAGTATGGACTTCCACACAGCTCTCCTATATACAGTGTGAGCCCACACATAATCCCTCTATATACAGTGTGAGCCTCCACATAATCCTCCTATATACAGTGTGAGCCCCCACATAATCCCCCATATACAGTGTGAACCTCCACACAGCCCCTAATCTCCTGATAGCTATCTCACGATATCATCCAACTCGTAATCATCGATCCTCCCAAGACCTCCTCCTCCCCTCCACATTTGTATGTTCCTCATCTAACCGCCTGCAAGACTTCGCCCAAGCATCCCCCATCCTCTGGAATTCTGCACTCCATAATGTCCGACTGTCCCCTACACTCAGAACCTTGAAGTGGAACCTGAAAACCCATCTCTTCAGAACAGCCTAGAGCAGTGATGGCGAACCTATGGCACGCGTGCCAGGGGTGGCACGCAGAGCCGCCTCCGCTGGCACGCAGCCTCGCCACCACTCTGCCGCTTTGATCTGCCGGCGCGCGCCGTGGCGCCGGCAGATCACAGCTGTGTCGGAGCAGAGGAGACATTTCTCCTCTCTCCGACACTCTTCCTAGCCCCGCCCTCCCGGCCAGCGTCATGTGACAGCGGTCACGTGACGCGCCCGGCATGACGTGACCGCCCTCAGTGCTGGAGGCACACAGGATGCTAGCTGCAGCAGCGGTGAAGGAAGAAAGGTGAGTATGAAAGTTTTTTTTATTTTTTTTACCAGCAGCCAGGATGGGGCCATACAAGGAGGAGGATGATGGGGCAATACCTGGTGGAGGAGGATGATGATGGGGCAATACCTGGTGGAGGAGGATGATAGGGCAATACCTGGTGGAGGAGGATGATGATGGGGCAATACCTGGTGGAGGAGGATGATGGGGCAATACCTGGAGGAGGAGGATGATGATGGGGCAATACCTGGTGGAGGAGGATGATGATGGGGCAATACCTGGTGGAGGAGGATGATGGGGCAATACCTGGAGAAGGATGATGATGGGGCAATACCTGGTGGAGGAGGATGATGGGGCAATACCTGGTGGAGGAGGATGATGATGGGGCAACACCTGGAGGATGATTATGGGGCAATACCTGGAGGAGGAGGATGATGATGGGGCAATACCTGGTGGAGGAGGATGATGATCGGGCAATACCTGGTGGAGAAGGATGATGGGGCAATACCTGGAGAATGATGATGATGATGGGGCAATACCTGGTGGAGGAGGATGATGGGGCAATACCTGGTGGAGGAGGATGATGATGGGCCAATACCTGGAGGATGATGATGGGGCAATACCTGGAGGAGGAGGATGGATGGATGATGGGGCAATGCTAAGAGGAGGATGGATGGATGGATGGATGGATGGATGGGGCAATACTAAGAGGAGGATAGATGGGTGGGGCAATACTAGGAGGAGGATTGATGGATGGGGCAATACGAAGAGGAGGCAGGATGGATGGGGCAATACTAAGAGGAGGATAGATGGATGGATGGGGCAATACTAGGAGGAGGATTGATGGATGGGGCAATACGAAGAGGAGGCAGGATGGATGGGGCAATACTAAGAGGATGATGGATAGATGGATGGATGGATGGATGGGGCAATACTAATAGGGGGCAGGATGGGGCATATTATTATGTCATGGGGCAGGATGGGGCATATTGTTATGTGATGGGGTAGGATGGGGCAATACTAATAGGGGGCAGGATGGGGCATATTATTATGTGATGGGGCAGGATGGGGCATATTGTTATGTGATGGGGCAGGATGGGGCAATACTAACAGGGGGCAGGATGGGGCATATTGTTATGTGATGGCAGGAATGGGCATATTATTATGTGATGGGCTGATGGGACATATTATTATGTGATGGGGCATGTTATTATGTGATGGGGACAGGGATGGGGCAGATTACTATGTAATGGAGGCAAGAATAGGGCAATACTACCAGGGGGCAAGTTGGGGCATATTACTATGTGATGGGGACAAGGGTGGTGCAATAATACCAAGGGACAAGGATGGGGCACATTACTGTTGGATGGGGCATATTACTACATGGGGACAAGGATGAGACACATTACTGCAGGATGGGGCATATTACTTCAAGGGGACACGGATGGGGCATATTACTACAAGGGGAGAAGGATAGGGCATTACTGCAGGATGGGGAATATTGCTGCAAGAGGACAATGATAGGGCATTACAACAGGATGGGGCATTACTACATGATGGGGCAGGATAGGGACATTACCACAAGGGGACAAGGATGGGACATTACCGAAGGGGACAAGGATGGGGCATACTACAAGGGGATAAGGATGAAGACATTACTACAAGAAGGGGGTCAGGATAGGAACATTACTGCCAGGAGAGGGTCAGGATGGAGCACAACTGCAAGGAGAGGGTCAGGATGGATCATATAGCTAGGAGAGGATCAGAATGGAGCAAAAAGCTAGAAGGAGAGGATCAGCATGGAGAACATAGCTAGAAGGAGGTGGTCAGGATGGAGCACATAACTACTAGGAGAGGGTCAGGATGGGACACATTACTAGAATGAGAGGGTCAGGGTAGGACACATTACTAGAAGGAGACGATCAAAATGGAGCACATTACTACAAGGAGAGGGTCAGGATGGAGCACATTACTACAAGGAGAGGGTCAGGATGGAGCACACTACTACAAGGAGAGGATCTGGATGGAGCCCGTAATTAGAAGGAGAGGGTCAGGATGGAGCACATAGCTAGAAGGGGAAGGACATGATGGAGCACATAACTACAATGGGAAGGTCAGGATGGGAAACATTACTACACGGAGAGAGTCAGGATGGAGCACATAGCTACAAGGAGAGGGTCAGGATGGGACACATTACTGCAAGGAGAGGGTCAGGATGGAGCACATTACTACAAGATGAGGACCATGATTTCAGTATGAAATCTGCTTGTATTCCATGATAAAATCTATCTCCTATCTGTCTAATATTCTGCATTTTTTCCATACAGATCAGTCCACCTGCTGTTTCTAGAAAGGGCAGTGGGAGCGGCTCAGCTTCAATGTGCAGTACACATGAGCTGTCTGACCACTGCCGAAGAGAAGAGAAGACTGCAAAGGTAAGTTTAAAATCAATTAATTGTTAAAATAATTGAATTGATCATCAGTGTTTCAGGACTACAAGTCCTGTACAGGGAAGAGAGCATCTGCTGGCTCTCCCCCCTGTGCAGCGCTTGTGATTACCACTCCTGCTGTAATTTAGGTTATATTATCGTGTTGGCACTTCGCCATAAATAATTTTGTTTTAGGTTGCAGTTTGGGCACTCGGCCTCAGAAAGGTTTGCCATCACTGGCCTAGAGCCTGCAATGACCACGGTGCCACCTCACCACCGCTGGACCTGGTGCTCCACTACCATTGGACCCGGTGCTCCACCACCACCAAAGCAGACCCAACCTATAGCCTCTCTGCCCACTGCCCTGTAGAATGTAAGCCCGCAAGGGCAGGGTCCCCTCTCTCCCCTCTGTATCGGTCTATGTTAGTTTGTTCATTGTATTTTTAACTTGCTTGAATGTATCCCTTTCTCATGTACAGCACCATGGAATCAATGGTGCTCTATAAATAAATAAATAATAAAAATATACAGTGTGAGCCCCCACACAGCCCCTATATACATTGTGAGCCCCCACACAGCCCCCAAAATACAGTGTGAGCCCCCACATAATCCTCCTATATAAAGTGACATAATCCCTCTATATACAGTGTGAACCTCCATATAGCCCCTATATACAGTATGAGCCCCCACACAGTCCCCCTATATTAAGTATAAGCCCCCATACAGCCCCATAAATACAGTATGAGCCCCACAGTCCCCCTATATAAAGTATGAGCCCACACACAGCCTCATATATACAGTATGAAACCACACACAGGCTCCTATATACAATATGAGTAACCCCACAGCACTATATATACAGTATAAGCCACCACATAATCCCCCTATATACAGTGTGAGCCCCTACACTACCCCTTATAAACAGTATAAGAAAAGAAAATATAGAAGAAGCCACCTCACCATGTGTAGGAAACCTTCAGTCAGAGCGGAACCACAGTTAGACCAACCACATGTGGATAGAAAATGCAGGAAAAAAGCTCCAGTGTCCGAATAAAATTCCTTATCTTTATTGAATACAAATATTAAAAAACTTAAGGAGTGATAAAACATGGCAGTATACAGGAAGGGTTATGCATTTCAAGCTCAATCCTGCACTCTTTATCAAAGCATACCCCCTATATACAGTATAAGCTCCCACACAGCCCCCTATATACAGTATAAGCCCCCACACAGCCCCATATATACAGTATGAGCCCCCACATAGCCTCCTTATACATGGTATTAAACCCCTTAAATATACACAGTATGATCCCATGCGCAGTCCCTCTATATACAGTTTGAGCCCCCAAATAATCTCATTATATACAGTATCAGCTGCACATAGCCCCCTATATGCAGTATGAGGACCCACATAGCCCTCTATATACAGTATGAACACGCACATAGCCCTATATACAGTATGAGCCCTCACACAGCCCTCTATATACAGTAAAAGCCCCCAAATTGCACTCCATACACAATATGAGCCCCCACATAGCCCCCTTTTTACAGCATGAGCCCCCAAAAAGTGTTGGGGAGGTGCAGATAAAAGGTTAAATACTTCAATGGATTGTCTAAGCAGCAATAAGATACTTTATAATTTTATAAATGAATGATCGTTGATGGTCCGACCCCATGATTATAAGATGCTTATATTTACCTTAAATTGTCAGTCATCCACTTCCATTTAAATGATGTAAATAGAGTGTTAGCGCTCGGATTACAACCAGGACACTGCTCTCAGTATATTTACCTTTAGGCTTTATTGAAAGGTGTAGAATTCCAATTTCTCCAATTGGAATTCTACACCTTTTCAATAAAGCCTAAAGGTAAATATACTGAGAGCAGTGTCCTGGTTGTAATCCGAGCGCTAACACTCTATTTACATCATTGTACACGCCCCACGCCTTCCCTCGGGGAACCGCGGATCTGAGCAGCACGGCTCCCGGACCCTGCTCGTATCAATACGCCACTCCTATCCTCGTGCTCTCAACCTGCCGGCTCGCACATCTGGGGAACTCAGCACAACCTGGCATCGGACTCGCTTGACTCAAAGACCTTAACAGCCCTCTCATCGCACGGCAGCCAGCCCCTCAGCATCGGACCCGGACCATCAGGATCACGTTCCATCTCTCACCTCAGGCCCGTTTGATCCAGCGATCCTGACAAGCTGTTTCCCGCCCGTCAGTTAGTTGTGCGACCGTGGCACAACCACAACAGGTGAGCACTTGGTCATATTAACCGCTATCAATAACTGCATAGCAGTCTGGCGCAACTTGTTTTATTTTTCACTTCCATTTAAATGTCTCCGAATCCCATAAGCCACCAGGCCAACCGGAAGTACACCAACCACCATATTGGAACACCCAAGTGTTGTATGTTCCAATATGGCACCCGCTGTTGGCACCAGCCCCTTGCACAGTACCACCAGCGGGATGCCGCCACACTACCCACTGGGACACCTCACAGTGACTTCCCCCGTCGGACATTCCCTGCCGTACCAACCCTGCTGGAAAAGCCCCACCGGCGCCCAGCCACAGCCAACAGGAAAGTCCGTGGCTTCAAGCCTGTGCTGGAGATGGGGTGCGGTCTCCCTCTGGTGGCTACAGGGGGTGCCGCACCCCATCTCATTCATCACAGGCCACATGCCACAGACCTTCCTGCTGGCTGTGGCTGGGTGAAGGTGGGTGCAGGCAGTGTGTCGCTACACACACACCACATACAGACAGACATACATATACATACATGTACACGTACATGCACGCACATGCATATACACACACATTCATGTACACACATACACATGCATAAACACACATATACACACACAGTACAATGTCCCCATACACATATATGCACAGAGGTCACTGAGGGTGGATTTATTTTATTCTATATATTTTGTATCAGGCTCATGTTAAGACATGTTATGACTAAGGCTTGCACCTAAAGCCGAAACGCGTCAACCTGTATCCCGCCTTGCTGATGTTATGATACCTGTTTTATACACTCAATAAAGAAGGAAGCACTTATTGGATTCCATGTGGCCTGACGTCTACTTTTCTCTGGCTATAACACAAAACTCAATTGCACTGTGCCACCAGATGCAATAGTCACCACTCCAACTTTGTCCAGGGACAGGCTCCTTCCACAATGGTCAGCATAGAATGAGATTCTATCACCTGCCTCAGCAGACCAGACATGTGTCTCTTCATAGGGAAGGGGAGTGGTCACAAGTTACACCTGAGGTTAGACTGCAAATAGCAACCAGGCAGGAAAGGATCCTTAAGACCATACAGCACCAAAATATAGTGTTGGTTCCAGGTTCCAGACTACCCGATTCCCCTAAAATAAGATGGGAGGGGGGATATTGCATGGGAATATTGAGGGCTGCAAGGGGATGGTGGAGATATTGGGGGCTGCATGGAAATATTGGGAGCTGCAAGGGGATGGTGGGGATATGGGGGCTGCAAGGGAATATTGGGGCTTGGAGGGGGATGATGGAAAAATAAGACATCCCCTGAAAATAATACATATTGCATTTTTTGGAGCAAAAGGTTAGGTAAGAGAGTGTCTTATTTTAGGGGAAACAGGGTAGTAAAAGGTCTGCCTAGGATGGGAGACAGCCGTGACAATCTAATTATCAGGATAGGTTTGTCAGTACAATAAATAAAACTAAATTTGATCAGATGCTGTAATGTAATCAGGGTGGCAAAACAGTCCTTAAAGGGTTATTTTCCATTTTCATAAGTGGATGTTTTCAGATAGTGCTTGTAAAAACAAGTGTTTTTGCAATTTGCTGTTTGCTAAAAATGTCATCCGTTCTTGGGATATTGATCATTTTCTTTTCTTCTGTTGACAGTCTGTTGCCTAGGAGACCGACCACCAGCAGTTAGAAGCTGGACAGCAGCGGTGGTCGGTCTCCAAGGCAACGAGCTATAAACATAGCAAAAGTGTTAATATCTCAGGAACGGCAGCAAATTTTAATAAACAGTAAATTGCAAAAGTGCTTGTATTTATAATCTCTATCCGACAATGCTCATTTATGAAGATGGGAAATAATCCTTTCAAATTTAATTACAGGAGTGAAAATTGGATACAACACAAAAAAAAACTGTAATTCTGCTTTTTAATTGCAACTTTGAAATGATAATGTATCAAGAGTCGTCTCCTCCGCAGTTTATTTCATTAGTTCGTATATTTAATTTTGTTCACAATAAATTACCGGTACATGGATTTTGCTTACATTAGCAGAATATCTCTGGCTGATTTACTCCAAACACCGGGATTTATAGAACCATGTCATCTCAAAGTAACAATCATAGAACATATGACCCGTATTTTTTAATGAGATGCACATTTCCCACCCAATTTGGGGGGGGAGGGGAATGGATGTGCATCTTGAAGTCCGGATGGAGCTCACAGGGAGGTGCCAGTGGAGCTGGGTCACAGGTGGCCGGGTCACCGCTACAGGAAGTTAGCGGTGGCCTCTGACACAATGTACTTCAGGAAAATGGCTGTGGAGGCGACTCATGCTAAGATTGAGATCTCTGAGAGCCAAGCTTTCAGTCTGTGCATGCACCGCCTCCGACGTGATGGAATTCAAGGAAATGGTTGTAGAGGCAGATTGACAAATGCATGCGTTCGGGAGGCGGTGCATGCACAGATTGAAATCTTGGCTCTCTGAGATCTCAATTTTAGTATGTGCCAATTTTCAGCCATTCCTCAAGTCCAATGCCTTTGTAAGGAACTATCAGACTTTTTCAGCAGGGTGGACAGTAAAGTCAATTTTATAGTTCACAAGTTAAGGGGGAAAGGGATGTACCAGAATGTCTCTGTGAGCCTCTTTACATAGACTATAATGCAACCAGGCTACATTACCATTGAATGTACTTGATGGTTAAGAGGGGTTGGGTGTGCTTGTATTGCTCAACTAAGGGGCTGGAAGGAGAACAGAAGATGACACGTGATTGGGGAAGGTGAGTTGGTGTTGTGATTTGAAAGCCATAGGATCGGGGCTAAGGCTGATCCTGAAACCCTTGGATGGACTATAGAACTTGGAACTTAAATCACATTCTATGATCATGATATTGACCTTCTGGATGTTAGGAATTATCCTATGGAATATTTTGCTAACTGGTTTCTGATCCTGTGGACTCGGGGCATTGCATTGTGGCCATCTACTTGAGTTGCTGAAATATTCTGTACAGATACAAATAAACTGTTACATCGTTAACCTGCTTAGGTGATTATTACAACGCACAACTTCAGATCCTCACAGCCTCCACCACAGGAAGATCAATGGAACCCTCCTCCCGCCACCATGACACCCTCTCCTTCCAGTTCAAGCCCACAGCATCACCCCGCTGGTGCTGGTGCTGCAAAACCTCTTTTTCCCAGTCAAGGTCCCACAACATCACCCCGGTGAAGTCCACCACAAAACCATTTTTTCCCAGGCCATGGTGTGCAGAATCGCCCTCTGGTACTGCTGCAACACCCTTTCCTTTCCGTAAAGGGCCTGCAGCATCGTCCCACTGGTTCACCGGTGACTTCTTGCGTGGCGACCATGTGTCCTGTGACCCCACACACTACTTCCAATCTAGAGCTTGTTGACAGCTGTCAATACTCAGCTGTCATTAACTCCTTCCATTACCCCAATTGCCAGCACATCAGGGCACCGTGAAAAGCCGGGTAAAGCACCAGGAATTGGATGCACCAATTTCTGGGGCGGCTGTGGACTGCTATTCTGGAGACTGAGGGGCTCAATAACTATGGCCTTACCATGCTGAGAATCCCAGCCCCTAGCTGCCTGGTTTTACCTTGGCTAGCAATCAAAACGAGGGCAAAGCTCACACATTAATTTTTAATTATTTAAATAACTTAAAAGAATTAATGGGCTCCACTGTATTTTTGATTGTCACTCAAGGTAAATCCAGACAGCTGGGGGTGGCAGCCCGTAGCTGGCTGCTTTATCTGCGCTGACAATCAAAAATACAGAGGACCCCCTCTCAATTTTTTTATTATAATTTATTTATTTTTACACAGCAGGTTCGATGCCAATACACTAATGTATACGGTGACTAATCACAGATGCCGACACAATCGGTGGGGGTGCAACAGTCAATCACAAATGCTGCCACAGACAGTGGGCATCTATCATTGCTTGTGGGAGTCAGAGTGCACTGAATAAACATGAGGTTAATGAGTGGACACGCAGTGCCGGAGACTGGTAAGTATAATTCTCCAGCTTTAATCATCATTTTGCTTTTTTTTCCAGTTCTCAAAACTGAACCTGAACAGTAAAACAGAATTCCCAGGTAAGACCGTGTTCGACATCTGTGCCCAAACACTAGGTGTTCGGTACGGACCCCGAACTTTACAGTTTGGGTTTGCCCATCACTAGAGGTGAGTCAGCTCACCCTACCGTTAGAGCATTCCAACACTTTCCACTCTGTGTTGCGTTGGGCGTTCCCTCGCAGGAGCTGCTTTTAATAGTGGCTAGTTATTAGAGAGGAGGGTTTTAGCAGGTCACCGCTTTAATGAGATCCACATACATTACTAAACTATATGGACAGGGGTTATTTTCAAATGAGTGGTCTCACTTGGAGCAGACCCTAATAATATCCTAAATAATGAGTCTGAAAGAGACTCTGTCACCAGGTTTTTGCCATCCCATCTGACAGCAGAATAATGTAGAGATAGAGACCCTGATTCCAGCGATGTGTCACTTACTGAGCTGCTTGCTGTCATTTTGATGAAATTACTGTTTTCTCTGCTTCAGATTTAGCAGTAACTGAATATGCTGGACTACTTGATTAGTCCTATAATGATAATCTCCAGTTGATTAAACACTGATTTAATCAAAACTACACTGAGCAGCCCAGTAAGTGGCACATCACTGGAATCAGGATCTCTGACCCTACATTATGCTGCTCTAAAATGAGATGGCAAAAACCTGATGACAGAGTCCCTTGAAGCAGGGGTGCTACTACAGGGGTGGTAGATGAAGGGGTTGCAATCGCATTGGGACGCTGGAGCCTAGGGGGCCCCAAAAGACTATTAGTATTAAAGATTTGCAAATTATGCGGCCCAGGTTGGAGTTTTTGCATAGGACCATGAGATTCAAGTTAAGTCACTGGTCTCAAGGATTTTCTAAAGATGACTGGGCCTTGTGTAGTTAATACCAAGCTCTTAATTGAAGTCAGAAGATATTAAAATCAGAAAATCAACTTCAGAACACAAAGCAAAAAGTATCCTCTAATCACATTTTCACCATGTGACCCTTCATAAAAAGATGAGTAACTTTGCAACTTCTTTGTTTTATTGTTGTAATCAACATTTCAGGCTCTTTTAGGTTTTTCTTTTTTGTACCTGATCGCCCATGATAACACAGTGCTTTAGCTCCACCTGCTGTCAGATATGTGACATAACACCTTAGCTCCCACAATGCACTTCTGACCAGGAAACTAGTCGTCCTGAATTCAGTTTCCCATTACATCCCTTCCCTTAAATTCTGGACTTACAACGTGACCCAAGATTTTATGACGGTAATAACTTTTTCCATTTTTGCTCAGACTGCAGTTTTTAAACACCCCACCAAAAAAAAAAAAATATTAGCAGAAACCCCCTTTAAATTTTTTTTTATTTAAAAAATGTGGATAGACATTGAAAGGGTTATATGAAAATGTTTTTTTAGCAAAACCAGGACAGTGGGAATGTGGTAGGTGTAACGGCATAGAAAGAAATATATGTAAAATGACTCTTAAAATATCTAAACACATAGAATAAGATAAGGAAGAAGTGCAGAATGTATCTTTATATAGAACTCATGAATAAAATATGGTCCCCAAAGAAGATGCGCATGTTTTATTAAAACCACGCACGGATCCATAGGATCTGATGAGCGGCAGTCAGAGTTTACCCTTTTGATGTTCTGCCTCTCTCCATATTTACTGGTTGCGTATAGCTGCCAACATTTCTGAGGATGTTTTAGGCATCGCTCCTCCTGGAAACGACTGAGCGAGTCAAGAGAAAAAGCCAGCTCCCTGCTGTGAACAATGGGAGCCGGCACCCCAGTGAGAGCCACTACAGTCTCTCAATGGCTGTCATCACAGGGCATAAAATTCCGTTGTTGGTGGACAAAAGTCCCGCCCACCCCAACCAAGTCCCACACACTCATCAATGTATTTGGCTAACTGCAGCTAGGCGGGTTTTGGCCATAAGTGGGTAGGGTTTCGGCCGCAATAATGTCACCTTAATTTTGTGTCCACTTAGGATTCTAAAGAACCAGCTATTTTTGGTGAGTGGAAAAAGAACCGAATGGCCCATCACTAGTGGAAACAACACACCACTCGCAACCCGGGACTGTGGAGTAGGAGTTTTGGAGTTGGTGTCCATTTTGGTGGAGTCGGATTCAGGGAAATTGAGGAGTCGGAGTTGCATGTTTGGCTTACTGACTCCACAGCCCTGCTTGTGCAGTCAGAGATGTGGAGTTGGAGTCAGTGTCCATTTTGGTGGAGTTGGAGTCAGAGTTGGAGTTAGGGAAATTAGGGAGTCAGTCAGATGTTTTAATGACTTCACAGCCATGGTGGTGTCCATTTTGGTGGAGTCAGATGTATGGCTTATCGACTCCACAGCCCTGGGGTATATGTAGGACAAAATGTGCCTTTTTCAAGCGAAAAAGGCACATTTTGTCCTACATATACCCCAGTTCACCCCCTGGAGGCTGGAGGCAGGCTGGTTTCACAATTGTGTTCAGGTGTGATCAGGGTGAAAACACATCCGACTCCATCCGGGTTTGTTTGTGAGACTATATGCAACCGTGACGGTAATATGCCTGATCTGGGTGTCAGATCTGGTAAGGCTGCCTTCACACTGTGGCGTGATCCGGTCCGGGGCTGTCCGGGATGATCCTGGCATATTAGCCCTCCAGTCCTGTGCGCTGATCCAGTCTGCGGCTGTCAGGGTCATCCCGGACAGCCCCGGACCGGATCGTGCCGCAGTGTGAAGGCACCCTAAGAAAATGCTTGGGTTGCACACGGTTACATCCTTTTCTTGCCTGATCCGTCATAAAGTTGAAACTTTACATAGGACACACCTAATGGAAGGGTGTGTGTGTGTGCAGGGGGAGAGTTGTGGTTATGCTCAGTGTGAAAGCCGGATCCAGCCCCATTAGGCCGCAGTGCGCCACATCCGAGGACATCAGGCTTTTTAACCAGCCGCAAAATCGCAACATTGTGCGTCTGAGGAGGAGGTCAAAAAGGACTCATTTGTAAGGATCCGGCGGAAACCTTATGCCATCACATGTGCCTGTGTCTCCTG
Organism: Allobates femoralis; assembly: GCA_033576535.1. NCBI lineage: Eukaryota > Metazoa > Chordata > Amphibia > Anura > Aromobatidae > Allobates > Allobates femoralis. The sequence goes on from JARQOC010000002.1 coordinate 722,776,590, forward strand.
TGGCAACTTGCTCACTGAGCGTGTTGGGGGACACTCAAATGGTAGCGGGATTGAGGCAAACAGGCACTTTTTTCAGTAACAAAGTCCAGTAGTTTATTAACACCTCAATTCTCACTGTACACTGGAATACTGTGGTTTCGCCTTATATAGTATAGGTGACCAGACGATTGCAGGTTCATGTTCCCCCTGAGGGCTCAAAAAATAAGGTAAACAAACTTACAAAAAGTTGTTAAAAATGTATAAAAAAAAATATAAAAATATAAAAAAATACATATATAAAAATAATAGAAAAGTACCCCCATTAAAAATAAATAAATTAATATATCTGGTAACATAAAATTAATTAACCCAACCAACCATCAACCAAAACGTTGTATATACCCCAATATGGTGTCTATAAAACTGCCAGTTTGCCATGGTCAAGTCAATCGATGGCAAAACAAAAATGGTATGGGTATCAGAAAATAGTAAAAAAAAAAAAAACTTATTTTTTTATAATTTTTTTTTTTACATTTTTTAATTTAGTTTTTCCATTTAAGTGAAAAAAACAAACAAAACCCCAAACATATATATAAGTTGGGTATTGCCGTAACTGTACCGACCTGGGCGTAAGAAAGGAAAAAGTTAAGGCTCTTGGATGAAGAAAAAAGCCAAAGCACAGACTGTGAAGAATCCTTAATAAGAATCTCAGATGCCACACATTAATCCTGATTGAAGTTTTTACTTTTCTTTTTCTTTTTAAAAAGTGTGAATAAAATGGGACTCAGACGTCGATGAAATGTCATCATTAAACTTCCGCCAGTCTTTAAAAAGACCTAAGTTTATTCATTGCCGGCGCGATGAAAAGAGAGAGCTCTGGGGTATAAAAGGAAAATACTTTTCAAAAATGTTATTTTTTTTAAGTTTCTATTGATAGTAAATTCTTATGAAATGCAATGAAGCCGATTAGAATCTGGATCCTATAGAGATGCAAATATTATCAGCCAAAGTGGAAGTCAATTGATGGCTTTCAGATCGGCATATAATTAGCAGTGTATTGCTCCGCTAAATCTACCACTTCCCGGATCTTTTGTGTATAACAGAAGGAGAAGGAGATTAGGTGAAGAACAGCATCCAGGCAACGCTCTTTATTATAAGACGTTATTTATACAGAACCTCTGTTCTCAATGGATCCCCGATTTACCGCGAGAAAAAGCCAACCATTCCTACGGCCAACTGGAAAGCAATCATCCGATTGGAGTGTGGGAGGAATGTGGAATAGGTGCTGAAGACCATACTCTAGTCAGAGTCGAACCCATAGCCACTAGACAACTGGTCTAACCAATAGGCCGCCATACTATTCATGATAGCCAGTAACTGCCTCAGGTGTTTTCCGTCAGTTGGGGCATTTCTTTCTGCAATGACGGTGACCAATGCCCCCATGTCTTCATCTATCCTTCATCTATTCAGGTAGGACCTTATTTTTCTACTGCAAGAATGCTAACCAGTTCTAGGGCCAGATGGAAACCAATAGATGTAATTGAATTATTAGAGAAATAGGGAATGGTTGTGGAAAACCTGTAAAAGGACGGGTGGAGCATACGAGATAAGACTTGTCAAAGTCAAACCCATGGCCACTTGACCACTGGGCTAATGAATGCAGAACCATACTATTCATAATAGCCAGTAAGACGAGCTTCACACCATGGTTTTCAACATCAGGTTGTGTGTCCGGTTTGAAACGATCCGGTTTTGCCTCCTATGGTGCCAGATGAGTCCTATTTGGCCAACCAGTTTTGTGTATTTTGTGCCTGATCCGATTTTGCCCGGTTCTTCCCCGTCACCAAAATCAGAGCCTGCATCATCTCTTGGCTCCGATGCAAAAATTGGACAAAACCGGACAGAGGGGGATCCAGGGCGATCCGATGCCCATAACATGGGAGTCTATGGGCGAAAGATCCGGGTTAAAATCAGATCGTTTCCCAGATCCGATTTTTTCAACAGAGCATGCGCAGAAATCCTTGCCATCCAAATTTCAGCACCATGGACAGCAGTATTTCATGCACAGGCTGTGAATTCAGCACCTTGAACAGCGGCAGAGGAGACACAGGAAAATTTCAGGACCATGGACAACAGCACAAAATGAATCCTACAAAAAACAGAATCGGAGGCCATATTTGGCTACACTTTGTGCTCACCCTGTGCTGTCAGGTTCTGTCCGGTGGATCCTGCAAAAAACAGGATCCAACCTGACAACACAAAACCGTGGTGTGAAGCCGGCCTAACCGCCTCCAAGGTCTTAGGCATGCTCCTTCATATTTGCAATGACATTGGCCAATTTCCCCATATCTTCATCTATCCGGTAGGGTACTTATTTTACTACCACAGGAAAGTCAACCAATTCAAGGGCCAATTAGAAACAAATTCTTCTAATTGGAGTATGGGAGGAATGTGGAATAGGTGCTGAAAACCAACAAAAACATGGGTGGAACATACAAACTATACCCTAGTCAGAGTCGGACCCATAACCACTAGACAACTGGGCTAACTGATAGGCCACCATACTATTCAGGTACCTTTACACGCCGCCACTGCAGGATGGATACCAACGGCTACTTCACGTGCACGAGCACGCCCAAACGGTTACAAACGGGAAACGCACCCTCTTTACACGCCGCCACAAGGTGCGCTACGCTACGCTACATCTACAGCTAGATACATCGCCGGGTGTCTCAAGTAGCCATCTGTAGCTCATTTACACACCGCTACAACCAGCTACTATGGGCGTACCTGGTGCAGCAGGGACAGCACATAGGCGTGCTCCAATTTGTGGAGTACGAGACGTCCGTACGCTGATAGGACAAAGCAATAATACCATGATTGGGCAGGCAACGCAGGAGGCTGAGTAATACAGCACGCTCGAGCGATTGTGTAGTGTGACTCGTCAGCTCCTTAAATATGCCGCCCTGTGCGGCGACAACCAATCCCAACGCAGGAGCTTCCTCCAATGATCGCTGAAGGGGGTGCGGAAACCCGGACCCTGTGTCACGCCCCAGCTACATAGCATGGTGTAGAAACAACCCTTCTGTTCGTTCTTTACACGCCGATACAGCTCGCTACAATCGGCTTTGTTGCCATCTGTTTATGGGCAGTGCACGGATACAGATGTATCTGTAGCCGGCTGTGTCGTCCTGTCTTCAGACGCCGCTACTACGGGCAATATTGGCGCGACAAGCTACATTTGTAGCCTGTAGCGGGTTGTATCCATCCTGCAGTGGCGGCGTGTAAAGGTACCTTTCATGATAGCCAGTAACTGCCTCAGAAGACTTTGTGATGGTGTTTTCCATCAGTTGGGGGCATTTCTTTCTGCAATGACGGTGACCAATGCCCCCATATCTTCATCAGTCCTTCATCTATTCAGGTGGGAGCTTATTTTTCTACTGCAAGAATGCTAACCAATTCCAGGGCCAAATGGAAACCAAAAGATGTAATTGAATTTATTGGAGAAATAGGGAATAGTCCTGCAAAAGGACAGGTGGAGCATACGAGATAAACCTTTGTCAAAGTCAAACACAGGCCACTTGACAACTGGGCTAATGAATGCAGAACCCTACTATTCATAATAGCCAGTAACTGCCTCAGAGGTCTTAGGCATGCTCCTTCATATTTGCAATGACATTGGCCAATTTCCCATATCTTCATCTATCCTTCATATATCCAAGAGGGAGCTTTCTTCCACACGAAAGCCAACCAATTCAAGGGCCAACTGGAAACCAATTGTTCTAATTGGAGTATGAGAGGCATGTGGAATAGGTGCTGAAAACCACCAAAAACATGGGTGGAACATACAAACTATACCCTAGTCAGAGTCGAACCCATAGCCACTAGACAACTGTGCTAATTAATGGCCACCATACTATTCATGATAGCCAGCAACTGCCTCAGGAGACTTAGGCATTTTCCAGCAGTTGGATGCATCTCTGTCTGCAACGACGATGGTGAAGGTCCCCAAAACTTAATCTATGCTAAGCAATACTAAAAATAATGGACCTACTGCAAGTAAGCCAGCCAATTTAGGACCAATTAAAACCCAATACATCTAATTGGCCTATGGGAGTGATGTGGAATAGGTGCAGCAAACCAGTCAAAGCATGGGTGGAACACACAAGCTAAACGCTGACTAGAGTCAAACCCTTGGCCACTTGACAATTGAGCTAGCCAATGGATCACGATAATATTTATGATAGCCAGTAACCACCCCAAATGTCTGATGGCACCGTCACACGCTAGGATATCGTTAACGATATCATTGAAACGTCACAGATTTGTGATCGTTCAAACTATATCGTTTGTGCGTCGTTGTGTGTAAACGAACGATGTTGGAAGGAAAAATCGTTGGATCATTCATCAAAAATTTGAGATCCGGACCTCAAATCTATCGTTCGTCGTCCAATTAATGATCTGTGATCCAGCAACATCGTTCAGTGTGACACCTTTGTAAAATCGTTCAAACATTTTTCTCCAAGTAGCTGGCGGGTTTGCAAATTTAAGATCGTTAACGATATCCTTGCGTGTGACAATGCACTAACGATGTCGGAAGGATCGCGGTCACGTGACATAGGTAACGATATCGTTCACCTATATCCTAGAGTGTGACGGTACCATTAGGCATGTTCCTTCAGTTGGGTGCATCTCTATTTTCAACAACAAAGGCCAATGTCCCCATATCTTTATCGATCCTTCATCTATCCAGGAGGGACCTTCTTTTTCTACTGTGAGCTAGCCAACCAATTCATTAGCCAACTAGAAACCAATTCATTAATTTGGAGTATGTAAGTAATGTTGAATGGGTGTAGAGAACATGTAAAATTGTGACTGAAACATTTAGCCTATATCCTGGTCAGAGTCCAACACATGGCCAATGCACATATGGGCTAACTAAGGCACCACTGTAGAAAGTAGCAGTGTCAAAAAACTTAGGTATGCTCCTTCAGTTAAGCACATTTCTCTGCAATGATGGTGACCAATGTCGCCATATCTTCTTCTATCCAAGAGGGACATTACGTTTCTACTGCGAGAAAGCCAACCAATTCTAGGGCCAACTGGAAACCAATATATCTACTTGGAATATGGGGGAAATGTGGAATAGTGGTAAAAAAACTTAAGCATGTTCCATCAGTTAGACACATCTCTCTCTGCAGTGATTGGTGACCAATGACCCCATATCTTCATCCATCCTTCATCTATCTGGGAGGGACTTTATTTTTCTACTGCAAGAAAGTGTCATACTTACGGGGTGGGGGAATCAGAAAACCGGATGGTGAGGTTGTCGAAAGGATTCAGGGGGAGCTAATCTGACCCTTATACTAGGGGTCCCTGGCTAGCCATGCTCTCGGAGGTACCTTTGAAGGTGAGGAAGTCTGAGTTGCCACCCTTCTTCTAAGCTCCTGAAGAGCCCCAGGCTAAGAGCCTCTACCTCCACCCAAGGACCGGGAAAATCCAGCAGCTTCAAATAAAAGTCCACTGCAGCAACAGCACAGCTCAGCACAGCATGGGTCCTGGATTAGAAATTAGCTAAATCTGCGACATCTGGTGGAAGGAAGCAGAACTATTTAAGGCTGAGGGGGTGGAGAGCAGAAAGCTCAGACACACCGATTCACCTTTACCTCCACATGCAGAGCTGCAGCATAGACTTATGAAAAAAATAAAGCTTTATTAAATAGCATAGCAGCAACACTCCAGGATTGCAAAGGCAATCAATACGTGACAGAAAGCCAACCAATTCTATGGCCATCTGGAAACCAATATTTGTAATTGGAGTATTGAATATAGGAGAAATGTGTAATTATTTTGGAAAATCAGTTACAGCATGAGTAGAACATGCACACTACACCCTGGTCTAAGGGCCGCTTCACACTGCGGCATGATCCGGTCCGGTTCTGTCCGGGAGGACCCAGACAGCTGCGGACCGGATCACCACACAGGACTGGGGGGCTATTATGCCCTCCGGTCCTGTGTGCAGCGCACGTAGCTGTAGCCGCTGACAGGTCTGGACCGCGGCGCCCGCTGTCCTGACTTATCAGCAGCGGGAACTGCGTGCGCTGCACACAGGACCGGAGGGCATAATAGCCCCCCAGTCCTGTGTGGTGATCCGGTCCGCAGCTGTCTGGGTCCTCCCGGACAGAACCGGACCGGATCATGCCGCAGTGTGAAGCGGCCCTAAGTTGACGCATGGCCACTTGACAACTGAGCTACTTAATGGGCCACTATACTATTTATGACAGCTATTAATTGCCTCCATCAGTTGGGTGAATCTCTCTTTGCATGGTGGTTTTATCTTCAGCCATTGAGGTGGGACCTTATTTTTCTACCGCAAGCAAGCCAACCAATTCTATGGCCAACTGGAATATAATTAATCAGTCAGAATTATGGGAGGAATGTGGAATAGTTGCTGAAAAAATATAAAAGGGTGGTTGGAACTTAGATGCTAAGCAACGATCAGTCGAACCAATGACCCAAAGACAACAGGGCTACCCAACTCGTTATCCTACCATATACTTGTATGTGGAGAAGCTCACTGTTGTATAGCTGTGGTGTTGTTGCTCTTGCAGCAGCGAAGCTTCAAATTAGAGATCTAAAAACCTGCTATTCCTCTTGCCCTGCCGGGGTTCTGTGTGGGATTTCTTGCTTTCTAGCCTCTTCACCCCCTTTGGGGGGACAGGGAGACGTCTAAGTGAGTTTCATCCAGGAGCCTAGTAAGGTATGCGACCCAGACATCCCCACTTTAAGAGGCAATCTTGGGGACAAGAAAATGATGGGAGTGATGGTGTACCACGGTCCGCGCTGCTCTGGGTTCAAATAACTCACCAAAGAGTCAGTCAGCTTTTCATCCTCTTTATTCCTCCTACGCGTTTCAGCGCCACACCCGGCGCCTTCCTCAGGGATATTACAATCATTATCACCAAGGGGGTTTTTATAGCCCTTAGTCCACATAAAAGGGGTGTCATCTGTTTTCTGGTGATGTCATCCTCATCATCAAATACAGCTCAAAATTGTTAAAAAAGTGTGTAAGGTACTGAGCACTTTTTTAACAATTTTGAGCTGTATGTGATGTTTTATGTAAAAATAGCGCCAAAATGGGTGGTTCCACCATTTTTGATGATGAGGATGACATCACCAGTAAACAAATGACACCCTTTTATGTGGACTAAGGGCTATAAAAACCCCCTTGGTGATAATGATTTTAATATCCCTGAGGAAGGCGCCGGGTGTGGCGCTGAAACGCGTAGGAGGAATAAAGAGGATGAAAAGCTGACTGACTCTTTGGTGAGTTATTTGAACCCAGAGCAGCGCGGACCATGGTACACCATCACTCCCATCATTTTCTTGGATCATACCACTATCCAGTGGTAGGTGGAGGTCCTGCAGCAGCTTGGAACATTTGATTCCGAAACGCCTTCAAACCAGTTGTGGGGATCACAACTGGACCAGGTGAGCGGCTCCATAGCACCACCACACTACAACTAGTGTCACTAGTGATAGGGCACTATTGCGCCTCTTGTCCCCCTCCCCTTTATATTTTACAGAATCTTGGGGACAGGTATTAGCCTAGGGACATCAAGCTGTAGGGACAGTTCAGGTGCACACTGTCATGGCTTACTTATGGTCACAGGCGTATGATCTCTCTCTTTATGTTTGCCCTGTTGTGGTTGTGGTGCTTAGCAACCTCCGTGTGACATGTGAAACTCTCAATGGCCCATCAGGAAGCGAGGTCTAATCAGTTATCATCTAGTCCTGCTGTTATGGATACTCCTATCTTTGCAGGTGCCTTTAGGGAGAGTACCAGTCTATACAGGAACCAGCTAATTAAAGGCTATGCTATTCTATGTGTGTGTGATGCCCTGCTACCTAACCACCACTGGCGTGACAAAAACTATGCACAATCGGCCAAGCTGAGTGTGCGTATGGGGGAATCAGAAGGAGTATCTGTCTTGTAATGACTATATTCCAGGACAACTGAATGTCAATACTATACAACATGTCAGCGACTTCTCCAGATATTAATTATTCAGTACGTGCGGATTATAAAGCACTTACATGTAGCTGACATGAGACAAATGACACATGTAAAATCCAGATGGAAATCTGATACATATACCCTCCGGATATCCCAACGCAACAATCTAATATTTCGAGAGGCAAATCAGCCATGCATCTGAAATCTTGATTAAAAGGCAAAAAAAAATAAAAGATAAAAAAAACAAGCAAATCCATTTTACATAGAGGGAAATATCATAAGAGGAGAATTATAGGGACACAATAAGGACGAACTCCACGAGACAAGGAGGTTTCTATATTATACATTGAATTACATTCATTGTTCGAACCTAAAACCAATAGAATATTCGTGCGCCTAAAAGTCGAAACACAAAAAAAAGTACCAAAAAAACTTTTTTCTCTTTTACCAAGTTTTTTCCAGCCAGAAAAGTCCACGTCATAAAATGTAAAAATTCCAAGTTCTCCCGGAAAGATTTTCCGTCAAGGACCCTCATCACAAATCCATTCGGCTTTTTCAGGAAAGTTTTTAGTTCTGAAACAGCTGTTGAAGTAGTTTTTTTTTCCAGATTTTTTTTTACAAGTTTCACCTGGATAGCGAATTACATCGCGTTTCTTCTTTATTGTCCGTGCCACAGTTCTGAAGACCTCAGAAAGATCGCTGTGTGAGCAGCAAAGTGGGTTTTCTCATTCATATCAATAATCAAAGTAGTCTTTGATGTGACATTTGTAGCCGAATCTACTTCAAAATCCACACAAAAAAACTCAGTGTGAACACCGCCTTACCATCAATGGAGTCTCGCTACCGTCATGTGAACAAAGAAGTAAAGCCGAATCTATCAGCAGGTTTTCACACCCCAAACTATTTATATGCTATGCGCGTGAAGCTTTTTCAAAGACAAGTCCACCAATATCTTTACATGGCAGCTCCAATCACATGAGGCAGAAGAGCTATGGTAGATCTGAAGCTTCCGTCACTCCAGCTCTATTCCCCACGATAATCAAACCTTCTTTCTTTTACACTTAAAGCCCCGTCACACCTGGCGACGGGGCTGGAGATGTCGGCGGTGACTGGAGGGTACGCGCACGTTTTTGGTGCCCCGCCAGCGTCGCTGCCCCCCATTTACATGAGGCAACATCTCCAGCTCCGCGCTGGCGATCAGACAGGCGGCATCGCCACTGGGGTGTCTGAAAACCCGAGCGGCGATGCAGGACAATGGGAGCCTATGGCTCCCATCGCCTGACAGGTCGCCGGCGGCCGGTTACATGGGGCGGTGTGTGCACATCGCTCCAGATCGGTCGCCTGGTTTCAGAGTACTGCTCTGAACCAGGCGACCTCCCGGCGGCGCCGACATTGCTACTTTACATGAGGCGACGTAGGGGCGATGTCGCCGCCGATAGGTCACGCCACTACGTCTCCTATGTAATTGATGGCGATGCCACCCCGTGTGACAGGGCCTTTAGAGGATACCCCCTTATCATAGTATTCAAATCACTTCAAATTTCTCTCTATACGGTTCTATTCATATAAAGTATGTGTAGGTGGCCTGCCCGGGCCAGGAAGTGTCTGCTATAGTTAATTTCATGTAATTGTAAACTATGAGTGTTGGGAACTATGTTTATGTAATATGGCCACCTAGCGGTGATGTGTAACTGACTGTCTATGGGCTAGCTAGGGTGTAATACTAGGAGAAACTGATAGCGTTAGGTAATGACCAAACAGGTTTTGGTTCAAAGCTATACTGTACACAAATTAACAAGCCAAACACAATACAGAAAATAATGCAAAAATACGGCGTGGCCGACAGTGGCATGAGTCCAGAAAATACACAATTCTATTAAGTGGAAAGCCAGTACAGGATAAGTCCTTAGATCCTTGTTCACACAGAGCGGGACCAACCTATTGTTTTAGTCCTAGTACACAGTTCATATTGAACGTGGCCAGATTAAGGTATAGTCCTTGAAACAAGTTCACATGGTAATCAAAGTCCCGGAATTAACCTATGCAGTGCAGGTAGTGTACACAGTCCTGGACAGTCCTGGAAAATGCACTGCAATAAGCACGACAACAGAACACAATTAATAAGTGTTAAATGAGACACTGTAGTCCATAGCAGCAGTTAGATTCCTGGAAGGCACACTATCGCTACAGGAGAGGGACTAGTTTAGCACAGAGCATGTAAATGCCAAGTAGAAATGGACAGCAGGAACCAAATACTCAAGAACTGGTCTGGAACACGGACTGAACCTATAAAGCAGAAAAGGCAGGAAACACAAAGACATGGTGAAACAACAAACTTCACCTTGACAAAGGGCAAGGAAACACTGATGGTAGCCTGGAAAGGCCAGAGATCCTGACACTAGGGTTAATAGTGGATGGGTAGTTTGTACACCCTTTACGGTGGGGTTAAAAGAACAAAATGAGCCTAGTAATATAGGATAGACAGGAGAATAGTACTTGAAGAAGTACCAGAAGGTGCATCTGTATGGAGACATAGTAGTAAGGAACCCCAAGAAATAATTTCGACTGGACCCTCTGGGCCAAACTCAGGCCCCAGGCAAGGAATTGTTCAAGAAAAGAGGAATTGGGCAGCATCAAGAAGATGACTTTGTCCCTCCAGGTCTGAGACTGTGGGAAACGTTTGGGGTAGTATCCGCCTTCCCGTGGTTGGTAGTCTAAAAAGGTTCCTGGGCTGCTTGGCACGAGAGCAAACTAGCGGAGCTGTGTTATGGGCACCGATCTCACTACTTAGCAGAGACCGTCCCGCAGCAGGGACAAAGCGGTGAGGCGCATAGACCCACATGATGGGCACCGGTCTCCCTGTTCATTAGAGATCGGCCCAGAGATCAAGGGCATAACAGTAACTCTGGTGTTAAAACAGAAACCTGGCATGTCTTTGTTTCAAGTTCATTTGTGTGTACTGTAGAGGCGGCCGAGGCGCAGACTGACCATCCCGGGGCATACAGTAACAATGCTCACCCTCGCCTACATCTGCCCCGCACCGCCCCTCCAATATACATGCCAATTATTTTGCCCCTAAGCCCTTGGTTTATTTCATTACTGTAATCTACCCTATTCCATAGCCCTCCTGAAGATGCATCTTTCCAATACACAGTGCAAAACTTTGTCCTTGTCTTGAGCCTCTATTCTACTTTTGATGCTTCCTATCATTTTATTTGTCTTGGCAGCAGCCGCCTGGCACTGGTTGCTAAAGTTAAGTGTTCATATTGGCAGACGTTACACTCATCTAGCCAATTTCCTACATGTTACAACCCATTAGACTTGAAGCTTTCCACAGTGAGAGAGACATCATCATGATTCGTATGCAGCACTGTCCAACACACCATCAAATGGGCATTAAAATAATAATTACAGATCAAAGCCTTCAGACTGGCAAAAAATATTGAAAGAATCAATGCTCGCCCTTATTGATCCCTCACAGGTTCCTTCCAACTCCCACTTAGTACGCGCTGGTTGTGTTTACTGGTCACATCCTGGAAATGACAAGAAATGCCCCCGTGCCGCCCGGTAGGGCAAAGGGCCCTGATTCGGTAATGTGCCACCATCGAGAGTTTTTGCCAAATTACTACTATTATAATTATCTCATATCTATGTATGTATATCCTCTTATCTATCTCTATCTATCTATCTATATCTATTCATATCTATTCTATTATCTATCATATCTATCATTTATCATCTATCTATTATAACTATCCACTCTATCTACACTAACCACTTTGTGATGGTGAATGTTCAGAGACATCAAGCATATAAAGCAGTGTGTGCTGCAAGGAATTTTTTCTGCTTTATCTATCTATCTATCTATCTATCTATCTATCTATCTATCTATCTATCTATCTATCTATCTATATCTATTCATCCATCTATTTCATATATATCTATTTTCATATCTATTCATTTATCATCTATCAATCCATCTATCTATTGCATATCGATCCATCTATCTATATCTATCTATACATATATATCTAACATCCATCTGTCTGTGATGGTGTGATATGTTGTGCTGGGTATCATTCAAGCACCATGACATCAGGACTTCACGGTGAAGCCAACACCAGAACGTTGATGGACTGTCTCTACAAGAAGAACCATAGACTCCTTGAGTCCGACCGACCCTTCAGCTGTACAGACAACTGTCAACAGTTGAGCAAGGTGAGGTGGCTAGAGGCCTATTAGACCTCATGGCGTGCTCACTTAAAAGAGGGAGAAGTTGTGATGGTGTGATATGGTGTGCTGGGAATCATTTTGTCTATGTTCATATTTTTACTGATTTTCTGCATCATTCTTTGTATTCCCCGTTCAGTCTAGAATCTTAATTACACCACGGAAGGTCTGATAATTGAATTAGTCCCGTTATCACGCCCATACTGGATGTAGCCATAGAATGGTGAACCTCTGTTGACATTTCCTGACTGTCCATTCATGACCCTTCTGTTCTGCAAATTTCACCCAACCTCCCCCCACCCGTAGTGCCATAATCGCTGAGGCACAGCCTGAAAACAAACCCACCTGTCTGCCTACCCCTAGATATAAGGAGGGCATTTGAGGAGTGCAGTTAGATAGATCCTGTGTGGGACACTGATGCTACGGCCAGCTCCCCAAAGAGACTTGGAGAAAACCGGCTTAGGCCCCTTTCGCATCAGTGTTTTGGCTGATCGCGCAGTTGCGTGAAAAAAACGCAACTGCCGCGATTACCGCATAACGGCCGCACTTGCAGTTCACTTGCGGCAGGCCCCATACAATGTCTATGGGGCTACGGCAAGTGCAGTTTCGGCACTTGCGGCAGGTGCGGCCGCGAAAAAACTGTGGCATACCGTCTTTTTTTCACAGCCGCACCTGCCGCAAGTGCCGAAACTGCACTTGCCGCACCTGCTGCACACTTACCGCAAGCCCCATAGACATTGTATGGGGCCTGCCGCAAGTGTGGTAATTGCAGCAGTTGGTTTTTTTTTCACCGCAACTCCCGCGATCAGCATAAAACGCTGATGTGAAAGTAGCCTTATACTGGAAGATACCGGTGGAGGAGCCCTAAACATATAAGAAGCATCTGGAGCTGCCATAAGTGGAGGGATTGTGACTCTCATCTCTTGGGGCATTTTTCCCATTACTGGACTATACCCATGCTTCTGGACTATTTACCCTCTGTATGGTGGATAGTTTTATGGACCTGTTCTCAGTCTTTGTTGTGAATAAAGAGTCTTGGACCTTTATCATCTTCATTTCTTCTATCTTGTTTATTTCTATACCTGATAATCGACTCTATGACTCACCTTATCTATCTATCTATCTATCTATCTATCTACAAAACAAAAAACAGGAATTAGCACAAATTTAAGCAACAATGAGGGGGTGCAATACTTCCTGAAATACGGTGTCCCAACGTAATATATGTCCAAAAAAACAGGCATCACTCCAAATTAGGAAAAATTAGACATCTTTTAATCCAGCGCTCACCGGCGCAATGTTTCAACCTGTACGGTCTTTGTCAAGCTTGACAAAGACCATACAGGTCGAAACATTGCGCCACTGAGGGCTGGATTAAAAAATGTCCACTTTTTCTTAATTTGGAGTGATGCCTGTTTTTTTGGGTTTATCTATCTATCTAGAAAAAGAAACAGACAGCACTCCAAATTAAGCAAAAAAAAGGAGGTCTTTAATGGCCAATGTGGCACAACGTTTCGGCTGTGGTCAGCCTTTAACAAGGTGTGCTTGAGAAAGGCTACCCACAGCTGAAACATTGCACCACATGGGCTATTAAAGACCTCTTTCCTTACTTAATCTGGAGTGCTGTCTGTTTCTTTTTCTATGTCTACTTGCTTTAGACACAGCTTTTTTAGGGCTCCGCATCCACTTATAAGTTTGTGCTGTTCCTTTTTCCATGTCTGTTTATCTATAAAACGCAAAAAATTAGGTAGCCCTCCCAAATCAGGTGAAAAAACGTGAACTTTACTGATCCATTGGTAACTTTTTGGAAGATTGCTCTGTCTTTCTCAAGAAATGTCGCCAATGGATCAGTTAAGTCCACATTTGTTCACCTGATTTGGGAGTGCTGCCTGTTTTTTTGCGTTGGATATCTACACAAGGTTTGGACATTACCTTAATAGGTTCTTTTGCACCCGTCTTTTCTTGGCAGTACTGCCAATTTTGGTTGATTATCTATCCAGCCATCCATCAATCCGTCCATCCATCCATAAATCTATTTGTGGCACCCCTAGGTCCTGTTGCCACAGTTGTGTTGCCATCCTCACAGGAGGTGATATCATGCTTGGAAGCTAGAGGAGATTCCCACGGTAGGTAAAATCCCACATGCACACACAAAACCTGATCCCTGACCTGAAGGGGAAGCTCTATACCCCAGTTTGAGGGGGGCTGCCTTTTCCTGCTAGGGGGAGGGATTAGAAAGAGTGCAAGAGGAAACGGAGAGGAAGCAGTAGAGTTGAAGTAGGAGAGAGAAGAAGAAGGTCCTGGGGAGCGGAGCTGTTGAAGAGCTCACCCCAGGCAGCGAAACGGAGGACACCAGAGTCCTGGGTTGTGCGGGTGCTGCACGTTCCAGTAGCCGAGTCTGGAGGACAGGAGACTGCAAGTTTCCTGGCCGCAAGCAAGGACCCAACAGTTCAACAGCATAACAAGAGCCCAGATCTGCAACCAAGACCGCAGTACCCAAGATAGGTTTGCACTGTCTGCCAGTCGGGAGCTAGAGCAGAAGAGAGGGAGAGGGACCGTATGTTAGCTCACAGGCAATGCGACCCGAAACTGTGAAGCGCAGCAGGTAGGCCTCCAATAACCCCTTGCGGGGTGGACTCCGATTGCTTCCAGGCTGACCAGACTCTCTTGGACCTGGTAACCAGTACCCCTGGACTCCACTACGTGTCATCAGTAAAGGTAAAAGAACTGCACCCCTTTGTGTCCTCCTGCTTATTTCCTGCACCCCCTTTGCTGCACCCTGCACCATAACCACCGTCATCCCCAAAGACTCTTACATTCAACCTCTGGAGGCCCACTTCACCTGTGGGAAGTGTTCCAACTCAGTTGGTACGCCACATATCCCCCAGGGATCATTCAGCAGCTCTGGTCGTCCGTGACAAGGTACCACAGGTAGCATCACGTAAAGATTACTAATCCCCTGTAAATACCCCCATCACTTGCTCGGCCACGGAGCTGGACCACCACCACCGTGACCTCCCTGAAAGACTGCCGGCCCGATTACCGAGTACACCAGGCCCTTAAGGCCGATGCATATTTATAATTATTATACAGCATAGGTAGGAAAACACGGCACTCACCAAGGTAGACTCTTCAAGAATTTTATTCCATGCGATTCATCACGGACAAGCAGGAAGGGAGGGGGTGCTGAGACTCGGTGACGGTTCCCCATTTCACAGCGGGACTCGCTGCTTCTACGGACCACGCTAGTCTGGCGTCTGATGTCACATCCGAGGTAATAAAGACCCGGAGGGGACCGCCCACGCCAGTCCACGGTATATGTACATATATTTATAATTATCACATAGTATAGAAAGTCATCTCAATTCCTATTTTCACAATCCCTGCTTGCTGTCGGTCAATAGAAACGTCTCTTTGTTTCTTCATTTTCAGGAGCTGCAGCGCCTCTTGATTGTAGAGGTACAACTACAATAGGTGCAGGGGTTGCAATAACACCCGGGCCCTGGTGTCTAGGGGGCCCCAAAAGTCTCTTTAGCTTATAGAACACTATTGCTATTAATGATTTGTAATAATTGGGGGCCCCGTTGGAGCTTTCGCATCGGGGCCCATGAGCTTCAGGTGACGCCACTGGTTGTGGACATTACCTGGATTTCTTCTACAGGAACGAAATGGAACAGAAATGATAAATGAGGCTGCGGAGACGAGATACAAACTTCTCCACAGTTAAATTATTCAAGCAATCTGCTCTCTCCTGACAATTTCTTCTGGGAAATGCCATGTACATGACAGTCTGCCAAGACAGCGCCTTAAAGGGATTGTCCAGGTTTTTTGGTATATAAAAGTTAATTATGAGCTGCTAATCTGCAGCGATCCAGATCTGCAACACTTCTGCACTTTCAAGCTGCTTATATGTTTTTTCCTATTACCTAAAATGTCCTTTATTAATATATAAAACTACTTTGTAATTTACTTTAATTACAAATATTGCCCCATTTATGAGAGATGGAAACACCTTAGGCGGGTGGAGTTACTTTTGGGAGGGTGTTCACAGTCAGGATGCCGTCATAGTTGACCCTAGGATGAATATTTTTCCTTTTATCCTTCCTAACAAGCACTTTGAATTCATTGTTGCCTGTTTGGTTTCTCATAGACTTCTATGGGATCCAATAAAATCAATGGGACCCATAAAAGGCTATGAGATGCCGAGTGTGCAAAGGATCAAGCCATTGATATCTGTGTGCAAGAAATAATACACTTGAGCTTATCTGATTCTGGTCTTCAATATTTCCTATTATCTATCGATCATCTATCTATCCAATATCAATCTATATGATATCTAGCTATTGATCTATCTTATATCTATCCATTCTATACCCCTAAATAAAATCCTCAGTGACCAATCGCCTCCACAAGTCACCTAATTAGTAAATTGAGTCCACGTGTGCGTAATTTATTCTTAGTATAACTATAGCTGTTATGTGAAGGCCTCAGAGGTTTGTTGAGAAGATTAAGGCTCACAGAGCGTCATGAATACCAAGGAACACACCAGACAAGTCAGGAAACCAAGGAACCCATCGGACAGGTCAGGGATAAAGTTGTGAAGAAGACTAAAGCAGGGTTAGGTTATAAAAAGCAGCCCAAGCTCTGAACATCTTACTGAGCAATGTTCAATCTATCATCCAAAAATGAAAGAAGTATGGCACAACTGCAAATCTACCCAGACATGGCCATCCACCAAAATGGACATCCCAAGAAGGAAAACCCCTGACCTGAGAAGCAGCCAGGAGGTCTATGGTCCCTGAAGGAGCAGCAGAGGTCACAGCTCAGGGGTAAGAATTTGTCCACAGAAGATCTCGTATACTCCACAAATATGTCTTTATAGGAGAGTGGCAAGAAAAAAAGACATTTTTGAAATCCATAAAAAGTCCCATTTGCAGGATGTGAAAATCCAAGTACACACAGCGAGCAGTGAAGAAGGTGCTCTGTCAAATGAGACCAAAGTAGAATTTTGGGCTAAATGCAAAACACAATGTGTAGCAGAAAACAAGCACAAACACCATCCCCAGCGTCACACATGGTGGAGGCAGCATCCTACTTTGGGGGGACTTTTCTTCAGCAGGGGCAGGGAGGCTTTTCCGAGATGATGGAAGATGGATGGAGCTGAATACAGGACAATCCTGGAGGAAAACCTGTTAAAAGCTGCAGATGACCTGAAACTGGGACGTAGGTTCACCTTCCAGCAGGACAATGACCCTAAACATCCTGCCAGAGCTAAATGGGAGGGTTTAGATCAGAGCATATTCATATCTGTGAACAGCCCAGTCACCGTCCAGACCCAAATCCCAGAGAGAATCTGTGACAAGACGTGAAAAATTGCCGATCACAGACGTCTCCATCCAATCTCATTGAGTGAAACAAATAAGGGAAAATGTCACCTCTAAATGTGAAAAGCTGGAGAGACCGAACCCAAGAAACAGAGGAAGGTCCCACAAAGTACTGACTACAGGGGTGAACACAAACAGCACAATTTTGATATTTATATATTTTTAAAATAGTGGTTAGCACTGTACGGTGGCTCAGTGGTTAGCACTGTATGGTGGCTCAGTGGTTAGCACTGTATGGTGGCTCAGTGGTTAGCACTCTATGGTGGCTCAGTGGTTAGCACTGTATGGTGGCTCAGTGGTTAGCACTGTATATGGTGGCTCAGTGGTTAGCACTGTATGATGGCTCAGTGGTTAGCACTGTATATGAGGCTCAGTGGTTAGCACTGTATGGTGGCTCAGTGGTTAGCACAGTATGGTGTCTCAGTAGTTAGCACTGTACGGTGCTCAGTGTTAGTCATGTATGTGGCTCAGTGGTTAGCACTGTATAGATGCTCAGTGGTTAGCACTGTATGGTGGCTCAGTGGTTAGCACTGTATGGTGGCTCAGTGGTTAGCACAGTATGGTGTCTCAGTAGTTAGCACTGTACGGTGGCTCAGTGGTTAGCACTGTATGGTGGCTCAGTGGTTAGCACTGTTATGGGGCTCAGTGGTTAGCACTGTATATGGTGGCTCAGTGGTTAGCACAGTATGGTGGCTCAGTGGTTAGCATTGTAATAGTGGCTCAGTGGTTAGCATTGTATGGTGGCTCAGTGGTTAGCATTGTAATGGTGACTCAGTGGTTAGCACTGTATAGGTGGCTTCAGTGATTAGCACTGTATGGTGGCTCAGTGGTTAGTACTGTTCGGTGGCTCAATGTTAGGCAATGTATGGTGGCTCAGAGTGTTAGCAATGTAACGGTGGCTCAGTGGTATTGTTGTGGCTCAGTGAGTATGGTGGCTCAGTAGTTAGCACTGTACTGGTGGCTCGGTGGTTAGTATTGTGCAGTGGCTCAGTGGTTAGCACTGTACGGTGGCTCAGTTGTTAGCACTGTACAATGGCTCAGTGGTTAGCACTGTACGATGGCTCAGTGGTTAGCACTGTATAGTGGCTCAGTGGTTAGCACTGTATAGTGGCTCATTGTTAGCACTGTACAATGGCTCAGTGGTTAGCACTGTACTGTGGCTCAGTGTTAGCATTGTATGGTGCTCAATGGTTAGCACTGTATATGGTGGCTCAGTGGTTAGCACTGTATGGTGGCTCAGTGTTAGCACTGTACGGTGGCTCAGTGGTTAGCACTGTATATGTGGCTCAGTGGTTAGCACTGTATATGGTGGCTCAATGGTTAGCACTGTATGGTGGCTCAGTGGTTAGCACTGTATATGGTGGCTCAGTGGTTAGCACTGTACTGTGGTTCAGTGATTAGCACTGTATAGTGGTTCAGTGATTAGCACTGTAAGTGGCTCAGTGGTTAGCACTGTTTGGTGGCTCATGGTTAGTACTGTACGGTGGCTCAGTGGTTAGTACTGTACGGTGGCTCAGTGCTTACTGCTGTATGCTAACTCAGGGTTAGCACTGTACAGTGACTCAGTGGTTAGCACTATCCGGTGGCTCAGTGGTTAGCAAGCACTGTACAGTGGCTCAGTGATTACCTACTGTATAGTTGCTCAGTAGTTAGCACTGTACGGTAGCTCACTGTGAGCACTGTTGTTTTTGAGCGCTGGTGCCCTGGGTTCAATTCCCACCGAGGACAACATCTGTAAGGAAATTGTATGTTCTCTCTTTTTTTGTGACTTTCCTCCAGGTTCTCCGGTTTCCTCCCACATTCCACAGACTAATAGGGAATGTAGATTGTGAGCTCCAATGGGGACAGTGATGATGATGTCTGTAAAGTGTTGTGGAATTAATGGTGATATATAAGTGACTAAATACTGAATTATTATCTCCATATTCCAGTGCCTCATCCAAACTGCAAATAATTATTGCAAGTGATGTAAAATGACAACTCAAAGACAACTATTTCTGCTTTTACATCAATAAACCTTTCTTATATAGCAGAAAAATTACTGGGCACTGCAGCTTTCACCCTATATGCCTGTGTGTGACCTCATACATAAACAGGTACCAGTGTTGAGGGTCCAGAATAGCGGTGCACGCTTAATAAAGTATGAACAAATTCTTTAAGAAAAAATGAGCGGCACTCAACATGGTGAGTGCCGCTCATTTTTTCTTAAAGAATTTGTTTAAACCTTTCTTATGTTACAATAAAATATGACCATTATTATGGATGAGAGAATCGATTGTAAATGAATCAAACATTTCTTGTTTACAAATTTCCCAAAATTTTCAGATTCTATTGAATCCAAATGTTTTAAGGGGTTCAATTCCAGTCAATTTCCATTTTGCTGTTTTCCTATGAGCCAGGAATAGATTAAAAAAACTAAAATATCACAGTCACTTTACCTCTCACTTGTGATGAGCAAACACTACCATGCTCGGAGCACTACCATGCTCTTGGCACTACTATGCTCTGGGCACTAACATGCTCAGGGTACTACCATGCTAAGGGCACTATAATGCTTGGGGCACTACCATGTTCAGGGTACTACCATTCTCAGGGCACAACCATACCCAGGGTACTACCATGCTCAGGGCACTACCATACCCAGGGTACTACCATGCTCAGGGCACTACCATGCTAGGGGTACTACCATGCTCTGGGCACTACAATGCTCTGGGCACTATCATGCTTGAGGTACTACCATGTTTGGGGTATTACCATGCTCGGGGTACTACCATGCTTGGGGTACTACCATGCTTGGGGCACTACCATGCTCAAGTTCCCAATGACTTCCATTCTAATACGGGGACTCGAGTTAAAGCTGAGCATCAACTCATTGTGTCGAGTACCGAGCACCCGAGCATGATAGTGCCCCGTGTGACAACACAGCCTTTCTAAATGCATGTCGTGGGTTAATGTTCTTACTTTGGCCAGACATTTTGGTTTTATGTTTGTTATCTCATGTTTGCTAAGACATTGTTTCTTGCCAGACTATTTGGAGCCTTTATTGTCTGAGGTTGTGTATCGCTAATTTAATTACCGCATCCCCTATGTCTACATCACTTAGAGGTAAATTAAATTTTTGTTGGCCTCAGTCTAGGCACTTTGGTTCCAACGAGAGGATCACATTTCATGTTCATGACTTTGGCCTAGGACTTTCATTTCCGGCTGCCTGGATCACATCATGTCTTCACATACTGCATGGCTTCAGTCTAGGAGCTTCTGGTCCGACAAGAGCACCAACACTGGATTATATTCTGCAGGAGTTAAGTCTAGGATTCGGCTGGAATACCAGAGACTACTAAAGGAAGATACCCAGGTTGTGATAATTCGGTGACAGACTTTGATGTGCTTGGTTAGCTTCCTAAGCTTGCCATTATTCCCTTCTTGGTGGATGCCTGTCGAGAGTGGGGTGCTGATGGAATAGAGTAAGTGGCCCTGGAAGCCCTGAAGAGACAAACATTCTAATCTCTGGTGAGACAGCGGAAGGGTGAGACTCTGCTGCCTGTTACATTGTGTGTTGGCTTGGTTATGTCTTATTTGCCTTTGACTGTTGGGGATCTAATCTAATCAAACCTTACCATTGCGTGGTTGCCTCGTCTGAGTAGGGTTCTGCCCAAGGGTAAGGAGTTTGGGCGTTCAGTTGGGATAAGCCTTGGTCCATGTAGTGCTTCTAAAGGCGGCCAGGCCAGCGGAAGAGAGCACCCACTGACCCCCGTGTCTCCAAATCCCAAGCATGGTAGTGCCATGCAAATAGTAATGTGCCTGAGCATGGTAGTGCCCTCAGCATGGTAGTGCTCGCTCATCACTGGTAAAATGTAATATAACCTCACATAAAACCCATTCAACTCTTTGGCTGTTGGCTAACAACATAAGTCGTACAACATGGGCAATGTCCGAAATCACTGGATGATATCAGTTCTTATAGACAGAGGATTAACACCTCTTCATCGTCCGATTAAATAGTCATCAAAGCCACAATGCAGCCTAAAATGGTTATGGCGATGTTATCCATTATTGAATCAGGTCTTCGGGAGGAAGAAAACATCAAGACTCTCATGTTATCACAATGTCGGTGGATACCAAGGTGCGGAGGAAATATTATTATATCTATTGAGTGAGTGAATAAGGGTCAACAATGGAGGCATTGACCCTTCATTATGTCAGAGATCAGAGATTAATTTGATGGATCGTTACACTAGACAGACTGTATATCCTAGATATGATGGGCAGAGTCTCACATAGATGTCAGTAATAAACGGAAAACTACATTCAGGGCCAATTTCAGTAACGTTTTATAAGTGATAATACAGTATATATATATTTTTTTTATAAAATACAAGAATATAATTACTATAATACTGCCCCTATGTACAAGAATATAATTACTATAATACTACTCCTATATACAAGAATATAACTACTATAATACTGCCCCTATATACAAGAATATAACTACTATAATACTGCTCCTATGTACAGGAATATAACTACTATAATACTGCTCCTATGTACAAGAATATAACCACTATAATACTGCCCCTATGTACAAGAATATAACTACTATAATACTGTCCCTATATACAAGAATATAACTACTATAATACTGTCCCTATATACAAGAATATAACTACTATAATACTGCTCCTATGTACAAGAATATAACTACTATAATACTGCTCCTATGTACAAGAATATAACTACTATAATACTGCTCCTATATACAAGAATATAACTACTATAATATTGCCCCTATGTACAAGAATATAACTACTATAATACTGCTCCTATGTACAAGAATATAACTACTATAATACTGCCCTATGTACAAGAATATAACTACTATAATACTGTCCCTATATACAAGAATATAACTACTATAATACTGTCCCTATATACAAGAATATAACTATTATAATACTGCTCCTATATACAAGAATATAACTACTATAATACTGCTCCTATGTACAAGAATATAACTACTATAATACTGCTCCTATGTACAAGAATATAACTACTATAATACTGCCCTATATACAAGAATATAACTACTATAATACTGCTCCTATATACAAGAATATAACTACTATAATACTGCTCCTATGTACAAGAATATAACTACTATAATACTGCCCTATATACAAGAATATAACTACTATAATACTGTCCCTATGTACAAGAATATAACTACTATAATACTGCTCCTATATACAAAATATAACTACTATAATACTGCTCTATGTACAAGAATATAACTACTATAATACTGCTCCTATGTACAAGAATATAACACTATAATACTGCCTATGTACAAGAATATAATATTATATACTGCCCTATATACAAGAATATAACTACTATAATACTGCCCCTATATACAAGAATATAACTACTATAATACTGCTCCTATGTACAAGAATATAACTACTATAATACTGCTCCTATGTACAAGAATATAACTACTATAATACTGCCCTATGTACAAGAATATAACTACTATAATACTGCTCCTATGTACAAGAATATAACTACTATAATACTGCTCCTATGTACAAGAATATAAACTAAAACTGCTCATATACAGAATATACTCTTATACGCTTTATGTACAAGAATATAACTACTATAATACTGCTCCTATGTACAAGAATATAACTACTATAATACTGCTCCTATGTACAAGAATATAACTACTATAATACTGCCCCTATGTACAAGAATATAACTACTATAATACTGCTCCTATGTACAAGAATATAACTACTATAATACTGCTCCTATTACAAGATAACACTATAATATGTCAGACAAGAATAAACTACTATAATACTGCTCCTATGTACAAGAATATAACTACTATAATACTGCTCCTATGTACAAGAATATAAGTACTATAATATGCTCCTATGTACAAGAATATAACTACTATAATATTTCTCATATAGAATATGCCGTTTTAACTTTGAAACTTTTGATCTGTTCCCACTTTACTGATCACAATGGATAGTTCTGTAACATCTGCCGGGTAATCTCAGAGGTGATCGGCTCACTATAAGCAGATCTTTCCACCTCTCAGGCTTATGTTGAATAAAGGAACAGATAAATCATTCTACATATTAATCCAATAGACGCAGGAGGTAAAATGGATTTTAAAGTCAGCTACATGACTGTATAATTCGCTTGGAAGCTGCACCTATGATCCGCCATATGTCGACACCAGAACAGGCATATTTTGTTATCGTAAAAGACAGTTCTTTGGCAGGAAGGTGAAAGCGAAGAAGTACAAAATGGCAAACTGTATCTGGCAGCAATAAACAGCGGTATGTGGTGCTGTCATTAACCTCACCTGTTGGGTGATCACTTGCCTTACACTAACAGAGAATGTTATACAATGTTGGGAAATTTGTGCTGAGGATATAGAGGTGACCTTTTTTGGGATTCTTTAATTTCAACTGATTACTTCCTCCCATTGGGCCCACTAGCAACTTACTGCTTCAAGAGGATCTGTCATCCGGCCAAAAGTGGTCCGTTTTCTGACCCGTGATTATTTAGTTTTAATTAAATCTATTACAGGTATATCTTTACAATCATTTATTTTCTATTATGATTAGTTTTCACTAGTGTTTGCAAGGTGGCTTACTCACAGGATCCTCAGGGGTGGGTCTTTAGGTGCTCTGTATAATTATCCTGTAAGTACCGCCACTTGTAAAGACTGTAAAAATCAACACTAAATAAAATGGCATCTCCAACATGTATGGGATTAAAAAACAAAAAACATATGCAGGAAGATGCAGAAATAAAATAACAGGAAAAACTGCCCATTTCTGACCCAGTGGCAGGTCGTCTTTAAAGGGGTATTCCCACCATCTTCAAGATCCTATCCCAAAACGCAGTAGGTGTAAGAATAGTTGTATTAGTAAATATCTCTAGTTAGAACTGTAGTAGATCTTCGAATTTTGAATTTTGAAGAACAGAAAGAACAATAAATTATGGGCATATTTTGACTGTGCCCTAAGCCACACCTTAAATAATCCACACTCATTTGCCATTTCTTTCTACTCTGGCAGGAGATGTTATTGTTGCAGTGGCAGTGAGGGACATTCAGCAGATGCCAGAGACTACAGAGTGTAAACCCAAATCCAGGACTGTCTGCAGTATCGGGGATGGCTGGGAGTAGAGATGAGCAGATCAATTCCTGGGACTTCATTATAGGTCAGTGTCCCCGGTGGCTGGATAGCAGGACCTAAATCTCTCACCTTCTGGTGTCCCCAGCAGCTGAACGAGACGCAGCAAATCTCTCACCTTCCAGTATCACCAGAGGCTGGACAGGAGGACCTGAATCTCTCACCTTCCGGTGTCACCGGAGGCTGGACAGGAGGACCTGAATCTCTCACCTTCCGGTGTCACCGGAGGCTGGACAGGAGGACCTGAATCTCTCACCTTCCGGTGTTCCCAGCAGCTGGACTGGAGGTCGCGAATGTCTCACTTTCTGGTGTCTCCAGTGGCTGGACCGGGGACGTGAATCTCTTACCTTCCAGTGTCATCCGTGGCTGGACGGGAGGCAGCGAATCTCTCACCTTCCGGTGTCCCCGGCGACTGGATGGGAGGACGTGAATCACTGGTGTCCTTGGCGGCTGGAAGAGAGGTCACGAATATCTTACCTTCCGGTGTCCCCGGCAGCTGGACGGGAGGCTGTTAATCTCTCACCTTCCGGTGTCCTCAGTGGATGGACGGGAGGACATGAATCTCTCACCTTCTGGTATCCCCCCGAGTTGGACAGGAGAATGCGAATCTCTCACCTTCCGGTGTCCCCGATGGCTTTGATTATCCACAGCTGGAGCCACGTCATCTGTGCGTCCAGCTCATCTCTAGTTGGGATCTGAGGATTTATCTGTTCCTTTTACACGTTAAAGAAATCTTTTGTTTTTATTTCATGCAGGTGTCTGCACAAAACTATGCAATAACAACCTTTTCTGATTATTGCATTTTTGCTGCATGTTTTATACCTTTTTTCTCTTATTTGATGTGTTTTTTGGTGCAGATATGAAGCCACGGTTTTAAGTGTTTTTTATAGGACAGAAAAGCTTTGATTCTGCACTTAACAAAGTAACTGCATTTTTATATCTGTCTTTTAGGCTCCAAACAGAAGCCTCTAGAGAAAACAAAAGCACCAAAACCGCACAGTTCAGCGGCGACTTTAGACGCATCGAGGGCGGAGATTTCATGAAATCACATCCACTTTGCTTAGGCTAGTTTTACCCTGGCGTTCTTTGAATCTGGAGGCATGCAGGAAAAGCTTGTACCCCCCCCCAGAGTCCCCTGAAAAGATGCAACTGGATGCACCCGCATCGGTATTATCAGTGATCTGGGCTCTCGGATCAGTAATAATATCGGTGCGGGACCAGACAATTGCTTCCAGGTGATAACCTTTTTTTCCTGGGTCCGGTTGTAAATGACTCGTCCCCTCATGCCCATCATCAGGGGATGACAGGTCTGCCCGGAGTCATGGGCCCCGGGCCTCCCTGCAGGGGGCGTGGCCATTTTCATAAGAGAGAGGGGGCCCGGCCATGACTGTAGGGGGCATGTCTGTTTGCATCACAAAGCAGGGCCCGCCCCCCGGCCAGCAGCGAGTTTCTCTCAGTGCACAGGGGGCCCGGCCGCCCACCCACCCGCTCTCACTACTGTCTATACAGGGGGGACTGGGGCCCGCCCAGTGCGCCCCCCCACGGCCCACCCACGGTATGCTCCCCGTTATAATATGCACGTAGGTGCAGGACAACTGATGCTGGGCCCGCCCTCCACATGACATCAGGCAGGACAGACCCAGCACACAGAGCGCAGGCAGCAGTGATAAAGCCACGCCCACCTTTTCTTGTGATGATGAGGATGGACCTTTTGATGGCTCCTGCAGGCTGCAGCCCCGCATTCCTGGACACAGCGTGTAGAAGGTGCCCCCGGCTGCTTTGTGTCACTGTGCAGTGCAGGAGATCACTTGCTGCTGCTGTGCCATGTCTGCAGTGTGTGTGTGTTTTAAATATATATGCAGTGTGTGTGACAGGCTGGAAGTGCAGGCAGCTCTGGATCTAATGGCAGGGGGGTGGGGACATTACTATCATTATTACAACTTCTGAATAAAATGTGGATGATTGGAAGTGCATTAAACTACATGGAAATGCCTCTGTACACTGTGTCCCTCCTCCCTGTACACTGTGCCTCCACCTAGGACATTTTACTTGCATCATGCTTGTATTTTTATACACTTAGTGTGTTTGGGGTATTTTCCTTGTAGTGTAATGCACTCCCATTATCCACATTTTATTCAGAAGTTGTAGTACGGTAATTACAGTATTGTCATACGCTATTACCCACCCACCCAGTGCTGTGACCCACCACGGACGGACGGAATGCAGCGCCAAGGCCCACAGCACATGGTGGAGAGAGCCAGGCAGGAGGAGGACAGCAGCCAGCGGAAACTAGAACCAGCGCTGGACTGGTAAGTCATTAAAGTTAAAAGTTAGTCTTCTTTCTTCCACTGTCCCCTCTGTCCTCTTTCTCCTCCGTCGCCCTCCTGTCCTCTTTCTCCTCTGTCCCCCTCCTGTCCTCTTTCCTCTCGGTCTTCCTCTGTCCTCTTTCCCCTCCGTCTCCCTCCTGTCCTCCAGATTTCTCTGTTTGACATTCTGCCGTCTGTTCACCTCTCATCTGGGACTTTGTGTTGTCAGTTCAGAGGCATGGCAGATGTTTTGTGGGGGTGGTCCAGGTCCCTCCCATGATGATGACATCACAGTCTGTTACCCTCCCTTGTAGTGGTTGGTCTCCATTGTCTAAACGACTCACAACCATCTCTATTGTGTATTCTCTAATGTGTACGGTCAGCAGCAGTCTTTATTGCGTATTCTCTATTGTATGTATAGTCAGCAGCAGTCTCCATTGTGTATACGGCCCGCAGCCATCTATATTGTGTATATAGCTAGCAGCCGTCTCTATTGTGTATTCTCTATTGTATATACAGCTATTGTGTATTCAGCCCACAGCAGTCTAAAGTGTGTGTGTGTGTGTAATATATAATAGAGAGAGAGAGTGTAAAAAAAGGAGAAACAACACAAAAATATAGAAAAAAAGTGGACTTTATTGCCCAATGGCATGGCCACACATTGGGCAATAATGTCCACTTTTTCTATTTTTTGCTGTTTTTCCTTTTTTTTTACTCTATTGTAACCATCTGGATTGCTAGTTGGGAAAGCTTTGCACATAAATTGAGGTAATTTTTGGAGCTGTTCCAATTTTTCACTACAAATATAATGTATGTTTAGGTTGAGGTGGAGCATGGGTGGGTCTGGGCAGGGTCTCAGGGGGCCCCAACATTTTGGCAGTCAGGGGCCCCGAAATTCCTAGTGGCAGTCCTGCGTCCCCTAGGGAACTTGTCATTTAGAACTGCTCACTGGGCATGTACAGACCAAAAATCAGGAACCGGAACTTAGATCCAGCAAAATCTAGGGTCCCCCAGATCCAGGTTATTTAGAGCCCTATTTTAATTCATCCTACATTGCCCGTGATCCGGGTGTGTATAATTTTATTACAGAGACCAAAAATGAACCAAGTTGCATGAAAAACAAAAACGAAAGTGAAAAAAACGAGGACACTCAGATCAGGGGGAAAAGCAATTAACTGAAGCTACCCACAAGTGCCTGCAGCCCCACTGAAAGTCAATGGGGCCGAAAATGGATGTGAGTGCATGCAATTTAAGCTGGAAACACACGGATGGCAAAAAAAAACAGTGTGATACCAGCCTTAGACATTTAAAGGGAACCTGTCACCGAGTTTAGCCCCCTAACCTACCACTACCTGTCCCTATAGTTTCCTACTACATTACTAACCACCCCCATGTGCATTATGAAAGTGCAAAAAAGTGATTTATAAACTTACATGTCCCTAGCCATGTGTGCGTTCTTAGATGACTGGCGATTGGGTGGGCAGTCTCTCCGGGTCCACTCTCCCCCCCACCTCATTGCTACAATCATGCCCCGGTGGGCGTGACAATTCATTCAGGAGTGCTCCCGATTTAAAATTCCCGCCTGCTTCTTTCGGGTATTCGGGATTTCTTTTATTCTCCCTCTAGAAGACAGGGACATAGAAATACACTGCTATGAACAATGTATCTCTATGTATCACTATAATCTGCTTCTGGGTTCACTGCCTGAACTACAGGTCAAGTATACCAAATCCAATGTGGGCTGTGACTCACAGATAGAGTTGCTCCCTGCAGACATGTTTCAGGAAGAAGAAGGGAGATGGTTATTTAGTTTATTTCTGTGCCGAGATGCCGACCCTGCCCCTGTCTCAAGCCTGAGGAGCTACAGAGTCAGCGAGTGAAAGGAAGTCGGGACAGTCCCACTGATGATTGGGATCTATTTGTGCAGGGCATTACAGTTTAGGTATCCATGGTTACGACCACTATCAACTAACTAACTGTCACTTAAGAGTGGTCATAACTATGGACTCCTAAGCTGTAATGTCCTACACATGAGGTAAGCAACGTAACTAATTAGAACTATACTACATCTCTAATTGGAGATATTTGCTAATATTATTATTACACCTACTAGGATAGGATCTTGGAGATGGGAACACCCATTTAAATGCTGCTGTCAGAGACTGACAGCAGAATTTATGTGGTTAAACACCATCGATCTGATAAAGGCAAGTGCTGGAAGTATAGTAATGGTTTAGCATTTTACTAGTCACATTGCCTGGTGGTCCAATAGTGGACAATCCCTTAAATTCTTAATGGGTAGAATAATAATAATCCTATGTACAATGAGGAGGAAGAGTATGACGAAGATGATGATGATCATGATTACTAATGTTATCTGAATCCATCTTTTGATATATGTGTGACACCGGTAGCACATGAGCAGCCAAGGAGCAACGACTGTACTCACGGGTGACATTCATATCATCTACAAGCATTCTGTTACCATGGAAACCTCACCCTCACAGCCATACCGAGTGAGCAGCCGGATAAGAAGCAGAACTGGAAACCCTCAGTGCTAGAAATGTCAATGCCCACATGAGGGGAGGACAACTTAATAGACTGTGGGGGCTTCATATGAGCCCTGCTGATCAACTAAAGGCCCCGCAAGGCACCAAAGTACCGTAGTGTATGAGACAAAAGCACAGAAATACCCCACTGTCTTATGACATAGACAGATAAGAGATGGATGGATAGATGGATGAGATAGATGATAGACAAAATAGATAGATTATAGATAGATGGCTAGATAGATAGAGGGATAGATTGATTGATAGATTGATAGATAGATATGAGATAGATGGATAGATAGATAAATGCATATACACAAAGAGGGATAGATTGATAGATATTGATAGAGATAAATCGTAATCTTCGATCCTCCTAAGACCTCTTCCTTTCCTCCACACTTGTACGTTCCTCATCTAACCGCCTGCAAGACTTCACCCAAGCATCTCCCGTCCTCTGGAATTCTGCACCCCATCACGTCCAACTGTCCCCTACACTCGGAACCTTCAAGAGGAACCTGAAAACCCATCTCTTCAGAACAGCCTACAGCCTGTAATGAGCACAGTGCCGCCTCACCACCGCTGGACCTGGCGCTCCACCACCACTGGACCAGGCGCTCCACCACCACTGGACCAGGCGCTCCACCACCACTGGACCTGGCGCTCCACCACCACTGGACCCAGTGCTCCACCACCACCAGAGCAGACCCAACCTACTGTCTCTTCCCCACTGCTCTGTAGAATGTAAGCCCACAGGGGCAGGGTCCTCTCTCCCCTCTGTATCGGTATGTCACTGTTAGTTTGTTCATTGTATTTTTAACTTGTTTGTATGTATCCCTTTCTCTTGTACAGCACCATGGAATCAATGGTGCTCTATAAATAAATAATAATAATAAAAATAATAAAACATGATAGATAGATAGATAGATAGATAGATAGATAGATAGATAGATAGATAGATAGAGTCATATGAAAATGTTTGGGCACCCCTCTTAATCTTACTCATTTTTTTTTGTTTTTTGCAACAGCTCTTTCAGTGTGATATACGGTATGTAATAACTGATGGACACATTAATACTTCAGGTTTGAAATGAGGTTTATTGTACTAACCGAAAATGTGAAATTTGCATTATTTCAAAATTTGACAGGTGCCAAAGTATGGGCATACAAAAAGCTGTCTCAGAGATTTAACCTGTCAGTTTCCACTGTGAGGAACATAGTAAGGAAATGGAAGACCACAGGGACAGTTCTTGTAAAGGCCAGAAGTGGCAGACCAACAAAAATATCAGAAAGGCAGAGAAGAAGAATAGTGAGAACAGTCAAGAACAATCCACAGACCACCTCCAAAGACCTGCAGCATCATCTTGCTGCAGATGGTGTCACTGTGCATCGGTCAGCAATACAGCGCACACTGCACAAGGAGAAGCTGTATGGGAGAGTGATGCGAAAGAAGCCGTTTCTGCATGCACGCCACAAACAGAGTCTCCTGAGTTATGAAAAAACACATTTGGACAAGCCAGTTTCATTTTGGAAGAAGGTCCTGTGGACTGATGAAACAAAGATTGAGTTGTTTGGTCATACAACAAGGCGTTATGCATGGCGCCACAAAAACACAGCATTCCAAGAAAAACACTTGCTACCCACTGTCAAATTTGGGGGAGGGTCCATCATGCTTTGGGGCTGTGTGGCCAATGACGGCACCGGGAATCTTGTTAAAGTTGAGGGCCGCATGGATTCCACTCAGTATCAGCAGATTCTTGAGAATAATGTTCAAGAATCAGTGTCAAAGTTGAAGTTACGCCGGGGATGGATCTTTCAGCAAGACAATGATCCAAAACACCGCTCCAAATCTACTCAGGCATTCATGCAGAGGAACAATTACAATGTTCTGGAATGGCCATCCCAGTCCCCAGACCTGAATATCATTGAACATCTGTGGGATGTTGTGAAGCGGGCTGTCCATGCTCGGCGACCATCAAACTTAACTGAACTGGAATTGTTTTGTAAAGAGGAATGGTAAAAAATCCCTTCATCCAGGATCCAGGAACTCATTAACAGCTACAGGAAGACACTAGAGGATGTTATTTTTGCACAAGGTGGATCTACTAAATATTAATGTCACTTTTCTGTTGAGGTGCCCATACTATGGCACCTGTCAAATTTTGAAATAATGCATATTTCACATTTTCGGTTAGTGCAATAAACCTCATTTCAATCCTGAAATATTACTGTGTCCATCAGTTATTACATATATCACACTGCAAAAACTCAAATTTAAAAGAAAAAAAAAACATTTTGAAAGATTAAGAGGGGTGCCCAAACTTTTTTATATGACTGTAGATAGATAGATATGAGATAGTTGGATAGATAGATACATACATAGAAACATATATTGATGGATAGATTGATAGATAAATAGATATCCCTGATAAAGTGCAAATTGTCATTACAATTTCAAGGACAAGACTCACCCATTTAGCCAGTGACAGGCTTTCCTCCCTTCCAGTACGTGTCAGGAAATCACCGACACATGTTTCGCGTCAGGCAGCTTCGGGCAGCTTTGCACTTTATCAGGAATACAGTAGTCGGCCACATTACGTTTCGGGCACACACGCCTTTAGTTCAGCCTAAGGCTGGTTTCACACTTTTGCGTTCCCCGCCGCAGCGTATTGCGGCGGGGAAGAGCAAGCTGAGCGCAGGCACTGCGCGTCCCTATGTTTAACATGGGGACGCAAGTGCCTGCGCTCGGGTGCAGATAGCCGTGCGCATCCATTCACTGCAATATGTGATTTGTGCACATGCGGATGCTTGCGCACAAATCACACAGTCTCGTCTGCATCAGGAGCGCGACATGTCGCGTTCTGGGTGCGGATGAGAGTGTGTGATTTGTGCGCAGATAGATAAATCAAAAAACATGGGCAGCACTACTACACATTAATGGGTGCAAAAACCTGTATTGGAAAGCGTCCAGCAATCCTTCTTCAATTTGATCAAAAACAGGCAGCACTCCCAGCTCAAAGGTGGCTTGACAACGTTGCCACATGGATCAATAAAGAATCCACAGTTTCACCCTTGAGCTGGGAGTGCTGCCTGTTTTTGATTAGATAGATAGATAGATAGATAGATAGATAGATAGATAGATAGATAGATAGATAGATAGATAGATAGATAGATAGATAGATAGATAGTAGAAGCACAGAGACAGATTGACAGACAGACAGACAGACAGACAGACAGACAGACAGACAGACAGACAGACAGATAGATAGATAGATAGATAGATAGATAGATAGATAGATAGATAGTAGAAGCACAGAGACAGACAGACAAATACACAGACAGATTGACAGACAGACAGATGACGGTCTTGATACACACTTTATTAGAATATTACATTTTGTAGACTGTTTGCAGACTCTCAATCTATAAAACATTACTGTCACTAATCCGGATAAATAAAGCACAATCCTTCCACATTACTGCGGGATAATGAGGAGACGACGAATGTTTACAGTTTATTGGGTTTTGTTGAGTGAAATCTAAATTAAAATATGGTAACAAAGCAGATTTGTGATTCTCCCAATGTAATTGTTTCGCTTGTACAAAAAATAAGGAAGGAATCTATTATATAATCGCGAATCGAAAAAGCGCCCCTTCACGCGCACTTTCGGCGCACTTCCGGCGTGGTCATGTGGATACGATTTTAACATTGGGCGCGAAGCGCCCAACGCTGCGCGAGCAATGGCCGCGAGGCCATTGCGAGTCGCTGGCACAGGGCGAGCAATGGCCGCGAAGCGGCCATTGCGAGTCGCTGCCCCAAATTCGCTCCACAACCTCGGCTACAACCTTACCGATTGACCGCTGAGGTAGCGCGAGCAATGGCCGCCAGGCCATTGCGAGTCGCTACATCAGCGGTAAATCCCTACCCCAGGACTATGCAGCGACTCGCTGCCGACAATGCCGCCTCTGCTCCCCGCTACTCACACCCCACCTCCCACTATGCAGCTGCCCCATGTGTCTCCCCTCCAGCCCCGCAGCTGCCCCTGTGTCTCCCCTCCAGCCCCGATCCACAGCACTGCAACGATCAACACACCCGCACCGATCAACACACCCGCACCGACCTCCAGCACCGTACACCCCTCTCCTCACCTCCGCCGCCAGTCCCCACCACCGCACAACCCTCTCACCTCCGCCGCCAGCCCCCAGCACCGCACACACCTATCCTCACCTCCGCCGCCACACCCCATCCACAGTCTACTCCCTCCCCCCCCCACAATGTCCGCACAGCCCCCTTTCCCCCCACAATGTCTGCACAGCCCCCTTCCACCCCCCACAATGTCCGCAATGTCCGCACAGCCCCCTCCCCCCCCATAATGTCCGCAATGTCCGCACAGCCTCCTCCCCCCCCACAATCTCCGCACACACCCCTCCCCCCCCACAATGTCCGCACAGCCCCCTTTTCCCCCCCCCCACAATGTCCGCACAACCTCCTTCCCCCCCCCCACAATGTCCGCACAGCCCCCTTCCCCCCCCACACAATGTCCGCACAGCCCCCTTCCCCCCCCACACAATGTCCGCACAGCCCCCTTCCCCCCCCACACAATGTCCACACAGCCCCCTTCCCCCCCCACAATGTCCGCAATGTATGCACAGCCCCCTTCCCCCCCCACAATGTCCACACATCCCCCTTCCCCCCCCACAATGTCCGCAATGTCCGCACAGCCCCCTCCCCCCCCCCACAATGTCCGTACAGCCCCCCTTCCCCCCCCCCCACAATATGCTCACAGCCTCCTTCCCCCCCCCACAATGTCCGCACAGCCCCCTTCCCCCCCCCACACAATGTCCGCACAGCCCCCTTATACCCCCACAATGTCCGCAATTACTGCACAGCCCCCTTCCCCCCCCACAATGTCCGCAATGTCCGCACAGCCCCCTCCCCCCCCCACAATGTCCGCACAGCCCCCTCCCTCCCCCACAATGTCCGCACAGCCTCCTCCCCCCCCAATGTCCGCACAGCCCCCCCCCCGCCAATGTCCGCACAGCCCCCCCCCCCGCCAATGTCCGCACAGCCCCCCCCCCCCGCCAATGTCCGCACAACGCCCCCCCCCCGCCAATGTCCGCACAGCCCCCCCCCCAGCCAATGTACGCACAGCCCCCCCCCCGCCAATGTCCGCACAGCCCCCCCCCCCGCCAATATCCGCACAGCCCCCCCCCCCCCGCCAATGTCCGCACAGCCCCCCCCCCCCGCCAATGTCCGCACAGCCCCCCCCCCCGCCAATGTCCGCACAGCCCCCCCCCCCGCCAATGTCCGCACAGCCCCCCCCCGCCAATGTCCGCACAGCCCCCCCCCCGCCAATGTCCGCACAGCCCCCCCCCGCCAATGTCCGCACAGCCCCCCCCCCGCCAATGTCCGCACAGCCCCCCCCCGCCAATGTCCGCACAGCCCCCCCCCGCCCAATGTCCGCACAGCCCCCCCCCGCCAATGTCCGCACAGCCCCCCCCCCGCCAATGTCCGCACAGCCCCCCCTCAGTCTAAGTTCGCCGCACCTAAGAGCCTATCCCATAAGCCCCTATCCCCTAAGCCACTATCCCCTAAGCCCCTATACCCCTATCCCCCCGCCGCTAACACCTAAGGACCTACCCTAACCTAGCCGTCCATGACTTACATGCCTTCAAGACATCTGATCGTCCGTCCGTCCAATCCTCAAGTCCTCTGTCCGCCCAGGCGTCCTCTTCTTCCGACCCCTCCGGTCTTCTCGATTCCTTCCGCTATCTCCAGGTCTTCCTCCGGCCTCGGGGATCTTCTAGCTTCCCGTCCTCTTCATTTCTCATTCACATACAATACACGAAATATCCGCCATTGTATGTCAATGACATATGAGCTGCTCTTCTGATTGGCTGAGGACAGTAAAACAGCGACCAATCAGAAGAGCCCCTCATTGACACACAGTTCTCCTTCAGGTCCGCCTTTTTTTCCCCATTGACATACATTAGCGGTATGTCGCCGATTTTATGGCCGCCCACCTGGTTCTATTTGTCGGCCCTAAAATCGCGGACACACCGCTAATGCATCTCTATGGCCAGTCAGCCCGATTTCGGATTGAACGCCAACCAATCAGAATTCGAGCTCACTTGCCCATAGACATGCATTAGCGGTGTATCCGCCATTTTAGGGCCGACAAATAGAACCAGGTGGGCGCCCATAAAATCGCCGACATACCGCTAATGTATGTCAATGGGCAGAAAAAGGCGGACCACAAGGAGAACTGTCTCATTTACAATAAACAATAAATTAAATAATAAATTAAATAATTAAAAAATATTTAAAAATTAATAAAAAATAATATTTTAAAAATAATAAAAAATTAAATAAAAATAATAATTTAATAAATCAATAAATAACGGACCTAAAGGAGAACTCTGTCTCACTTAAAATAAACAATTAATTAAATAATAAATTTAATAATTAAAACATCTTTAAAAAATAATAAAAAATACTATTTTAAAAATAATACAAAATTAATTAAAAATAATAATTAAATAAATCTATAAATAACGCACCTAAAGGAGAACTCTGTCTCACTTAAAATAAAACAATAAATTAAATAATAAATTAAATAATTAAAACATCTTTAAAAAAATAATAATAAATAAAAATTTAAAAAGAATACAAAATTAAATAAAAATAATAATTAAATAAATAAATAACGCACCTAAAGGAGAACTCTGTCTCACTTAAAATAAACAATAAATTAAATAATAAATTAAATAATTAAAAAATCTTTAACAAATAATAAAAAATAATATTTTACAATTAATAAAAAATTTAATAAAAATAATAATTAAATAAATAAAAAAATAAACGGACCTAAAGGAGAACTCTGTCTCACTTAAAATAAACAATAAATTAAATAATAAATTAAATAATTAAAAAATATTTAAAAAATAATAAAAATAATCTTTTAAAACTAATAAAAAATTTAATAAAAATAATAATTAAATAAATAAAAAAATAACGGACTTAAAGGAGAACTCTGTCTCACTTAAAATAAACAATAAATTAAATAATAAATTAAATAATTAAAAAATATTTAAAAAATAATAAAAATAATCTTTTAAAACTAATAAAAAATTAAACAAAAAAAATAATTAAATAAATAAAGTAATGGACCTAAAGGAGAACTCTGTCTCACTTAAAATAAAAAAAAAATTAAATAATAAATTAAATAATTAACAAATCTTTAAAAAATAATAAAAAATAATATTTTAAAAATAATAAAAAATTAAATAACATTAATAATTAAATAAATCAATAAAGAGCGGACCTAAAGGAGAACTCTGTCTCACTTAAAATTAACAATAAATTAAATAATAAATTAAATAAATAAAAAATCTTTAATAAATAATAAAAAATAATATTTTAGAAATAATAAAAAATTAAATAAAAAAAATAATTAAATACATCAATAAATAGTGGACGTAAAGGAGAACTCTGTCACTTAAAATAAACAATAAATTAAATAATAAATTAAATAATTTAAAAATCTTTAAAAAATATTACAAAATAATATTTTAAAAATAAGAAACAATTAAATAAAAATAATAATTAAATAAATCAATAAATACCCGACCTAAAGGAGAACTCTGTCTCACTTCAAATAAACAATACATTAAATAATAAATTCAATAATTAAAAAATATTTAAAAACTAATAAAAAATAATATTTTTTAATTAATACAAAATTAAATAAAAATAAAAAAATAATATCGGACCTAAAGGAGTACTCTGTCTCACTTCAAATAAACAATAAATTACATTATAAATTAAATAATTAAAAAATATTTAAAAAATATTAAATAATAATATTTTAAAAATAATACAAAATTAAATACAAATAATAATAAAATAAATAAAGAAATAACGGACCTAAGGGAGAACTCTGTCTCACTTAAAATAAACAATAAATTAAATAATAAATTAAATAATTAACAAATATTTAAAAAATAATAACAAAATATTTTTAAAAAAATAATAACATATTACATCAAAATCATAATTAAATAAATAAATAAATACCAGATCTAAATAAGAACTGTGTCTCACATAAAATAAATAATAAATTATTTTAATAATAAAAAAATATAATTAAACAAAAAAAAAAAAAATAATAACAAAAAAAAAAAAATTACACATAATTAAATAAATATAATAATAATAATAAAAAAAAAAAAAGGACATTAATAAGAACTCTGTCTCACTCTCACTTACAAAAAATAAATACATTTAATAAATAAAAATCTATATTAAAAAATAATCTAAAAATAATAATACAAAAAAAATTTAATAAATAAATACATTAAAAAAATTAATAAAAAATTTACATTAATGCTAATCATATGAGCCCTTTACCGCACCTCAACAAGAACTGTCTCTCACTTCAAATAAATAATACATTTAATAATAAAAAAAAAAATTACAAAATTAGTACAACATAATAAAATAAACAAAAAATACTCAATAAATACATAAAAAATAATAAAAAAAAAAAAAAATTATTCTAAC
This sequence comes from Allobates femoralis, assembly GCA_033576535.1. Taxonomy (NCBI): domain Eukaryota; kingdom Metazoa; phylum Chordata; class Amphibia; order Anura; family Aromobatidae; genus Allobates; species Allobates femoralis. Next base: position 722,814,835 of record JARQOC010000002.1, read on the forward strand.
AATTTAAAAAATTTATAAAAAATACATAAAACAAAATATTACATAATTACATCAATATATTATAATATCAGAACACTAACATGTTCATAATATAAACAGTTTCAGCAGTGCTCAATGGAAACTCTCTGTAAATACACTTAACCCAATCATCACTGAGTTTACGCCCCCCCCGCCATTTTGTCGGTTCAAATTTCACAGCCCCCTTTTATCAGGCGCGAACTTTGAATTCACTCTTTCTTTCTACTCCTCGCTACCTCCAACACGGACTACCAGATTCAGGGCCTGCAAGAAGACTCGCTGCTGGATTTACCAACGCAAGCTTCAAGACCACCTCAACTACCCTACAGCTAAGATATCCTTTAAGAGCTACAAATCTTTCTTTACATTCCTTTTCTTTTATTTTATAATTTCTACACTCCCGATTTTTTCACACTTCTACTATCTACAATACTTCTCTACCTCTTTTTCTTCTTTACCCTCTAATCCCTTCTACACTCTTTGTCACTATCCAACACCCCCATCTCCGCACAGCCCACTCATGTCCACACTGCCCCCCAACGTCCACACAGTCCCCCCCCCCCCACAACGTTGTCCACCCACACCCCGCTACACACCATAGACCCTCGCACGGCGTCCATGGAGCCGAGGCGCCGCACCCGCCTCCGCTCCACGGTGTCCACACCTGTGCCTCCCCCCCGCTATTATGGTCGCACAATTCCACCCGACATTATGCCGCCACACTTCCCCCCGCCATTATGGCCGCACACTCCACCTCTATTGCGGCCCGCACACCCCTACCTCCATTATGTCCTTACACTCCCCCCGCCATTATGTTCCCACACTCACTCCGCCATTATGGCCGCACACTTTAACCCGGCCATTGTGTCCCCACACCCTTCCCTCTATTGTGTCCGCACACCCCTCCCTCTATTGTGTCCGCACACCCCTCCCTCTATTGTGTCCGCACACCCCTCCCTCTATTGTGTCCGCACACCCCTCCCTCCATTGTGTCCGCACACCCCTCCCTCCATTGTGTCCACACAGCCACCCCCCCGCCAATGTCCACACAGCCACCCCCCCGCCAATGTCCACACAGCCACCCCCCCGCCAATGTCCGCACAGCCCCTACCCCCTAAGTCTAAGTCCGCCGCACCTAAGAGCCTATCCTATAAGCCCCTATGCCCCTAAGCCCCTATCCCCTATGCCCCTATCCCCTAAGCCCCCGCCGCTAACACCTAACGCCCTACACCCGAAGCCCCCGTCGCCCCCTAACCTAGCCGTCCATCCGTCAATCACTTACATGTCTTCAAGACAGCTGATCGTCCGTCCGTCCGTCCGTCCGATCCTCAACTCCTCCGTCCGGTCAGGCGTCCTCTTCTTCCGACCCCTCCGGTCTTCTCGATTCCTTCCGCTATATCCAGGTCTTCCGCCGGCCTCGGTGATCTTCTATCTTCCCGTCCTCTTCATTTCTCATTCACATAGAATAGACGAAATATCCGCCATTGTATGTCAATGAGATATGAGCTGCTCTTCTGATTGGTTGCTGTTTTACTGTCTTCAGCCAATCAGAAGAGCCCCTCATTGACACACACTTCTCCTTCAGGTCCGCCTTTTTTTCCCCATTGACATACTTTAGCGGTATGTCGCCGATTTTATGGCCGCCCACCTGGTTCTATTTGTCGGCCCTAAAATCGCGGACACACCGCTAATGCATCTCTATGGGCAGTCAGCCCGATTTCGGATTGAACGCCAACCAATCAGAATTCGAGCTGACTTGCCCATAGACATGCATTAGCGGTGTCCGCGATTTTAGGGCCGACAAATAGAACCAGGTGGGCGGCCATAAAATCGCCGACATACCGCTAATGTATGTCAATGGGGAAAAAAAGGCGGACCTGAAGGAGAACTGTCTCACTTAAAATAAAGAATAAATTAAATAATAAATTAAATAATTAAAAAATATTTAAAAAATAATAAAAAATAATATTTTTAAAATAATAAAAAATTACATAAAAATAATAATTAAATAAATACATAGCGGACCAAAATGAGAACTGTCTCTCACTTCAAATAAAGAATAAATTAAATAATAAATTAAATAATTAAACAATATTTAAAAAATAATAAAAATTAATCTTTTACAAAAAAATAAAAAATTACATAAAAATATTAATTAAATAAATCAATAAATATCGGACCTAAAGTAGAACTCTGTCTCACTTAAAATAAACAATAAATTAAATAATAATTTAAATAATTAAAAAATCTTTAAAAAATAATAAAAAATAATATTTTAAAAATAATAAAAAATTTAATAAAAATAATAATTAAATAAATAAAAAAATAACGGACCTAAAGGAGAACTCTGTCTCACTTAAAATAAACAATAAATTAAATAATAAATTAAATAATTAAAAAATATTTAAAAAATAATAAAAATAATCTTTTAAAACTAATAAAAAATTAAATAAAAATAATAATTAAATAAATAAAAAAGTAATGGACCTAAAGGAGAACTCTGTCTCACTTAAAATAAAAAATAAATTAAATCATAAATTAAATAATTAACAAAGCTTTAAAAAATAATAACAAATAATATTTTACAATTAATACAAAATTTAATAAAAATAATAATTAAATAAATAACAAAATAACGGACCTAAAGGAGAACTCTGTCTCACTTAAAATAAACAATAAATTAAATAATAAATTAAATAATTAAAAAATATTTAAAAAATAATAAAAATAATCTTTTAAAACTAATAAAAAATTAAACAAAAATAATAATTAAATAAATAAAGTAATGGACCTAAAGGAGAACTCTGTCTCACTTAAAATAAAAAATAAATTAAATAATAAATTAAATAATTAACAAATCTTTAAAAAATAATAAAAAATAATATTTTAAAAATAATAAAAAATTAAATAAAAATAATAATTAAATAAATCCATAAATAGCTGACCTAAAGGAGAACTCTGTCTCACTTAAAATAAACAATAAATTAAATAATAAATTAAATAATTAAAAAATCTTTAAAAAATAATAAAAAAATAATATTTTACAATTAATAAAAAATTTAATAAAAATAATAATTAAATAAATAAAAAAATAACGGACCTAAAGGAGAACTCTGTCTCACTTAAAATAAACAATAAATTAAATAATAAATTAAATAATTAAAAAATATTTAAAAAATAATAAAAATAATCTTTTAAAACTAATAAAAAATTAAATAAAAAATAATAATTAAATAAATAAAAAAGAAATGGACCTAAAGGAGAACTCTGTCTCACTTAAAATACAAAATAAATTAAATAATAAATTAAATAATTAACAAATCTTTAAAAAATAATAAAAAATAATATTTTAAAAATAATAAAAAATTAAATAAAATTAATAATTAAATAAATCAATAAAGAGCGGACCTAAAGGAGAACTCTGTCTCACTTAAAATTAACAATAAATTAAATAATAAATTAAATAAATAAAAAATCTTTAAAAAATAATAAAAAATAATATTTTAGAAATAATAAAAAATTAAATAAAAAAAATAATTAAATACATCAATAAATAGTGGACGTAAAGGAGAACTCTGTCACTTAAAATAAACAATAAATTACATAATAAATTAAATAATTAACAAATAGTTAAAAAATAATAAAAAAAATTTTTTTAAAAACAAGTAAAAAATAAATAAAAATAATAATTAAATAAATACATAAATAGTAGACCTAAAGGAGAACTCTGTCTCACTTAAAATAAACAATAAATTAAAAAATAAATTAAATAATTAACAAATATTTAAAAAATAATAAAAAGAATAATCAAAAATAATAAAAAATTAATTAAAAATAATTATAAAAACAATCATCAAATGCATTTAATAATAAAAAAATTAATAAAAAAAATAGAAAAAATAATACAAAAAATATAACATTTAAAATAATAATAAAAATAAAATATACAAATAATTGTATTACTGCTAATAATAATGCTCATAATTATGCTATTAAGGCTAATAATCATGTTATTTATGCTATTCAAAATGGTATTCATGCTAATTATATTACTATTAATGTTTATGCTAATACTAATGATATTAATGAAATTTTTTTATGCTATTAATTCTATTATTAATCCTATTAATGGGATTAATAATGTTATTCATGCAATTAATAATACTATTAATGGTATTCAGGCTAATCTTACTGCTATTAATTGGATTATTAATTGTATTAATGTTATTAATAATGCTATTAATGCTAATAATTATTTTATTAATGCTAATATTTATGTTATTAATCATAATAATTGTGCTATTAATAATAATAATTATGCTATTAATGCTAATAATTATGTTATTAATGCAAATAATATTGCTCTTAATGGTATTACTAATGCTATTAATGTTAATAATTATGCTATTAATGCTAATGATTATGCTATTAATGCTAATGATTATGCTATTAATGCTAATGATTATGCTATTAATCCTAATAATTATGCTATTAATGGTAATAATAATGCTATTAATGCAAATAATATTGCTATTAATGCTATTACTAATGGTATTAATGCTAATAATTATGCTATTAAAGCTAATGATTATGCTATTAATGCTAATGATTATGCTGTTAATGCTAATGATTATGCTATTAATGCTAATGATTATGCTATTAATGCTAATAATAATGGTATTAATGCAAATAATCTTGCTATTAATGCTAATAATTATGCCATTAATGTTAATAATTATGCTATTAATGCTAATAATAATGCTAATAATTATGCTATTTATGCTAATAATTATGCTATTAATGCTAATAATTATGTGATTAATGGTAATAATAATGGTATTAATGAAAATAATATTGCTATTACTAATGTTATTAATGCTAATATTTATGCTATTAATCCTAATAATTATACTATTAATGGTAATAATAATGTTATTAATGCAAATAATATTGCTATTAATACTATTACTAATGCTATTAATGCTAATAATTCTGCTATTAATGCTAATGATTATGCTATTAATGCTAATAATAATGATGTTAATGTTAATATTTATGCTATTAATAGTAATAATAATGGTATGAATTCAAATAATATTGCTATTAATGCTAATACTAATGTTATTAATGCTATTATAATGCTGTTACTCTATTCAGAATGCTGTTAATACTATTAATAGTGCTATTAATGTTATTAATACTGTTATTAATGATCATAATAATGCTATTAATAATGCTATTAATGCTAATAATAATGATATTGCTAATATTATTCCTATTGATGATGGTATGGGTGATGCTATGGATGATGGTATTGGTATTCATGCTATTGGTATTATGTATGCATATTCGATGTCTTTAACTATTCAGTCACCTTTTACTATTATTGATATTAATAAAAAACATCTCTATATCTTTGTAATATGTCGTAGGGTACATTATAAGGACATACAAAACATGGTTTTTAAAATTTATTTCATTGTCTATCTGGAACTTATTATTTTCCTTAATAATTATTCTATACATTTCAAGAAGTCTTTTCTCCCAAAAAGCTTTTGTAAAAGCTATTGCGTACCTATACCTCTCCAAGCATAGTATTACCTTTGTATGTCCTAACATGACTTCAAAGGATACTAGCAAGGATGCTGCCGGTTACAAAGCCGCATGGATGCGTAAGACACGTGCTAAAGAAACTGAAGAAGAGCGACAATGTCGTTTGGATAAGTCTAAAGCTGAGTATAAGCAACGCATTGCAACGGAGTCGGTGGAACAAAAACAACTGCGCTTGGCCAAAAAAGCTAAGAAGGAACGTCAACGCCGTCAAAAAAAAAAAGTAACACCACCAGTACATCACTCTGCTGATGAGACAGTAACCTCATCACTACAACAGTCTGCTGATCAAACTGCAAGCTCACCTGTACAATACTCTGCTGATCTAACTCAGTGTGCTGATGAGACAGTAACCTCATCATACTACAGTCTGCTGATCCAACTGTAAGCTCACCAGTACTGCAGTTTGCTCTAGCTCTTTCTAGCAGTTCACAGGATGAAAGGAGCACAATTCCTCAAGTTTCATCACCGCGCAAAGCAACAGCAAAGCGTAAACATTGTGCTCAGAGACGTCACGCACAAAACGTTTTCGCCTTGAACTACAACAAACTCCTTTGGAGGCACAAATTGCTCAAGAGTCTTCACTATCCAAACAGAGCCGCTTACGTAAAAGTGGTGCCTCCCGTCGTCAACACCGCAAAAAGACGTCTTCTACTGTTACACAAGTGGATCCTGACTCTTTTTCTGCTTTATTACTTCAACGTCTCATCTATGTTGGTTTGCAGAAACAACATTCTATTTACCTACCTACACCTCCCCTTCATATCCACCTGGATTTACAGATAGTGATTTTGGCATTGTGGAACATAGCTGTGGGTCAATGATATTCATATGTAACCATTGTGAAGCTCGACATTTCATGGATGAGATGCCATCGGATAAACAGTATACTCTCTGTTGTCACAAGGGGAAGGTCAAGGTTCCGTTACCTCAGTATCCAGAGATGTTGGAATGTATTCTTAAAGGTCAGAGTCCATACAGTCGGAATATGATGGATAACATCAGAAGTATTAATAGTTCCTTTGGTTTTGCTTCTATGGGTGCAAGTATTGCTCCTCCACCTGGACATGGCCCTTATTGCTTCAGGATTCATGGCCAAATTTATCACCGTACTGGAACACTACATCCTGCTCCAGATCAAGCTCCTGCTTATTGCCCAACTCTACATTTTAGATACTGCCACTGCTAATGACCAACGTTTACAGTGTGACGAAAATAAAAAATGTCATCCTAAATTGATGCGGCTCATTGCTAACTTATTAGATCGCATCAATCCTTTTGTTTCCGCATACAAAATGTTACGTTTTGTTGAACAAGAGGAACAGGGGAAGGCAATTGAAAATGGTACTGTCATGCCTAATATCATCATGGCTCTTAAACAGGGTCGAGAACAAGACCCAAGACGTTATAATAAACCAATTGTTAATGAAGTTGCTGTGGTCTTTGAAAATGCCGATGGAGAGCCACCCTTCAATTAGAGACATTTTAATTCATCTGAAACCTGACCCAAACAATCCTTTAGCCCCAAAAACACAGCAAGTCAGTATTCCTCCACAGTAATTTAGATGCTTTACTGTATCCGTTATTTTTTTCCGCATGGAGAACAAGGCTGGCATGAGGCACTGAAGCATCAAGGTGAAAATCCACGGAGAATTACACAATTGCAGTATTACTGTTATTTGCTATCTGTACGTCCTGGGTTCAATGCTATTCTAAATGGTGGAAAACTAACACAACAGTAATTTAGTGGATGCGTATATAAAAATTGAGGCTAATCGCTTAAATTTTTATACGTCAACATCAAAAAGACTTAAAAGTGGAGGACTATTGTGTACTACAGGAACATCTGGAAAGAAAATCTTTCGAAAAAGGAATTCCCATTGGCAAGACGGTCATTTTACCATCGTCGTTTGAAGGCAGTCCCAGAAACATGCAGCAGAGGTATCAAGATGCCATGGCTATTGTTACAAAATTTGGACGCCCAGATCTTTTCATAACAATGACCTGTAATCCCAAATGGAGCGAGATTATCCAAAATTTTTAGAACCATGGCAGAGGGTGGAAACACAGACCGGATTTAGTCGCCCGTGTCTTCAAAATAAAATTAGAAGCCCTATTAAAAATATAAACATGGATTATTTGGCAAGATTTGTGCAATGATTCATGTAATAGAATTCCAAAAGAGGGGACTACCACATGCTCACATTTTGGTTATTCTGGATAGCAATTCCAAATTACGCACTGAGGTTGATGTCGATCGTATTGTTTGGGCAGAAATTCCTGACCCATCCGAGTATCCTGTGCTCCATCAAATTGTGATGCAACATATGATTCATGGACCCTGTGGAGAATTCAACCCCAATTCTCCATGTATGGATATTGGAAAGTGTAAAAAAGGATTCCCAAAAGATTTCCAACCAAAAACTCTAATAGCACACGATGCCTATCCAACTTATCAACGCAATGCGGACCTTCATTTACACAACGTTCTCACATGGTTGATAATTCTTGGGTTGTTCCCTATAACCCTTTTTTTACTATTAAAGTATAAGTGTCATATAAATGTGGAAATCTGTGCATCCATTCAAAGTGTCAAGTATCTATTCAAATATGTTTTACAAAGGGCATGATAAAGCCAATCTGGAAATTTCTCAAACAAACATACAAACATGATGAACCTCACCAATTTATGGATTCAAGATACGTCAGTGCACCGGAGGCAGCTTGGAGAATTTTTCCCTATCCAATGCATAAACAATCACACAGCATTGTTCGTCTTGCCGTACATCTGCCACAGTCACAACCCCTTTATTTTCATGAAGATGCTTCTGTTGAGAACATTGCTGCCATGACGCATAGAAAATCAACTCTTATGGCCTACTTTGAACTGAATGAGAATGACCCACGTGCTCATGAATACTTATACCGCCAAATTCCTGAGCACTATGTCTGGAAAGCTGGTGCATGGAAATTAGGCAGAAACGTGGAACAACAGTCATTGGAAGAATGTATACGGTCAGTATGAAAGATGAAGAACGCTACTATTTACGGTTGTTGTTACTACATGTAAAAGGAGCAACAAGTTTTGAGCACATTAAGACCGTTAATGAAGTCGAGTACCCAACTTTTAAACAGGCAGCAATAGCCCTTGGATTACTTTTGGATGACAGTGTTTGGCGAAATACCTTACTGGATGGCTGTGTTCTCAACATGCCTGCACAGCTTCGGGATATGTTTTGCTTACATATGTATCTTTGGTCCTCCTGCTCATCCATTGGAGTTGTGGCAAGAATTTAAAAAAGATTTCATTGAAGACTATTGCCGTGCATATCACCCTAACAATGAGGACTGTGAGCATTGTGAAGGCTATGCAATGACAGATGTTCAAAATGTGTTAAAATTTCATGGCAAAAGCTTACGGATTTTAATCTACCACGCCCCAAAAGAAAACAACAACTACAACCACAATACGACAAAGAGGAGGAGTTTAGAAGAGCCCAAGAAATGAAAGAAACTTTAAATCAACAACAACTTTTGGCGTATAATGCCATAAATGAAGCATTACAGGATACAAGTCAGGAAGCTAAGTGTTTTTTTCATTGATGGCCCAGTGGCAGTGGGAAAACATATTTGTATGATTTGTTAATTCGTCAAATAAGAGGAGAAGGAGAAACTGTGTCACCTGCTGCCAGTACTGGGATTGCAGCCAACTTATTGGAAGGAGGAAGAACCATCCATTCACTTTACGGGATACCTATTCCAATCAATGAAACGTCTGTTTCAAGAATCAAAAATGACACTGATGCTGCACACCATTTGAAGAATACTAAACTTTTCATTATTGATGAATCCACTATGCTATCCAAATACGCACTGCATGTCATTGACCAACTATTAAAGGATGTTATGACCAAAGATATCTCGAAGAAAAATAAAACACCCTTTGGAGGGAAAGTCATTGTTCTGGGAGGAGACTTTCGTCAGTGTCTTCCTATTATTCCTCATGGAACACGAACTGATATCGTAGAGAGCTGCATTAAATATTCCCGACAATGGCAGATTTTCACTCAATTGCCACTACTTGACAACATGCGCTCTGTTGATCCAGAATACAGCAATTGGATACTTCAGCTGGGAAATGGACAATTGACCAATTCTTATAACCTTGGAGATGATGTTATAGAAATCCCTGAAGATATGATTTGCACAGGTTCACTAATATTTGATATTTTTGGTGAAAACATTGTAATTGATGTCAATGACAATGAAAGCATTAATACAGCAGCATCACATGCCATTCTTTGCCCCAAAAATGATGATGTGGATCAGGTCAACTCTAAGATCATGGATTGCATTGCTGGAGAGTATACAGAATACATTAGTGATGATTCCATTGATCCGGACGAGACAGAGGACCCAGAGCAATACCCTGTTGAGTTTTTAAATTCACTTACACCCACGGGATGCCATCTCATCGTCTTAAATTAAAAATTGGCACCATTGTAATGCTTTTGAGGAACTTCAACAGCCGAAAAGGTCTTTGTAATGGGACTCGCTTAATTGTCACCGGTTTGTTTGCCAACATGATTCGAGCAAGAGTCATTACTGGGTCTGCTGGAGGAAATGTCGTTTTCATTCCCAGGATTGATTTGTGCCCATCAGAAACCGGCTTGCCTTTTAAGTTAAGACGTCGCCAATTTCCTCTGAAGCCAGCTTTTGCCATGACAATAAACAAATCCCAAGGACAAACACTTGAGAAAGTAGGCATTTTTTTGCCAGAACCTGTTTTTGGACATGGACAATTGTATGTGGCTTTTTCAAGAGTGAGAAGACGATCCAATGTAAAAGTGAAAGTGGTGGACACTCCAATCCAAGGAAAATTGCTGCCTAACAGTGACAAAGTATTTACCAAAAATATTGTAAACCCCCCCCCCCCCCCCCAAAAAAAGTACGTCCCCCCCCCCCCTTTCCCCCCACAATTTGCTGCACAGCCCCCTTCCCCCCCCCCCACAAAATGCCCCGCAATGTCGCACAGCCCCCCCCCCCCCCTAATGCCCCGCAATGTCCGCATGCCCCTCCCCCCCCCCACAATTCGCACACACCCCCCCCCCCCAAAAACCCCCCCCCCCCCCCCCCCTTTTCCCCCCCCCCAAAAAAACATGCCCACCCGCCCCTCCTTTCCCCCCCCCCCCCCCAAATTGCCCCACCCCTTCCCCCCCCCACACATGCCCGAACCCCCCTTCCCCCCACACAATGTCCGCACACCCCCCCCCTTCCCCCCCACCATTTCCCCCCCCCCCTTTCCCCCCCCCCCCCCACAATGCCCCGAAATGTATGCACACCCCCCTTCCCCCCCCACAATGTCCCCCCAAACCCCTTTTCCCCCCCCCCCAATGCCCCAAAAGTCCCACACCCCCTCCCCCCCCCCCCCCCCCTACACCCCCCCCCCCCCCCCCCCCCCCCCAAAATTCCCCCCCTCCCCCCCCACCCCCCTTTTCCCCCCCCCACAATGTCCGCACAGCCCCCCTTCCCCCCCCCCCCCACCAAGTCCCCCCACCCCCCTTTTAATACCCCCACAATGTCCGAAATTACTGCCGCCCCTTCCCCCCCCACAATGTCCCAATGCCGCACAGCCCCCCCCCCCCCCCCCCCAAGTCCCACACCCCCCCTCCCCCCCCAAAAAGCCGCACCAGCCTCCCCCCCCCCCAAAATGCCGCACAGCCCCCCCCCCCAAATGTCCCACACCCCCCCCCCCCCCAAAAGTCCCCCAAAAGCCCCCCCCCCCCACCCCCGCCAAAATGTCCCGCCCCCCCCCCCCCCCCGCCCAAGTCCGCCAAGGGCCCCCCCCCCCGCCAATGTGCCGCCCCCCCCCCCCCAACCCGCCCACCCCCCCCCCCCCCCAAAACGACCCCCCCCCCCCCCACCTCCAATCCCCCCCCGCCAGCCCCCCCCCCCCCCAAAGCCGCCCCCCCCCCCCCCCCGCCAATGTCGCACGCCCCCCCCCCCCCCCCCCAATTCCCCCAAGCCCCCCCCGCCCAAATGTCCCCCCCACCCCCCCCCCCCCCCCCCCCCCCCCGCCAATGTCCGCAAAACCCCCCCCCCCAAATGTCCGCCCCCAGCCCCCCCCCGCCAAGCCGACAAGCCCCCCCCCGCCAAGTCCCCCACAGCCCCCCCCCCCAAATGGGCCCCCCGAACCCCCCCGCCTTCCCCTCAACCCCCCCCCCCCCCAACCCCCAAACACCCCCCCCCCCCTCTTTTCCCCCCCCCCCCCCCCCCCTCCCCCCCCAACCCCTCCCCCCCAGCCCCCCCCCCCCCCCCCAAACCCCCCCCCCCCGGCTAAAACCAAAGGACCTCCCTAAACCTAGCCCCCCCTGACTTACATGCCTCAAGAATTGATCGTCCGTCGTCCAATCCTCAAGTCCTCTGTCCGCCCGGGCGTCCCTTTCTTCCGACCCCTCGGTCTTCTCGTTTTCTTCCGCTTTTTCCCCGGTCTTCCCCCGGCCCGGGGATCTTCTAGCTTCCCCTCCTCTTCATTTCTCATTCCATACAATAAGAAATATGCCCCTTTTATGTAATGACATTGAGCTGCTCTTCTGATTGGTGGGACAGTAAACAGCGACCAATCAAAGAGCCCCCCATTGACACCAGTTCTCCTTGGTTTCCGCCTTTTTTTCCCCATTGCATAATTCGGTATGTCGCCGATTTTATGGCCGCCCCCCCTGGTTTATTTGCGGCCCCAAAATCGCGGAACACCGTAAAGCATCTTATGGCCCCGTCAGCCCGATTTCGGATTTAAAGCCCAAAATCAGAATTCGAGCTCACTTGCCCATAGACATGCTTGCGGTGTTCCGCCCTTTTTTGGGCCGACAAAAAGAACCGTGGGCGCCCATAAATCCCGACATACCCCTAAAGTATGTCAATGGGGAGAAAAAGGCGGCCACAAGGAGAACTGTCTCATTTACAATAAACAATAAATTAAATAATAAATTAAATAATTAAAAAATATTTAAAAAAATTAATAAAAAAAATATTTTAAAAATAATAAAAAAAATTAATAAAAATAATAATTTAATAAATCAATAAATAACGGACCTAAAGGAGAAACTCTGTCTCACTTAAAATAAACAATTAATTAAATAATAAATTTAATAATTAAAAAAATCTTTAAAAAATAAAAAAAATACTATTTTAAAAATTAATACAAAAATTAATAAAAATAAATAATTAAATAAATTATAAATAACGCAACTAAAGGAGAACTCTGTCTCACTTAAAATAAACAATAAATTAAATAATAAATTAAATAATTAAAACATCTTTAAAAAATAAAATAAATAAATAAAAATTTAAAAAAGAATACAAAATTAAATAAAAAAAAATAATTAAATAAATAAATAACGCACCTAAAGGAGAACTCTGTTCATTAAAAATAAAACAATAAATATAAATAATAAATTAAATAATAAAAAATCTTTAACAAATAAATAAAAAAAATATTTTAACAAATAATAAAAAAATTAATAAAAATAATAATTAAATAAATAAAAAAATAACGGACTAAAGGAGAACTGTCTCACTTAAAAATAAAACAATAAATTAAATAATAAATTAAATAATTAAAAAATATTTAAAAAAATAATAAAAATAATTTTAAAACTAATAAAAAAATTTAATAAAAATAATAATTAAATAAATAAAAAAATAACGACTTAAAGAAACTCTGTTAAATTAAAAAATAAACAATAAAATTAAATAAAAATTAAATAATTAAAAAATATTTAAAAAATAATAAAAATAACTTTAAAACTAATAAAAAATTAAAAAAAAAAAATAATTAAAAATAAAATAAAGTAATGACCTAAAGGAGAACTCTGATCTCAACTTAAAATAAAAAAAAAAAAATTAAATAATAAATTAAATAATTAACAAATCTTTAAAAAAATAATAAAAAATAATATTTTAAAAATAATAAAAAATTAAATAACATTAATAATTAAATAAAATCAATAAAGAGGACTAAAGGAGAACTCTGTCTCACTAAAATTAACAATAAATAAATAATAAATTAAATAAATAAAAAATCTTTAATAAATAATAAAAAATAATATTTTAGAAAATAATAAAAAATTAAATAAAAAAAATAATTAAATACATCAATAAATAGTGGACGTAAAGAGAACTCTGTCACTTAAAATAAACAATAAATTAAATAATAAAAATAAATAATTAAAAATCTTTAAAAAATATTACAAAAATTAATTTAAAAATAAGAAACAATTAAATAAAAATAATAATTAAATAAATCAAAAATACCCGACTAAAGGAGAACTCTGTCCACTTAAAATAAACAATACATTAAATAATAAATTCAATAATTAAAAAATATTTAAAAACTAATAAAAAATAATATTTTTTAATTAATACAAAATTAAATAAAAATAAAAAAATAATATCGGACCTAAAGGATGTACTCTGTCTCACTTCAAATAAACAATAAATTACATTATAAATTAAATAATTAAAAAATATTTAAAAAAATATTAAATAATAATATTTTAAAAATAATACAAAATTAAATACAAATAATAATAAAAAATAAAGAAATAACGGACCTAAGGAGAACTCTGTCTCACTTAAAATAAACAATAATTAAATAATAAATTAAATAATTAACAAATATTTAAAAAATAATAACAAAATATTTTTAAAAAAATAATAACATATTACATCAAAATCATAATTAAATAAATAAATAAATACCAGATCTAAATAAGAACTGTGTCTCACATAAAATAAATAATAAATTATTTTAATAATAAAAAAATATAATTAAACAAAAAAAAAAAAAATAATAACAAAAAAAAAAAAAATTACACATAAAATTAAAATAAATATAATAATAATAATAAAAAAAAAATAAAGGACATTAATAAGAACTCTGTCTCACTCTCACTTACAAAAATAAATACATTTAATAAATAAAAATCTATATTAAAAAATAATCTAAAAATAATAATACAAAAAAAATTTAATAAATAAATACATTAAAAAAATTAATAAAAAATTTACATTAATGCTAATCATATGAGCCCTTTACCGCACCTCAACAAGAACTGTCTCTCACTTCAAATAAATAATACATTTAATAATAAAAAAAAAAATTACAAAATTAGTACAACATAATAAAATAAACAAAAAATACTCAATAAATACATAAAAAATAATAAAAAAAAAAAAAAATTATTCTAACAATTTAAAAAAATTTATAAAAAATACATAAAACAAAATATTACATAATTACATCAATATATTATAATATCAGAACACTAACATGTTCATAATATAAACAGTTTCAGCAGTGCTCAATGGAAACTCTCTGTAAATACACTTAACCCAATCATCACTGAGTTTACGCCCCCCCCCCGCCATTTTGTCGGTTCAAATTTCACAGCCCCCTTTTATCAGGCGCGAACTTTGAATTCACTCTTTCTTTCTACTCCTCGCTACCTCCAACACGGACTACCAGATTCAGGGCCTGCAAGAAGACTCGCTGCTGGATTTACCAACGCAAGCTTCAAGACCACCTCAACTACCCTACAGCTAAGATATCCTTTAAGAGCTACAAAATCTTTCTTTACATTCCTTTTCTTTTATTTTATAATTTCTACACTCCCGATTTTTTCACACTTCTACTATCTACAATACTTCTCTACCTCTTTTTCTTCTTTACCCTCTAATCCCTTCTACACTCTTTGTCACTATCCAACACCCCCATCTCCGCACAGCCCACTCATGTCCACACTGCCCCCACAACGTCCACACAGTCCCCCCCCCCCCACAACGTTGTCCACCCACACCCCGCTACACACCATAGACCCTCGCACGGCGTCCATGGAGCCGAGGCGCCGCACCCGCCTCCGCTCCACGGTGTCCACACCTGTGCCTCCCCCCCGCTATTATGGTCGCACAATTCCACCCGACATTATGCCGCCACACTTCCCCCCGCCATTATGGCCGCACACTCCACCTCTATTGCGGCCGCACACCCCTACCTCCATTATGTCCTTACACTCCCCCCGCCATTATGTTCCCACACTCACTCCGCCATTATGGCCGCACACTTTAACCCGGCCATTGTGTCCCCACACCCTTCCCTCTATTGTGTCCGCACACCCCTCCCTCTATTGTGTCCGCACACCCCTCCCTCTATTGTGTCCGCACACCCCTCCCTCTATTGTGTCCGCACACCCCTCCCTCCATTGTGTCGCACACCCCTCCCTCCATTGTGTCCACACAGCCACCCCCCCGCCAATGTCCACACAGCCACCCCCCCGCCAATGTCCACACAGCCACCCCCCCGCCAATGTCCGCACAGCCCCTACCCCCTAAGTCTAAGTCCGCCGCACCTAAGAGCCTATCCTATAAGCCCCTATGCCCCTAAGCCCCTATCCCTATGCCCCTATCCCCTAAGCCCCCGCCGCTAACACCTAACGCCCTACACCCGAAGCCCCCGTCGTCCCCTAACCTAGCCGTCCATCCGTCAATCACTTACATGTCTTCAAGACAGCTGATCGTCGTCCGTCCGTCCGTCCGATCCTCAACATCCTCCGTCCGGTCAGGCGTCCTCTTCTTCCGACCCCTCCGGTCTTCTCGATTCCTTCCGCTATATCCAGGTCTTCCGCCGGCCTCGGTGATCTTCTATCTTCCCGTCCTCTTCATTTCTCATTCACATAGAATAGACGAAATATCCGCCATTGTATGTCAATGAGATATGAGCTGCTCTTCTGATTGGTTGCTGTTTTACTGTCTTCAGCCAATCAGAAGAGCCCCTCATTGACACACACTTCTCCTTCAGGTCCGCCTTTTTTTCCCCATTGACATACTTTAGCGGTATGTCGCCGATTTTATGGCCGCCCACCTGGTTCTATTTGTCGGCCCTAAAATCGCGGACACACCGCTAATGCATCTCTATGGGCAGTCAGCCCGATTTCGGATTGAACGCCAACCAATCAGAATTCGAGCTGACTTGCCCATAGACATGCATTAGCGGTGTCCGCGATTTTTAGGGCCGACAAATAGAACCAGGTGGGCGGCCATAAAATCGCCGACATACGCTAATGTATGTCAATGGGGAAAAAAAGGCGGACCTGAAGGAGAACTGTCTCACTTAAAATAAAGAATAAATTAAATAATAAATTAAATAATTAAAAAATATTTAAAAAATAATAAAAAATAATATTTTTAAAATAATAAAAAATTACATAAAAATAATAATTAAATAAATACATAGCGGACCAAAATGAGAACTGTCTCTCACTTCAAATAAAGAATAAATTAAATAATAAATTAAATAATTAAACAATATTTAAAAAATAATAAAAATTAATCTTTTACAAAAAAATAAAAAATTACATAAAAATATTAATTAAATAAATCAATAAATATCGGACCTAAAGTAGAACTCTGTCTCACTTAAAATAAACAATAAATTAAATAATAATTTAAATAATTAAAAAATCTTTAAAAATAATAAAAAATAATATTTTAAAAATAATAAAAAATTTAATAAAAATAATAATTAAATAAATAAAAAAATAACGGACCTAAAGGAGAACTCTGTCTCACTTAAAATAAACAATAAATTAAATAATAAATTAAATAATTAAAAAATATTTAAAAAATAATAAAAATAATCTTTTAAAACTAATAAAAAATTAAATAAAAATAATAATTAAATAAATAAAAAAGTAATGGACCTAAAGGAGAACTCTGTCTCACTTAAAATAAAAAATAAATTAAATCATAAATTAAATAATTAACAAAGCTTTAAAAAATAATAACAAATAATATTTTACAATTAATACAAAATTTAATAAAAATAATAATTAAATAAATAACAAAATAACGGACCTAAAGGAGAACTCTGTCTCACTTAAAATAAAACAATAAATTAAATAATAAATTAAATAATTAAAAAATATTTAAAAAATAAAAAAATAATTTTAAAAATAATAAAAAATTAAACAAAAATAATAATTAAATAAATAAAAAATAAGGACCTAAAGAGAAACTCTGTATCACTTAAAATAAAAAATAAATTAAATAATAAATTAAAATAATTAAAAATATTTAAAAAATAATAAAAAATAATATTAATTATAAAAAATAAATAAAAAAATTAAATATAAAAAATAATAAATATAAATAAATCCATAAATAATACCTAATAAGGAAAAATCTTCTCAATTAAAATAAAACAATAAATTAAATAATAAATTAAATAATTAAAAAAATCTTAAAAAATAATAAAAAAATATTTAAATTAATAAAAAATAATAAAAATAATAATTAAATAAATAAAAAAATAAAGACCTAAGGAATCGTACTAAAAAACAAAATATTAAAATTAAAAATATTTAAAAAAAAATAATTTACTAAAAAAAATTAAACAAAATAATAATTAATAATAAAAAGCTAAGAAATGCTTTAAAATAAATAAATAAATAATTATATTAAAATTAAAAAATATAAAATAATATTTAAAATGTAAAAAATTAATAAAAATAATAATTAAATAATCCATAAATAGCTACTAAAGGAGAACTCTGTTCACTTAAAATAAACAATAAATTAAAAATAATTAAATATTAAAAAATCTTTAAAAAATAATAAAAAATAATATTTTACAATTAATAAAAAATTTAATAAAAATAAAATTAAATAAATAAAAAATAACGGACCTAAAGGAGAACTCTGTCTCACTTAAAATAAACAATAAATTAAATAATAAATTAAATAATTAAAAAATATTTAAAAAAATAATAAAAATAATCTTTATAAAACTAATAAAAAATTAAATAAAATAATAAATTAAATAAATAAAAAAGAAATGGACCTAAAGGAGAACTCTGTCTCACTTAAAATACAAAATAAATTAAATAATAAATTAAATAATTAACAAATCTTTAAAAAATAATAAAAAATAATATTTTAAAAATAATAAAAATTAAATAAAATTAATAATTAAATAAATCAATAAAGAGCGGACCTAAAGGAGAACTCTGTCTCACTTAAAATTAACAATAAATTAAATAATAAATTAAATAAATAAAAAATCTTTAAAAAATAATAAAAAAATAATATTTTAGAAATAATAAAAAATTAAATAAAAAAAAATAATTAAATACATCAATAAATAGTGGACGTAAAGGAGAACTCTGTCACTTAAAATAAACAATAAATTACATAATAAATTAAATAATTAACAAATAGTTAAAAAATAATAAAAAAAATTTTTTTAAAAACAAGTAAAAAATAAATAAAAATAATAATTAAATAAATACATAAATAGTAGACCTAAAGGAGAACTCTGTCTCACTTAAAATAAACAATAAATTAAAAAATAAATTAAATAATTAACAAATATTTAAAAAATAATAAAAAGAATAATCAAAAATAATAAAAAATTAATTAAAAATAATTATAAAAACAATCATCAAATGCATTTAATAATAAAAAAATTAATAAAAAAAATAGAAAAAATAATACAAAAAATATAACATTTAAAATAATAATAAAAATAAAATATACAAATAATTGTATTACTGCTAATAATAATGCTCATAATTATGCTATTAAGGCTAATAATCATGTTATTTATGCTATTCAAAATGGTATTCATGCTAATTATATTACTATTAATGTTTATGCTAATACTAATGATATTAATGAAATTTTTTTATGCTATTAATTCTATTATTAATCCTATTAATGGATTAATAATGTTATTCATGCAATTAATAATACTATTAATGGTATTCAGGCTAATCTTACTGCTATTAATTGGATTATTAATTGTATTAATGTTATTAATAATGCTATTAATGCTAATAATTATTTTATTAATGCTAATATTTATGTTATTAATCATAATAATTGTGCTATTAATAATAATAATTATGCTATTAATGCTAATAATTATGTTATTAATGCAAATAATATTGCTCTTAATGGTATTACTAATGCTATTAATGTTAATAATTATGCTATTAATGCTAATGATTATGCTATTAATGCTAATGATTATGCTATTAATGCTAATGATTATGCTATTAATCCTAATAATTATGCTATTAATGGTAATAATAATGCTATTAATGCAAATAATATTGCTATTAATGCTATTACTAATGGTATTAATGCTAATAATTATGCTATTAATGCTAATGATTATGCTATTAATGCTAATGATTATGCTGTTAATGCTAATGATTATGCTATTAATGCTAATGATTATGCTATTAATGCTAATAATAATGGTATTAATGCAAATAATCTTGCTATTAATGCTAATAATTATGCCATTAATGTTAATAAATTATGCTATTAATGCTAATAATAATGCTAATAATTATGCTATTTATGCTAATAATTATGCTATTAATGCTAATAATTATGTGATTAATGGTAATAATAATGGTATTAATGAAAATAATATTGCTATTACTAATGTTATTAATGCTAATATTTATGCTATTAATCCTAATAATTATACTATTAATGGTAATAATAATGTTATTAATGCAAATAATATTGCTATTAATACTATTACTAA
The DNA here is from genome assembly GCA_033576535.1 of Allobates femoralis. Classification (NCBI taxonomy): domain Eukaryota; kingdom Metazoa; phylum Chordata; class Amphibia; order Anura; family Aromobatidae; genus Allobates; species Allobates femoralis. The sequence continues at coordinate 722,835,077 of JARQOC010000002.1, forward strand.
TGCTATTAATGCTAATAATTCTGCTATTAATGCTAATGATTATGCTATTAATGCTAATAATAATGATGTTAATGTTAATATTTATGCTATTAATAGTAATAATAATGGTATGAATTCAAATAATATTGCTATTAATGCTAATACTAATGTTATTAATGCTATTTATAATGCTGTTACTCTATTCAGAATGCTGTTAATACTATTAATAGTGCTATTAATGTTATTAATACTGTTATTAATGATCATAATAATGCTATTAATAATGCTATTAATGCTAATAATAATGATATTGCTAATATTATTCCTATTGATGATGGTATGGGTGATGCTATGGATGATGGTATTGGTATTCATGCTATTGGTATTATGTATGCATATTCGATGTCTTTAACTATTCAGTCACCTTTTACTATTATTGATATTAATAAAAAACATCTCTATATCTTTGTAATATGTCGTAGGGTACATTATAAGGACATACAAAACATGGTATTTAAATATGTTCATTGTCTATCTGGAACTTATTATTTTCCTTAATAATTATTCTATACATTTCAAGAAGTCTTTTCTCCCAAAAAGCTTTTGTAAAAGCTATTGCGTACCTATACCTCTCCAAGCATAGTATTACCTTTGTATGTCCTAACATGACTTCAAAGGATACTAGCAAGGATGCTGCCGGTTACAAAGCCGCATGGATGCGTAAGACACGTGCTAAAGAAACTGAAGAAGAGCGACAATGTCGTTTGGATAAGTCTAAAGCTGAGTATAAGCAACGCATTGCAACGGAGTCGGTGGAACAAAAACAACTGCGCTTGGCCAAAAAAGCTAAGAAGGAACGTCAACGCCGTCAAAAAAAAAAAGTAACACCACCAGTACATCACTCTGCTGATGAGACAGTAACCTCATCACTACAACAGTCTGCTGATCAAACTGCAAGCTCACCTGTACAATACTCTGCTGATCTAACTCAGTGTGCTGATGAGACAGTAACCTCATCAGTACTACAGTCTGCTGATCCAACTGTAAGCTCACCAGTACTGCAGTTTGCTCTAGCTCTTTCTAGCAGTTCACAGGATGAAAGGAGCACAATTCCTCAAGTTTCATCACCGCGCAAAGCAACAGCAAAGCGTAAACATTGTGCTCAGGAGACGTCACGCACAAAACGTTTTCGCCTTGAACTACAACAAACTCCTTTGGAGGCACAAATTGCTCAAGAGTCTTCACTATCCAAACAGAGCCGCTTACGTAAAAGTGGTGCCTCCCGTCGTCAACACCGCAAAAAGACGTCTTCTACTGTTACACAAGTGGATCCTGACTCTTTTTCTGCTTTATTACTTCAACGTCTCATCTATGTTGGTTTGCAGAAACAACATTCTATTTACCTACCTACACCTCCCTCTTCATATCCACCTGGATTTACAGATAGTGATTTTGGCATTGTGGAACATAGCTGTGGGTCAATGATATTCATATGTAACCATTGTGAAGCTCGACATTTCATGGATGAGATGCCATCGGATAAACAGTATACTCTCTGTTGTCACAAGGGGAAGGTCAAGGTTCCGTTACCTCAGTATCCAGAGATGTTGGAATGTATTCTTAAAGGTCAGAGTCCATACAGTCGGAATATGATGGATAACATCAGAAGTATTAATAGTTCCTTTGGTTTTGCTTCTATGGGTGCAAGTATTGCTCCTCCACCTGGACATGGCCCTTATTGCTTCAGGATTCATGGCCAAATTTATCACCGTACTGGAACACTACATCCTGCTCCAGATCAAGCTCCTGCTTATGCCCAACTCTACATTTTAGATACTGCCACTGCTAATGACCAACGTTTACAGTGTGACGAAAAAAAAATGTCATCCTAAATTGATGCGGCTCATTGCTAACTTATTAGATCGCATCAATCCTTTTGTTTCCGCATACAAAATGTTACGTTTTGTTGAACAAGAGGAACAGGAGAAGGCAATTGAAAATGGTACTGTCATGCCTAATATCATCATGGCTCTTAAACAGGATCGAGAACAAGACCCAAGACGTTATAATAAACCAATTGTTAATGAAGTTGCTGTGGTCTTTGAAAATGCCGATGGAGAGCCACCCTTCAATAGAGACATTTTAATTCATCTGAAACCTGACCCAAACAATCCTTTAGCCCCAAAAACACAGCAAGTCAGTATTCTCCACAGTAATTTAGATGCTTTACTGTATCCGTTATTTTTTCCGCATGGAGAACAAGGCTGGCATGAGGCACTGAAGCATCAAGGTGAAAATCCACGGAGAATTACACAATTGCAGTATTACTGTTATTTGCTATCTGTACGTCCTGGGTTCAATGCTATTCTAAATGGTGGAAAACTAACACAACAGTATTTAGTGGATGCGTATATAAAAATTGAGGCTAATCGCTTAAATTTTATACGTCAACATCAAAAAGACTTAAAAGTGGAGGACTATTGTGTACTACAGGAACATCTGGAAAGAAAATCTTTCGAAAAAGGAATTCCCATTGGCAAGACGGTCATTTTACCATCGTCGTTTGAAGGCAGTCCCAGAAACATGCAGCAGAGGTATCAAGATGCCATGGCTATTGTTACAAAATTTGGACGCCCAGATCTTTTCATAACAATGACCTGTAATCCCAAATGGAGCGAGATTATCCACAATTTAGAACCATGGCAGAGGGTGGAACACAGACCGGATTTAGTCGCCCGTGTCTTCAAAATAAAATTAGAAGCCCTATTAAAAGATATAAACAGTGGATTATTTGGCAAGATTTGTGCAATGATTCATGTAATAGAATTCCAAAAGAGGGGACTACCACATGCTCACATTTTGGTTATTCTGGATAGCAATTCCAAATTACGCACTGAGGTTGATGTCGATCGTATTGTTTGGGCAGAAATTCCTGACCCATCCGAGTATCCTGTGCTCCATCAAATTGTGATGCAACATATGATTCATGGACCCTGTGGAGAATTCAACCCCAATTCTCCATGTATGGATATTGGAAAGTGTAAAAAAGGATTCCCAAAAGATTTCCAACCAAAAACTCTAATAGCACACGATGCCTATCCAACTTATCAACGCAATGCAGGACCTTCATTTACACAACGTTCTCACATGGTTGATAATTCTTGGGTTGTTCCCTATAACCCTTTTTACTATTAAAGTATAAGTGTCATATAAATGTGGAAATCTGTGCATCCATTCAAAGTGTCAAGTATCTATTCAAATATGTTTACAAAGGGCATGATAAAGCCAATCTGGAAATTTCTCAAACAAACATACAACATGATGAACCTCACCAATTTATGGATTCAAGATACGTCAGTGCACCGGAGGCAGCTTGGAGAATTTTTGCCTATCCAATGCATAAACAATCACACAGCATTGTTCGTCTTGCCGTACATCTGCCACAGTCACAACCCCTTTATTTTCATGAAGATGCTTCTGTTGAGAACATTGCTGCCATGACGCATAGAAAATCAACTCTTATGGCCTACTTTGAACTGAATGAGAATGACCCACGTGCTCATGAATACTTATACCGCCAAATTCCTGAGCACTATGTCTGGAAAGCTGGTGCATGGGAAATTAGGCAGAAACGTGGAACAACAGTCATTGGAAGAATGTATACGGTCAGTATGAAAGATGAAGAACGCTACTATTTACGGTTGTTGTTACTACATGTAAAAGGAGCAACAAGTTTTGAGCACATTAAGACCGTTAATGAAGTCGAGTACCCAACTTTTAAACAGGCAGCAATAGCCCTTGGATTACTTTTGGATGACAGTGTTTGGCGAAATACCTTACTGGATGGCTGTGTTCTCAACATGCCTGCACAGCTTCGGGATATGTTTGCTTACATATGTATCTTTGGTCCTCCTGCTCATCCATTGGAGTTGTGGCAAGAATTTAAAAAAGATTTCATTGAAGACTATTGCCGTGCATATCACCCTAACAATGAGGACTGTGAGCATTGTGAAGGCTATGCAATGACAGATGTTCAAAATGTGTTAAAATTTCATGGCAAAAGCTTTACGGATTTTAATCTACCACGCCCCAAAAGAAAACAACAACTACAACCACAATACGACAAAGAGGAGGAGTTTAGAAGAGCCCAAGAAATGAAAGAAACTTTAAATCAACAACAACTTTTGGCGTATAATGCCATAAATGAAGCATTACAGGATACAAGTCAGGAAGCTAAGTGTTTTTTCATTGATGGCCCAGGTGGCAGTGGGAAAACATATTTGTATGATTTGTTAATTCGTCAAATAAGAGGAGAAGGAGAAACTGTGTCACCTGCTGCCAGTACTGGGATTGCAGCCAACTTATTGGAAGGAGGAAGAACCATCCATTCACTTTACGGGATACCTATTCCAATCAATGAAACGTCTGTTTCAAGAATCAAAAATGACACTGATGCTGCACACCATTTGAAGAATACTAAACTTTTCATTATTGATGAATCCACTATGCTATCCAAATACGCACTGCATGTCATTGACCAACTATTAAAGGATGTTATGACCAAAGATATCTCGAAGAAAAATAAAACACCCTTTGGAGGGAAAGTCATTGTTCTGGGAGGAGACTTTCGTCAGTGTCTTCCTATTATTCCTCATGGAACACGAACTGATATCGTAGAGAGCTGCATTAAATATTCCCGACAATGGCAGATTTTCACTCAATTGCCACTACTTGACAACATGCGCTCTGTTGATCCAGAATACAGCAATTGGATACTTCAGCTGGGAAATGGACAATTGACCAATTCTTATAACCTTGGAGATGATGTTATAGAAATCCCTGAAGATATGATTTGCACAGGTTCACTAATATTTGATATTTTTGGTGAAAACATTGTAATTGATGTCAATGACAATGAAAGCATTAATACAGCAGCATCACATGCCATTCTTTGCCCCAAAAATGATGATGTGGATCAGGTCAACTCTAAGATCATGGATTGCATTGCTGGAGAGTATACAGAATACATTAGTGATGATTCCATTGATCCGGACGAGACAGAGGACCCAGAGCAATACCCTGTTGAGTTTTTAAATTCACTTACACCCACGGGGATGCCATCTCATCGTCTTAAATTAAAAATTGGCACCATTGTAATGCTTTTGAGGAACTTCAACAGCCGAAAAGGTCTTTGTAATGGGACTCGCTTAATTGTCACCGGTTTGTTTGCCAACATGATTCGAGCAAGAGTCATTACTGGGTCTGCTGGAGGAAATGTCGTTTTCATTCCCAGGATTGATTTGTGCCCATCAGAAACCGGCTTGCCTTTTAAGTTAAGACGTCGCCAATTTCCTCTGAAGCCAGCTTTTGCCATGACAATAAACAAATCCCAAGGACAAACACTTGAGAAAGTAGGCATTTTTTTGCCAGAACCTGTTTTTGGACATGGACAATTGTATGTGGCTTTTTCAAGAGTGAGAAGACGATCCAATGTAAAAGTGAAAGTGGTGGACACTCCAATCCAAGGAAAATTGCTGCCTAACAGTGACAAAGTATTTACCAAAAATATTGTCTACAAGAATATTTTGCACTGAACTCTTCCCTATGACTATTCTTCTGTTTATCTTTTGAAAAAAAAAAAAAGAAAAAAAAAAAAATTTACTGTTTTACATTTTATTCTTTTATATACTGATTTATACTATATTTTTGTGAACACACATTTAAAAAAATATGAGAGATGTGTATCATCCACATTAAAACAGTGGGTGATAGAAACCACTATTTCAAGCTCCAGTACTCTACGTGCTGAGAGATTTGATACTTATTCTTTAAAGGGAGAGGTTTTTGTGAACAGCTAAGAGACGGGTGGGACGGCTGTTCACACACATCTCATTAGCAAGGTGTGTTCCACATCTTTAGATAGATAGGGACAAACATAAATTATTATTTAGATTCTACCACACCATTTTTCTTAGATTTTTTTCACATTATTGAGGAATATAATAAATGATAATTATTGATCATGAAGGACTCACCAACAACATACTTGCTGTAATTTTCATAATTGCATATATGTAATTTGTACTTAACTTGCGGTTTGTGCAGACAACATAGTTGCAGTAGTGTCATCCACATCAACTGCAGTTACCTGTGGTTAGTTAGTGGATGCATCTTATGCACCTGCTGAAGCTATGTTAACTCCATTTACCATAGGTTAACTACAAGTTTTTTTTTAATTGCATGGATATTGCTGCAAGTCTGTAGCTGGTAACTCCTTCTGTATCAATTTTCAAAATTTTATTATTTACATCACAATCCTCAAAAAATCTAAGAAAAATTCAGGTATACAAAATATCTAAATTATATCAATTCGGATTTAGTTAGATTAGGACTCACCAGGCGTAAGGGCATCTTGACGCGATTGGTGGGCTGACACAAACTGGCTGATACACCTATTACTGTTATTAATTCATCAATTTTAATGATTTATGCATTAAGAAGTATTGCTACTTTGTGTTCTAAGACCCTTACAACATAATTATTCAATTTTCCTTATATGATATCAACAATACAAATATATGTACTTGCTGTACAGATGTCATTGGAATAATTGGATTATTATTTAAAAATCTTTAAAAAAACAATACACATATTTTAGACAACCGATGCATTTGCATTAGTCTAACAGCTATAACTATTATAATCAAACTAACGTACGTTCTAGAATCCCGATGCATTTGCATCGGGCTCACAGCTAGTGAGAAATAAACATTCATTACTGCGGGTGGAATATCGGAGAGACATCTTTACTTGGGGACGGGGGTGTACTGATATATTGTTTTCATTATGTAAAAGACAAATGCTCCTCATCTCTGCCAGGCTACATGAATATATGGAATATCCTTGTCTGATCCTCCTGTTGTTCCCCCCCCCCGAGTGGTCACCCACTGTAAGCCTATCCGCGGCTGATGTCAGGATAGTCAAGGGCCATTACCAAGAATGAGATCAGAGCCAGACAGATATGACCAAGAAGATCCAATGAGGACATGGAGCCAAGGTCAATATCCTGGGGGATAACTGGAGAGGGTGAAGAGAAAACAGGTCTGCTTGGTCACTGTTAAACAAGGGGGTCATAAAGGCCCCTCGGCCACATAGAAGACACCCGTGGTGTAAGGATGAGGACCCCTGACTGGCAACGCAAACTCTGGGTGGCAATATTTTTCCGCCAGCCCTTAGGTGAGGACAAAGGGGGGGTGTGTGCTGTTGGAAATTTTCGGCAGCCCATCTCAGTCCCTCCGGCCCTTAGGTGAGGTCCAGGGGGGGGGGGGAACATGATCGAGGTAACACGATAGAGTACAGATACTGCAAATAGGAAAATTAATCTGAAGGTCAGCCAACATCTGGAGGTTCGGGAATCTTAAATGTAAGTCATTTACAGAGGAACTCCTGAAAGCCCCTCTGACTCATAGGCAAACACCAGTACATGGTATGGGAAGACCAAATTATTTCATTTTTTTTTAATTGGCTTTCACTAGATTCCAGTTATTTGTCTAGTCTCGGAGGAACCCCGCAGGATGCAATCAATAGGTGGACATGAGTTTTGGACCATTATCATAGTGTATTAATGTATCTTGACATCACATTAGATGCAGTGGTCCTGTTCTATGGAAACTAAAGAGGGCCTACTACTAAATATGTGTAGTAGGTGATAAATGACTACTAGTTTATCCACTGGGACCTTCACATATCTCTAGAATAGGAGGCATCTAGGTCGGCTCCACAGAAATAAGTAGAGAGCACCATACACATTACTGCTCTATTTACACAAGGATCTTTAGGACCTCATTCACTGGGTCCCATTGGTCAGATCCTGTTGGTCTTGTGGAATGGTCCCAAATCTATCAATGGGTTATTCCTATGTTCCTATGTTGACACGTTACCACCAAGATGATGATGATGATGATGATGATGAAGAAGATCGCAGCCGGACCCAATGCTGCAATCCACACAGATCCAATGAATGTGGTTGAAGCTTTCCACCGTTGAACGATTTGTGCACCACCAGTATATTCTTCGTCTATGGGACTGTTGAAGAGTACAGTGCTCGGCTATCTGTAGCAGTCCCATTGGTCATAGAAGCTCAAGCATGGCACTTTGGTGCCTCGTCCTACTGATCGGTGGGGATCCAAGTGGTGAGACCTCCTGAAATCGAGCAGGTGAACAGGCGATAACTTGCTTGTGATGGGAACAATCCTCCGAGTTGGGAAACCCTTTTAGGACAGTAGAGATAGGGCTCTTTGGATGATATTTTGAGAATCTTGGGCAAAAGAAGTTTTTTTTTTGTTATGGTAATCCTGCTTTATTGTGGTAGAAAACAGCAGAAAAAATGACTAGGAACTATGCCGTCCTTCCTTCCTTCCGGAAACCCTCGGAGAACATGCAAGGTCTTCTGAGTACACAATGTGATTTCTTTCTCTCTCCCGGTGGTTGTTGCACAATGTACGATGAGAACTGAACGGGTTTCCAGCCTTTAGTTTGCAAATGTCTAAATGTTGTTGCCTTGGTAACAAAAGGTGATTCCTCATTAACCATTCTCCCGAAGCTCACAGGGATCTCAGATCCGCACATGTTGATGGATGATTTATTAAGTCCATTTGTTTAGAGGGTTTTTTTTTCGAGCTTGTAGACAAGGGACTGAGTGCCAATAACACTTGAAGATCACTTTATGATAATCAGACCCCGGACTGGTCAGCCTCCGCTCAACATGAAGGAGACATATGGACGCGGGCGAGCACAATTAACACCTCGGAAACTTCTAAACTATGGACAGCATGTCATGAATAGCTAACGATATTGCCAGGTTGAACTATACCCAATGGTTCCAGGGGAAATCTAGCACACGATGCCTCGGTGATTATGGTTTAATGAGATGACTTCTATAAGAATGGGCGTCTTCTCGTGAGGAACCGGATGTCTTGTTGAAAGCAATTAGTAGCACATTGCAAGACATCTTTGTTATGAAGAAAAGCCTTGGAAAGAAAGAATGGACATTACTTTACTGTAAATGGATGCTTTCCACAGATGTGAACCTCCTAGGACAGGGGCGTGCAACTTACGCTGCTCTGTGCCAATGTTTGTCATTGTGTCCCGGTCAAAGCAGCCATCCCTTTATAAATCGTGCTGGTAAGGCCTAAGAGACCACATAACTCTGAGACTTAAGGGTTGCAGAACTGAGCACTAGAAATGGTGCAAGTCGATTTGCAGGAACCAGGCCAGCAGTTGCATCAGCTGTCTTTTGCCCTCTTACCCAATGGCATTCCTTGCTCCTCTTTTAATCAATGTCATCGTTGCAGCGTGGCACACAAGTGACGGCACGCCAGGTGAAGTAAGCAAAAAAAAGATGTCAACAAGAAAGAGGGCTCCTTTCCAATGGCCACTCATTAATGATAATGATGAACTGAGTCCTGAGAATTGATTCACACCATCTCTATTGGGTCATCGCTGCAGCGCCAGAACCGTCTTTCTCTACGTGGCTGCACCTCCACCACTTGACTATGCAGGTCCATGCAAGTGACTGACAGTTAAAGGTATAGAAGCGTTGCTGTAAAAAGGAAAAACAGTAAAGGCTACAACATTAAAGGGGTTGTCCACTACTAGGACAACCCCTTCTGAATCCACTTGCTTCACCCATTATAACAAAAAACCCTGTACTCGCCTCCCATGCTGCTGCCGTTCATGTGCTGTCGATAACTTGGATCGGGGATCACGTAACATCGTGACGTCATCACTGCCGGCTTCCTTCTCCCCGCTTTTGGACCAAATGAACGATCAACAGGAAGAGAGCAGAAGCTGCAGTGTCACCTCCTGTTGATAGCTCGTTTGGTCCAAAGACGGGGATAGGATATCCGGCGGTGCTTGGACACGGGGCTTGTGTGATCACTGACAGCGCTGGAACGGTGGCAACACAGGAGGTGAGGACAGGATCTTTAATTTTAACAAACAAAAACAAGTAGATTCAGAAGAGGTGGTCCTAGTAATGAACAATTCCTTTAAATCCAGAGCTGCACCAAACCTCTGGAATGCTTTACCCAAAGAAATCAGGACTATCCACAACTTGCATGGCTTCAGACGATCCCTAAAAACGCATCTTTTTAAGGCGGCCTATCATACTCCCTAATAGAAGTCCATTGTACTGTAGACAGTGAATGGGCTATCTCTCTGGACATTACTCTTCTACAAACTCCACCAAACCAAAAAGGTCTACACAGACTGTCTGATGACCATCCACGTAAGCTTATCTCTATGCCCCATTTCCTCAAGATGCCTGGACCATCAGTGCAATAAGCCCCTGCACCTTGTGCAACCCCTATCTTGTTGTAGATTGTAAGCTCTTTTGAGCAGGGTCACCTTCATTTCTTGCTTTATTTATTGTATTTTTTTTACATTGATTCTATGCCTATTGTTTTGTATCCAATTATTGTACTTTATTTGTTCTCTACTGTAATTACTTACTGTATATTTTCTGTACTCTAACCCTACATTGTAAAGCGCTGCGGAATATGTTGGCACTATATAAATAAAGCTTTATTATTATTATATTATTATTTAAATTAGCACTGCAGTCCCTTCATTGTCAGGACCGGTGATGGTCCTTTAGGTCGGACCCCTACATATCATCAAGTGATGGCTTATCCTAGCAAACAGAACCCCCTTTTAAAAAGCAAGTTTGTCAAAATTAGAAAAGGGGTCCTTTACATGTCTGATAATTGAAAGCTTTATAAGACCCCAATATATGGGCGTCACCTGTCTCCTTGCTCGATGCTCCATAAAGAAGGTGTACAGTGACCATGCATCTATTCGTTTTATGGGAGTTGGGAAATGTTCAGCTGTTTCTGCAACTACATTGGACAGAGCTTCACACATGTGGGGTCTTCTCAATGGACTACCAGCATTTATGACATATATGTTCATAAATCCAGTTGGGCAACTCTTCCCTCTATGGATCACGTTTCAATAGTGGAAAAATATTGCAATAGTTGCATGACTGCCTTGATGGCATTCGGAGAGGGAGAGTCACATTACTACTGTATATTGCACCAAGTGGGTCGTTCCAATCTTAGACATTTTTGGCACAACCATAGGATATGCCCTATTTGCCTTGACAGATATGATTATCTTAGACCTGCCTCTATCTTCTGAACGACTATTCCCCGATCACTTCCTTATCTTGTGAGACAGCTGTTATTAATAGTAAGGTAACCATGCACCATGCTCAGCTCTCTTTATTCACTTCCATGGGAGTTCCAAAAATGATCATTTGTACCTTACACCCTCGAATGATATGATCCATTTTAACATCTCCACCTCATATCGGTATCTCTCTTGACAATATCCTAAAATACCATGAATGTAAACTGAGATTCAGGTTTGGCTTTGGAAGTAGCAATCTAATAGTCAATATCGACCCTTTAACGAGCCTTATGACTTATGGCCTCTTTACACGTCCCAACATCGGTCCGATATTGGATCCAATGCCGCGGGAGCGCGCTTTTTCTGGGCAGAATTCCAAGATCGCATAGAAGATGTCACACAGCGCAATATCGGCAGGCAACGCAACAGCGATGTGTACGCCCCCTTGTACGGGCGACCCAGGAACAACCATTTAACAAGGGAGAGAATAGGGGACGTTGTACTCCACATCGTTGTTGGGTTTTTACACAGCACGATCCGGCCACAACGTCCATCCAATATCGGGCCGTTGGAGAGCAGGCTCATTTCTTCCCCGATATCATTTTGGCATCGTTCGTGCATCGTATTGGACGTTTATACCATACAACACACGAACGATATCGGGGCCAACGCACGAACCACGTGACTTTTTGTCGGAGTTGGACGCCGATATCGGGACGTGTAAAGTGGCCATTGGGATAAAAACCAAACCAGACCATGGTATTTTGAAATATTGTGCAAAGTAAGAGATCTGATTTGGCTGTATACGGAGGTTAAGTGGGATCTAAGGGGTAAGGTTTCTCCTTGTGGAGAGTGACATGCCAGTATGAGGAGACTTAAACAAATAAGGTGGCACTACAGTTCAAGTCTTCTTTGTCTTTGAAGAGATAATTTGCATATTTAATTTCCCAGAGGGGCATTGCAGCTTTTAAGTCTCCTCATACCGGCATGCTTCTCCTGCTATCGTGGTTGTGCTGGCACTAAATAAAACATTGTGAGAACTCGTCAGTCTTTAGACAAGTGGCTTGCAGGTTTGTAATAACATAATACATAATGATTTTATAAAATACTGAGCGGCCAGTTAGTAAAGCAAACATCTGACAGCAGAGGAAGAGCGCACTTATCCATTAATATCAATCACAGATCAAAGTCCTCCTCCCGCTGCCACAGAGACTCAGGAAAAGCAGAAGAGAGAGGCTTCGTTCTTACCCAAATTTGTAATTAACGACAAGAGGAAGAAGACAATTACCATATTTAAAAAGAAAAAGTAGGAAAAAAAAGTCACTGACACAATATAATTATTCTCATTAATTATGCAAAGCCCATACCTCCAGCTCCAAGTGTCTACAAAATGTTCAACAGTTTACTCATAGGGAGTATTTACACAATATTTTAGGGAAAAAGTATCTTATATATATTTTTTTTTTACATTTCAAAAAACAGTGGTAGACCCTTAAAGGGGTTGATCAATGTTTACTACAATGTTTTCTACTTAAAAGGCTATTCTCAAGTTGTCTCTTGAGCAGCCCAAAGCAATGCAAGCTCCTTAGCCTCTCCACTTCCTGGTCCATGTAAAGCTCAACAGAAGTTCTGCTATAACACATTGAGCTATCAGTGGTTTGTTTTGGAGTTGTCACGTGTAGACTGCTCTGCAGTAGTTAAAGGGAACCTGTCACCCCCCCCCCATCCCTTCCAGGGCCTATTAAAGTAAAAGTACCACCTTCAGCAGCGCCTATGCCGCATTTTCTGAAGGTGGCTATAATCCCCCTACCCCCCAATAAAGACTTTAGGTCATTTCCCACCATGTATGTTAATGCTTACTTTAGGTCCGGAAGGTACGCTGCCCTCACTGGACCTGGATGCCTCGCTGGTCATTCTCCTCCTCTTTCCTCCGGGACCCTCCTCTTCTATTGTCCTAGTGACGTCATTGACGCCTGCGTAGATACTTCAGTTTTCTATAATACGGTTTCTCCCCTTTCCCTTTCCTTTATTTCTTTGTTTTGCTTTCTCCTCCATACATTCTGTGTGTGTGCATATAGGTTGAAGTAAATGAATGGATGTTTCTGTTTATGCCAATGTTATATCAACTGTCCTATATATGAAAGGTGGTTATATATATTACTTTGCTCATCATATATTTGTATACATATGAAAAAGTTGTATATAATATACCGTATATACTCTTGTATAAGCCGAGTTTTTCAGCACAAAAATTGTGCTGAAAAGTGCCCCCCTCGGCTTATACACGAGTCAGTGACGGCTGACTGTGGGGGCCGGTGTCCGGGGGCTGGAGGAGGTGGGGGAGGCTGTACAATGAGCGGGCAGTCACGTGCTCCCGCTCATTAGTGCAATGCAATATGCACTGCATCCCCCTGTCCATCAGCGGCAGGGGGAGCGGTGCATATTACATTGCTGTCAGCACTCCTCCGCCCCCCTGGGGTAGTATACAGCAGTGCCCCCCCTGTGGGTATACACAGCCCCCCCTGTGGGTATACACAGCCCCCCCAGTGCTGCCGCACACCTGTAAAAAGAAGCGCTTTCATACTTATCCTCCTGCTGTCACCGCACGCATCCTCCGCTCTCCTTGCACCCAGCGTCCATCCACGTGACCGCGCACAAATAATGACGTCATTATTTGTGCGCGGTCATATGGATGGACGCCGGGTGCAAGGAGAGCGGAGATGCGCGCGGTGACAGCAGGAGGATAAGTATGAAAGCGCTTCTTTTTACAGGTGTGCGGCAGCAACGGGGGGTGGGTCTGTGTATACCCACAGGGGGGCTGTGTATACCCACAGGGGGGCACTGCTGTATACTACCCCAGGGGGGGGCTGCTGTATACTACCACAGGAGAGGGGCTGCTGTATATACCTCTGTGGCTGCTGTATACTACCACAGGGGGAGGCTGCTGTATACTACCACAGGGGAGGCTGCTGTATACTACCACAGGGGGAGGCTGCTGTATACTACCATAGGGGGAGGCTGCTGTATACTACCACAGGGGGAGGCTGCTGTATACTACCACAGGGGAGACTGCTGTATACTACCACAGGGGGAGACTGCTGTATACTACCACAGGGGGAGACTGCTGTATACTACCATAGGGGGAGACTGCTGTATACTACCACAGGTGGAGACTGCTGTATACTACCATAGGGGGAGACTGCTGTATACTACCACAGGGGGAGACTGCTGTATACTACCATAGGGGGAGACTGCTGTATACTACCACTGGGGAGGCTGCTGTATACTACCACTGGGGCTACTGTATATACCTCTGTGGCTGCTGTATACTACCACTGGGGAGGCTGCTGTATACCACTGGGGGGGACTGTATACCTGTGCTGGGGTCCACCCTCGGCTTATACACGAGTCAATAGCCACATTGAGCTATCAAGGTAGTTTGGGGTTATACACGTGTAGCTGCTTACACAGTTAAAGTGAACGATATACTGTACCCAACCCCCGGATCTTCAGCTATTAAAGTAAAGCTCACTTGTCTAGCGGCGCTATGCGCATTTTCTAGGTGTTACCCGTTCACCCCTAATATTAAATTTAGGTTTTGGAAGCATACGTGTTAATGCTTCTTTAGGTCGTAAGTACCGCAACATCCGGACCGCATGCGTCGCTGGTCATCTTTCCTAACCTTTATTCGGACCATCCTTAAATTGTCTATTACGTCATAACGCCTGGTAGAACTTCTTTCTAAAAACGTTTTCTTCCATATTACTTCCGTTAATTTCTTTGTTTGCTTTCGTCCTCCATAGGATCCTTTGTCATATAGGGTTGAATAAATGAATCGCTTGCTTTTGTTTGATGCAATGTATACAACTGTCCATTATGGTGGTATATATATTACTTTGCTCTCCTCATCATTGAATCATATAAAGCTGAATGTTATTATTGAGTAACATAACCGTATATGTGGTTACAAACTAAGGCGTAACTTCCAGGGAACTTGCCACTAATGCTGTCATGTGCATATGCCATATTGGTTTCAGGTGTACGTCAGCACACGTATGGTTAAAAAGTGGTGTGAGACCCATGATTTATGGCCCTAGAAGGATTTTTGACTCGAAACTGTAGCACCTAGAGGCCTGCGGCTTTGTAAACCGTAGGGAACCAAAATAGACCGTACTGGCAAAATTCTCAATCTGCTCAACATGCGGAACCTATGAAGGTACTTCAGCAAGCATGGTATAGCTCATAGCTCCTGCTGGGCCCTCTGCCAGTCCGGTGTCAGTATCCATTAACTTGCACTGGAGAGCTAAGATCCTGGCTACTGTGAGATTGTTGTAACAATTAGACGCGGGTTACTTGGCCTGTGGGAAAGCAGAGTCCCACCGCCTCCCACAATAGGCGCCACATAGGGAAAAGCCCACTCAAAAATTCTATAGCCGGCCTGTTTGGCACCTCACGAAGTCGATTACTTACTGAATGTTGCACTGGAGACCGGCCGGGGCTGCTACACAGGCAACTACAGGCACCGAGGCAACAACCAAGCATGTTGCTCCGTAAGCACAATGTACCTCAGCAAGCCTGAAATAGCATACCACGGCTTACCGCCGAAAAAGCCTCCTGCTTATCTTTACTACTGCAATTGTAGGAGCGGTCGGGAGTGCAGCGACAAACCGGGCAACCAGGACACTTTCCAAATAGGGATGCCAGCTGCTGATCCGGAAGTCCTCATAGACTGTGAGCACAGCCTGGAAACAGTCCTGCCCCTCCTTACTGTACCTTTGATACTGCCAGAATTTGGTCTTGGATTTGTCACCATACCTTAGGACCATGGAACCAATTTCCATATATAAATAAATATTATGATATAATAAGTTTGGAAATATGGATAACACAAAATGGCATCTCTCATAAGAAGCTGTGTAAACGGTAAGTGGGACATGGTGACCAACAAAGCCCACTATAAGTCACTGATTATAAGAATACAGAGTCTGAACTCACCTGTTTATATTGATGACCTTATCCTATGGGTAAGCAATTGGATAACCCAATAATAAAGAACTCCACTACTGGATAATGTCTATACTGTTCAGAATGTGCGAAAAAAGTGAAGGAAAAATATTTAATGCAAAAATAAAACGAAACAACTGTGTTATGTTCATGAGATTCCGGGCTCTATTGTTACACTAAAATGAGATAAATCATTGTGTCGCACACAGACAATAGTCTTCAGGATCACAGTGGGGTCTTCACTCAGATCCACCCTTCTCCAGTGCCCCCCGCCTGGTCCACAGCTGCATTATTTAACCAATGTCAGAAAGCTGAAGACAAGTGTCAGATGGGTTATTAGAGCTATGACACTGGATACATATTTCATAAGAATCCACAGTAAGTCATATGTCTAGATAAGTACAATATGAATCATTTATCACATATAAGCGAAGGAAAACTGACGTATTTAGACATGCTTAACCCTCATATTGTAAAAAATACATAACCTTGATGTTCCTGGGCACTCAGGAACACTGCACCCCACCACCCTGATGTTCTGCACCCCGTCACCTGATGTTCTGCACCCCACCACCCTGATGTTTTGCACCCACCACCCTGATGTTCTGCACCCCCCACCCTGATGTTCTGCACCCACCACCCTGATGTTTGCACCCACCACTCTGATGTTCTGCACCCCACCACCCTGATGTTCTGCACCCCATCACCCTGATGTTCTGCACCCCATCACCCTGATGTTCTGCACACCATCCGCTCACCTCCCTGATATTCTGCACCCCACCATCCTGATGTTCTGCACCCCACCACCCTGATGTTCTGCACCCCATCACCCTGATGTTCTGCACCCCATCACCCTGATGTTCTGCACCCCACACCATGATGTTCTGTTCTGCACCCCACCACCCTGATCTCTGCACCCACACCCTGATGTTCTGCACCCCATCACTCAGATGTTTTGCACCCCACCACCTGAGTTCTGCACCCCATCCACCCTGATGTTCTGACCCCAATCACCCTGATGTTCTGTCACCCATCACCCTGATGTTCTGCACCCCATCACCCTGATGTTCTGCACCCCATCACCATGATGTTCTGCACCCGTCACCCTGATGTTCTGCACCCACCACCCTGATGTTCTGCACCCCACCACCCTGATGTTCTGCACCCCATCCACCTTATGTGCTGCATCCCACCACCCTGATGTTCTGCACCCCATCACCCTGATGTTCTCACCCCGTCACCCTGATTTCTGCACCCATCACCCTGATGTTCTGCACCCATCACCCTGATGTTCTGCACCCCGTCACCCTGATGTTCTGTACCCCACCACCCTGATGTTCTGCACCCCTTCACCTGATGTTCTGCACCCCTCACCCTGATGTTCTGCACCCCTCACCCTGATGTTCTCATCCCAACCACCCTGATGATTCTGCACCCCATCACCCTGATGTTCTCACCCCATCACCCTGATGTTCTCACCCAGTCACCCTGATGTTCTGCACCCCACCCCCTGATGTTCTGCACCCCCACCCTGATGTTCTGCACCCCACCAACCTGATGTTCTGCACCCCACCACCCTGATGTTCTGCACCCCACCACCCTGATGTTCTGCACCCCACACCCTGATGTTCTGCACCCCATCACCCTGATGTTCTGACCCATCACCCTGATGTTCTGCACCCCATTCACCCTGATGTTCTGCACCCCGTCACCCTGATGTTCTGCACCCCGTCACCCTGATGTTCTGCACCCACCACCCTGATGTTCTGACCCCACCACCCTGATGTTCTGCACCCCACCACCCTGATGTTCTGACCCATCACCCTGATGTTCTGCACCCCACCACCCTGATGTTCTGACCCCATCATGCTGATGTTCTGCACCCATCACCCTGATGTTCTGCACCGCATCACCCTTCCTATGTTCTCAACCAATCACCCTGATTTGCACCCATCACCCTGATGTTCTGCACTCCGTCACCCTGATGTTCTGCACCCCACCACCCTGATGTTCTGCACTCCACCACCCTGATGTTCTGCACCCCACCACCCTGATGTTCTGCACCCCACCACCCTGATGTTCTCCCCCCATCACCCTGATGTTCTGGACATTCAGGAGCACTGCACCCCTTCACACTGATGTTCATGGATACTCAGGAGCACTGCACCCCGTCACCCGATATTCTGGACATTCAGGAGCACTGCACCCCTTTACACTGATGTACATGGATGCTCAGGTGCACTTCACCCCATCACCCTGATGTTCTGGACATTGAGCAGCACTGCACCCCTTCACCCTGATGTTCACAGATACTCAGGAGCACTGAACCCTGTCACCCTAATGTTCTGGACACTCAGGAGCACTGCACCCCTTCACCCTCATGTTCATAGATATTCAGGAGCACTGCACCTCATCACCCTGATGTTCTGCACCCCATCACCCTAATGGCTTCGGACACTCAAGGGCACTGAACTCGTCACCCTGATGTTTTGGACACTCAGGAGCACTGCACCCTGTCACCCTGATGTTTTGGACACTCAGGGGCACTGCACCCTGTCACCCTGATGTTCTGGACACTCAGGAGCACTGCACCCCATCACCCTGATGGTCTTGGATGCTCAGGTGCACTGCACCCCGTCACCCTGATGTTCTGGACTCTCATAAGCACTGCACCCCATCAACCTGATGTTTTGGACACTCAGGAGCACTGCACCCAGTCATTCCGATGTTTTGGACACTCAAGAGCACTGCACCCCGTCACCCTGATGTTCTGGACACTGAGAAGCACTGCACCACGTCACCTTGATGTTCTGGATGCTAAAGAGCACTGCATCCCATCACCTGATGTTTTGGACATTCAGGAGCACTGCACCCCATCACCTTGATGTTCTGGACACTCAGGAGCACTGCACCCTGTCACCCTAATGTTCTTGGGCACTCATGAGAACTGCACCCATCGCCCTGATATTCTGGACACTCAGGAGCACTGCACCCCATCACCCTGATTGTCTTGGACGCTCAGGTGCATTGCACCCCGTCACCCTAATGTTCTGGACTCTCAGGAGCGCTGCACCCCATTAACCTGATGTTTTGGTCACTCAGGAGCACTGCACCCAGTCATTCTGAAGTTTTTGGACACTCAAGAGCACTGCACCCCGTCACCCTGATGTTCAGGACATTCAGGAGCACTGCACCCCGTCACCCTGATGTTCAGGACATTCAGGAGCACTGCACCCCATCAATCTGATGTTCTGGACACTCAGAAGCACTGCACTCCTTCACCTTGATGTTCTGGATGCTCAGGAGCACTGCACCGCACCACCCTGATGTTCTGGACACTCAGGAGCACTGCACCCCATCACCCTGATGTTCTGGACACTCAGGAGCACTGCACCCCATCACCCTGATGTTCTGGACACTCAGGAGCACTGCACCCCGTCACCCTGATTTTCTGGACACTCAGGAAAACTGCACACCGTCACCCTGATGTTCTTGGACACTCAGGAGCACTGCACCCCATCACCCTGATGTTCTTGGACACTCAGGCACTGCAACCCATCACCCTGATGTTCTTGGACACTCAGGCACTGCAACCCATCACCCTGATATTCTTGGACACTCAGGCACTGCAACCCATCACCCTGATGTTCTTGGACACTCAGGCACTGCACCCGGTCACTCTGATGTTTTTGGACACCCAGGAGCATCTATCGTAATGGTCAGCCATTAGAAACTGTAAGTATCCTGTTGGTCTTAAAGCACCCTACATGATGAATGCACTGCGCATCTCCTCTTTTTTTCCATCCCATAATCTTAGTCCCAATGCATGAAGGCTCAATTATAATAGAACAAGCTGGGAAGTAAGGGGAGAAACCTATTGGACATGTCACCCTGAGTCCAGCCAATTACTCAAGGCATAACCCATTATAAAAGGAGCTTATATCATTAACTAATGCTGCACTCAAAAAGTAGACCGTAAACGTAGTGCACATTTGCTAACTTTCCCAGAACATCCAGGAAGCTCCCAAAAAAGAGAAGATCTCCCAGAATACGAAGAACGAAGATCTCATAGCGTTGTGACCTTCGGAGCACTTCATGAAATACTGGAACATCCAAAAAGTCACAAATCGCCACAGATCGACAGGAATGACGCTGAAAACAAATGATGGCAAAGGTGAGTATAAGACGTAGGGGACTTAGATATAAAGCCTCACTCCAGCCTCACTCCAGCGCTGAAATAAGAAAAAACGCTGGAGTAGTACCTTAAATGGAGACGTTCCAGAGATCAGACCAACAGCTACCTTTTTATGTTGATGGGGTCAGGTCTGTCAGTCAATGGCTCTGATTGACAAACTGTCTAATTCTACATATTCCCACACACATTCCACACACGTATTATCGCATAGATGAGTGACCCTACTGTCGCAGCTTTGGTCCTGTCCAGTCTTCACTTCTGTTCCAGGCATCCTTGTTACGGCATTCTGGAAACCTCTGATGTTCTCTAGCTCTATGATTTCATGACACTACAGGGCTTAATAAAAGTTCAAAGCGCCAGGATGGTGCACGGAGTATGAAGAATTGAATACCGGCTGCAACAGAGGCCCTGACTGAATGCTAAACCAGTGTGGGGAGACATGGAGAAATAGAAATAGTCAGGGGTGAGGGATTGAATTTGGACGTCCTTGCATGCTACATGAAAACTTTGGTCCTGTCTGGGTGCGTAGAGTTATGTGGTGCAGGTTGTTCCTCTTGTAAGGCCGCACATAGCCGTTGACTTAGGCAAGGCCAAGAACAGATACCGGTTCAGACTGAGCGGGAGGCCAACAATATTTTTCAAACAACAGTTCTTTTCTCAACACTCCCGACAGTTCTTTAGTCTCAACTTCACATGTGACATAGCGGATACATAACTTAAGTACAGTTCCAGTTTCACAGCTCATCATCAGACACTTAGTTCTCCATCTATCTGGCTCCTGCACAACCCAACACAACAGTACAGTCCGTAATGGTCACTTTCCCTTTTAGTGGGTCCAAGTCTCTTTTCCTCATAGAAGAGGGATTGAGGGGGTCTGACTGCTTCAACAGTAATGGAACAGCAGACTCCCAAATGCTTCCAGATGAAGGTCTCTTCTCCCCACAGGGGAGTGGAGTAGGGGATTTGCCATAGTATAAGTGAAGAGCCTTTTGCTCACAGCCTCTTGTAGAGATCCCACTCGGGAAAGCTGACCACCAGCTCACACAAATTGATAATACCCTGATAAAGAACCTAGCCATTGGTCTGTACTCCGTGTCCTTCAGTCTAGGGAACGCTTGCTCGAGGATATATCTCTGGCCCTCTATTTGTTCATGTCTGATGCTTAAGCCAGCACCCTGGTCTTAATGTTGCAGTTGCCAGAAGTCACCCAGCCTTGATGACCAGTTAGGATTGTACAGCTATACTAGTCACTAGCAGGAAACTGTCTCTTACCCTGGAGATTAACTCCTCCCATGATAGGCTAGTCCCAACACTTGCCCTACAGTCTTTTGCTGGTCAAAACACTTACTAAACATTCTACACAACAGTTCTATACCTTATTCCATCATAAGCAAACATATCTACATATAATACTGCTATACCTTACATAATAGCTTACATTACCTTATCACTATAAATGCAAACATTACTGTACATCATACCTATTACATCACATTATTACCATACTGCATTACATCACAGTTCACACAAGACACTATACACATGACACAATTCACATTGCAATACAACGGTGCGATTGGTGTCTACAGGGAGAACGCGACCTCCAGTCCACTTCCTTACACCAGAACAGAGCAAATTGAATTGCGCATCAACTGATAGGCATTCATGATGATTTTGGTGTGACCGATGGCCTTCTAATAAGAATAGGGGAGTCTCCCCCCTCTATCCATAATGACTGACATGAGTAGGAAAGTTGTCTTTTAGGCTTTTAATAGGAGATATTTTAGAGAAGTTTAGAGTAGGCCGAAAATAAAACACCAGTATTACAAATGGTACTGACTGGGCATTGGGGCCTATAGGCTTTCAGGTGCTTTTCCCCAAAAAGTTTTTAGAACCACACAATGAGTACTATACTTTGAATGGTTACAATAACACTTTTTACTTAATTTTTCAAGCCAACAGGTCAAGGACATTGAAAAGTGACCAAAACATATTTACGCTAAAAAGTTGGGCCTGGATGACTTTCTGAAAAATATATTACAGGTTATGGCCACAAGAGTCTTTGGTTGGGCGTTGCTCCAGGGAACAAGTCTGATTGCCGTATGTGGAGTAGTAAAGGAATTTTTCCCTTTATATGGGGTATCTGCCTCATGGGGGTTTTGCCTTCTTCTGAATAAATATCATAGGCTATAGGTTGAATTTTATGGACTTATGTCAAGCTTCAAGCTTAAAAAACATTATGCCAGAACTGTATTTAGAGTACTTATTACGGTATTTCCGTTCCTCTTCTCAATGCAAGCTGCAGCAGGCAACACTGAACATGAGAGAAAGCTCCTCAGGGGTGGAGCTATAGTGAGTACAAAGCTAGGATGAAAGACCTTTCTAACATCTAAAATGACACACAGATTATAAAGGAAACTTGTTAGTGTAGGTGGGCACATACGTTTGTTCTACATTCAGATATACCCGCCAAGAGGGGGAGCAGCTGTCCCATAGAGAACACAAGAACGTTTCAGGGTACCAAGCATTCCTGAAAACGGGGGAGTCGAGAGAGATCGCTGTGAGCTGTCATTGTTCATTTACATGTTAGAGGGGCTAGATCAGAAATGTAGCCATTTCAGTTACAGAGATTCTGATTGCAACCAGGCACAGGGTTAGACAGGGTGCACTGACCCCAATGCCTACATCAGCTGATGTGCGTCTGAGACACACATTCAGAAGTGTATAGCGGCACAGAGACTTGTCGTGTCCATATATCACTACACAGTTTCTGGCCAATGAGATGCCGGCATCTGACGCCGGCATGCCTGTTAGTAGGGACTCATGACAGTGATCTCATGTGCGACGGCACACACGCCGATGTCAGCTGCCGGCTATTGGCCATCTATAGAAATAAAGGCAGGGGAAGGCGAGTACAATGTTGTTGTTTTTTTTATGTAGAACAAGGAACATATACTAAGATGGACGATATATATACCAGGATGGAGACACATACACCAGAGCGGGGGACATATTTAGCAGGATGGGTCCATGATGGTGGATATATTTACCATGATGGGCCCATGATGGGAGACATATTTACTCAGGATGATGAACATATACACCAGGATGGGGGCATATATACAAGGATAGGCCCAGGATAAGAGACATATATACCAGGATGGGGAACATATACAATATACCAGTATGGGGACATATATAGGAGGATGGGGGACATATATTTACTGGGATGGGAGACATACAATGTATGTTAGATGAACCCAGGATGAAGGACACTATATACCAAAATGGGCCCAGGATGGGGGACATACTGTATAAACCAGGATGGGGGGGCTCACGATGCATATCAGAATGGGAGACAGTATTTAGCAGGATGGGCAACATATATTCCAGGATGGAGAACATACATACCAGGATGGGGGACATATATACCAGGGTAGTCCCAAGATGGGGACAGCATATACCAAAATGGGGACATATATAACAGAAGGGGAGCCATATATACCAGGATGGGGCCAGGGTAAGCAACATTAATACAGGATGGAGGACATTACAACATAAAAAAGGGGGAGGTTGAATGCTACAAGGGCCCATACATCAGACCAACATGCCATGGGGGGCCCAAATACAAATCTTGGAGTGGGGCCCATTGGACTTTGGTTACGCCACTAGGTTTTATCTTATGGCTCCTACTATGTAGATAGATTATAAAATCTGTTCTCTATCCCAGGGCATGAGGAGTTGACACCAGCCAAGCCTACCGGGTAATATATTTTTACCATTTCACATAGGGATTTTTGCTATTCAAATTGATGTTAACTTGAGCGGTGTCTGGGACGGCTCCTTGCTAGACTTTATTACAGTTTATGTCTTGGGACCCATTTCATTTACCAACAGGACATGAATGTATTCATCATGCTAACAGTTTCTACTAAGAAGTGACTGCTCATCCAGATCCCCCATTGTTTTAGTGCAGGATGTGCGGAGTATCACTTTCATTAGTGTCACTTTTAATAAGCTGCTCAACTCCCGTGTACATCATATTGATGTGGAAATTAAAGCCATTAATTGATTTGCAAATCAGACAACTCCAAAAATACCAAAATAGATCGTCAGTACTTTCAGTAACATCCACAAACGGAAAAAAAAAGCACATTACATAAGAATTCCAATTTACGAAAAAATATATATATATATATTTTATAATATTTTTCTAATTTTTTTTTTTAACTGTTTTCAACAAAATATCTGCTTAGCGCTATTCAAAGTATCTAGAAAGTCATTTTTTATTACATTTTATGTGAAAATTAGAGTTGAAGAATATAAAAAAGTGATTAAAAAACGAATACTGTAGAATAATTCCCCAAAAAAGTAACAATGTGAAATAACGGCACAACGCCAAATATTTTTTTTTAAATAAGACCCTATTAGAACAATTAAATCATAATATTTTTTAATTAAAAAATATATCTATTAATAAGAAGAAAAACACCACACTTCTCAGAACACCGAGAAAGAATAACAAAAGTTCTATCACCATGGCGACACCCAGTGAAGAAGTTCTTCGCAAAGCAATCATAGATGATTTAGTGTTTTATATACATTCTAAAATAATGTAAAAAATAGTATTTATTTGCAATATAAATATATTAATTGCAATTATCACTCTGAAAAAAACATATAAAAAGAATATAAACTATTTAAAATAATAATATTTTATTTCTATAGCGGCAAACATAGTACGCAGCACTTTTCGACTCAATATATTTTTTCTTATTTTTTTTTTAAACATATATTTTTTCCTTTGGTACATGTATTTTATTTAGTAATTATTTATGTAAGCATATATTAAAAAAAAAAAAAAATTGCACAAAATCTTTTAACTTTAATTCTAAAAAATAATACAAATAAAATAAAATAATATTTAATATATATAATTTGCTCAGGCATATTATTATATGTATTATTTAAGTGTTTTTTTTTTAAAGTTGCACAATATCTTTTAACTTAAAGTTTAAAAAACATTACAAATTAAATATGAAATAAAAATATAAATATTGTTATTATTATATTATATTTTAAAAATATATATATTTTGTACATGCATTTTATTAGATTTAAGCTCATCAATTATTTTTATGAAATTAAAAAAGTATATCTATTATATTACTAATTTTTTTTTGTTTTATTTAAGCATATACGGCTTTTTTAAAGTTGCACAATATCTTTTAAATTTAATTTTAGAAAATATTTTAAATAAATAAAAATTAAAACATATATTGTACATGCATTTTATTATATTCTTTTTATTTGAACTCATACATTTTTTTTATGAAATTAATAAAATATATATATATATATATATATATATATATATATATATTTATTTTTTTTTTTTTTTTTTTTTTATTTAAGCATATAGGCCTTTTTAAAGTGCACAATATTTTAAACTTCAATGTTAGAAAATATTGCAAATAAAATAAATATTAAATATTTTAAAATATATATTTTTTGGTACATGCATTGTATTAGATTTTTTTTATTTAATGTCATACTTTTTTATGAAAGTAAGAAATGTATATATTTTTTAATAATAATAATAATAATAATAATATTTATTAATTTATATAGCGCCATTAATTCCATTATTTAATTATATTTTATTTGTTTTATTTAAGCATATATGTTTGTTTTTTTAAGTTGCACAATATCTTGTAACTTTAATTTTTTTTAAAATTTACAAATATAATAAGTATTAAATATTTTAAAAATATATATTTTTTGTACATGCATTTTTTTAGATTTTTTTATTACATTTAAAAAAATATATATTTATTATTTTTATTATTTTTTTGTTTTATTTAAGCATATATGGCTTTTTTTAAAGTTGCACAATATCTTGTAACTTTAATTCTAAAAAAAAAATTACAATAAATAATATTAATAATATTTAAATAATTTAAAAAAATATATATTTAATATTATTTTTGAGCATAACATTTTTTTTTATCGATTTTTTATTTATTAAAATTTAAAAAAATAATATTATATTTAAATATATTTATATTTGTTATTTATATATTTTTTGTTATTATTTTTGAGCATAAATGGCTTTTTTAAAGTTGCACAATATCTTGTAACTTTAATTCTAAAAAAAATTACAAATAAAATAGATATTAAAATATTAAATTATGTAAATCATTTTAATTTGTATAAATTTTAAAAAAATATATTATTATTTGTTATATATATTTTTGAGCATAATGGCTTTTTTAAAGTTGCACAATATCTTGTAACTTGATTCTAAAAAAAAATTACAAATAAAATAAATATTGAATATTTTCTTTTTTTTGTGCATGCATTTTATTGAATTTTTTTTATTTAAACATATTATTTTTTTTAATTTTGCACAATATCTTCTTTGTCAAAAGCATCTTAAATGCTCAGTAGGCATATTATAAAAAAAAAAAAAATCGTAATTTTTAGAAAGACGTTAATCCAAAGCATAAGGATAGACTGCCTTCAGCAAGGAGATTTGTCAATGGATCTGCAGTGTGAATTCTGCTCTTTTCTCCATCACTTCCTCCCGGCAGCAGAGCAGCGGAGCAGCAGCTCCTCCGGTCCTGCACAACAACACACAAAGATCTGCAATCTTACCTTGGTCGTCACAATGCACAGACAATCCATTGCTGCTTTGCTCCACTGGGTAAATCACAAATCATAAGCAAAATCGAAGGGAATCTTTGTCCTTACAGACAAAAAGCCAGAACAAAACAGGAATCTCCGAGCTGCCGAGGCTGTACGTACGTATGTATGTGTGTGTGTGTGCTTTTCTTTTTTTTTTCCAATGGGCCCTTTCAATAGGGAAGGCAAGTCTTCCTCCTCAATGCTAAAGGCATCCCCGGTTCACACAGGTATCGGCTGATCCATTAGAGATAATGTGAATCAAAACTTCCAGGCGTGAATGCAGCATGACTCAGGTTACTTTTCACATCTAAACGTCCCCTTTTTTTTTTTTCTAATTTTTTTTCCCTTTTTTATCAGCTGATGACAAAAGGCAAAAAAAAAAAAAAGAAATAAAATTCCGTCTTCAGATAGTAAGAACGATTTCCAGAATTCCGAACTGCTTCATCATGCCCAAAGCAACTTAGGCATACATCTTAAAGGGGCGATCCTCACACTCCTGCCCGGTGAAACGCTTCGCCTTTAATATTAGGGGAACACGTTTTTTTTCTTTTTTTCTTCCTTAGAACACGTCTTGTTTAAAGACAGCTTCTGCTAAGTATACACGCCATCTGTTTGAATGCCGCGTAGAAAGCAGCTTCTGCAAACAGGAAGACGTGAAAGACAGCAGAAATCTTAACTCTATCATAACCCCGGCAGCGGTAAAGGATGGAATAATAATAGCAGCCAAGAAAGATTCCTAAAGGGGATCTCTACACGGTAGGTAATCCTTTTAGCTCTGGAAAGATCAGCAGGAAGTGTTTCATTCCTCTGTAGCGCCAGCTCAGGGGAAATGAAGATTACACTCTTGAAATGGCACTGGGTCCTCCAGAGACAGAGAGATGGCGCCACCTTGGCTGGTAGATGAATGTTTCACTATGATGTCAACACTACAGCTCAGTTGTCGCACTTGAAACGAGCAGCCGAATGCTCGGATGGGTTCACCTCTTGTGCCGAGTATAATGTAAGTCAACGGAAACTCACATTTTTCCGAAAGACCTAGAGTTTCCATTGACCTTTGCATGACCATTTGAGTGATCCGACCGCTCACTGTGGGTACTAAGCACCTGAACATGGTAGTGCTCGCTCATCGCTAGTCTTTAACTCTATGTATTGACTTTGAGAGCTTTGGATAATCCCTTTTTGTTAGAAGCTTTCCCAATCATTATAGGTTGTTGAGCTGCTGGGACACCTGTTGGGAGGTGGGAGCAGGGGTTGTAGTCTCACCCAGGTCTTGGAAGCTAACAGGTCCCAAAAAGGTCTGCATTATCATCATGGTCCTGAACCTAAGGGGTCCTTAGAGATCAAAAGTCTCACCCAGGTCTATAAAGAATAGGTTCCAAAAAGCTATGACATCGTATCTTAGTCCTGGAGCTTAAGTGGTCCCATAAAGATCTGAAGTTTCATCTAGGACCTGGAGCCAAGGGGTCTCAAAAAGGTTTACAGTGTCCCCAAGATCCTGGGTTTGGAAGGTTCCAAAACATCAGCAGTCTCACTCAGGTCCTGGAGCCTAAGGGGTCCCAAAAAGATCCAAAGGCTCACCCACATCTTGTAGCCCAACAGGTCCACAAAGGTCTGCAATCTTATCTGGTCCTGGAGCTTAACGGTCCCAAAAAGATCTGCAATCTCACCTTGGACCTGAGAAAAGGGTTTCAAAAAGGGCCTGCGCAAGATGCTGGAGTCTGAAAGGTCTCAAAAAGGTCAACAGTTTCACCAAGGTACTGGAGCCTAATGTGTTCCAAAAAGATCCACTGAATCACACATTTCCATGAGCCCAATGGGCCCCAAAAAGGTCAGCAGTTCTACCATGATCCTGGATCTTAAGAATCCCAAAAAGGTCTGCAGTCTCATCCAGACTATGGAGCCTAAGGGGTCCCAAAATGTTTTACAGCCTTAATTAGGTCCTCAAGCCTAAGGGTCCCAAAAAGGTTCATTTCGCCCATATGAGAAGAGCAATACTATTAAAAACCCCTAAATAATCGGAATGGAAATTATGGGAGCTTTATCTTACCTCATTGGTCAGCTAATGTATGGGGGAAATGAGAAGAGTGCTCAATTATCCTACAGTGCCACCATGAGGGACATGAAGCATTACACAGTGCCCATTGAAATGAATGTTTATAGAGAAGGATGTTCTTTGTAGTAACTCTCAGATCTAGATAATTGATTGGGGAAACCTTTATTAAAGGGCTTGTCCAACACTATATATGAATGGCCTTGGGGTCATTAATATCCGATCAGACGGGCTGTTACACTCAGCCCCCTTCCCCCACCTTCAGCTGGTTTTGGTGCCAACCGTGGCATGTGTGCTCAGTTAGTTGTGGTGCAAAACTACAAAGCGCCATCAACTGTATAATTGCCGATCAGGGTACTGCAAATCCACCCTTATTAATTTGATTATGTGGGATCTGCAGTACCCCTCTGTGGCCACTAAACCTTTACAACTGACCACATGCAGATGCCGTAAGGATCAAGATAGTTGATTAGCTGGAGTTTTGGGTGTTGCACCTCTACTTATCTGATATTGATGACCTTTCCTAAGTACAACCAAAAGTATGGACAACCCTTTTAAAATAAAAATCACTTTTAAAACTTTCACACTGCCCACTTGGGCTTGAATAAACGTATACTTTCTGTCTTTTCTGGAACAGCTTTTCATAAGGCTCATTACCATCAGAGGCAGGAGATTACAATGTCAGATAAGATCTCTTTAGAGAGCTGATAACAAGAATCCACCATACACAACAGGCAATGTCACAGTCCTCTTTGCTTCATAATGATTGTCATGCACCAAGGTGTGGACCCACTGCGCTACAGGCTGGGCTTACTCTGGAGGGGTATAATTAAGTATCTAACAAGTTGTCACTAGAGCCTCTGATATAGGGGTTGGTCTTGGCTGCTGGCAGACACTTGGCACTCCATGGCAGTCCGCAGACTGCAGTAGTTGAGTCAAGGGTCAGGGATGCAGGTATGGACTCGTAGTAACAACCAAGATAGGTACAGAGATGCAGACAAGACAGGTGCAGGATTTCAGACAGGTTGGGGGTAGCAGGACATGTTTGGTATCACGGCTGGTTCACACAGGGTGGGTTTATATTCTGGAAGGACAGGTCCAGGTACAGGCAGGAGAAACAGTAAATGAGTATGGGTATACTAAAGCATGGGTATCCTAGAATGGGTTCAGGTACACAGGTAGGTCAAACTCAGGTTCAGGTACTGACAGGTTCAGGATGGTTTAGATTCAGACACTAGCACTGTTGTGGACAAGTTTGAGTCTGGTTCAGTAGCTCACTAGACGCTGAAGTTGTTCAGGCACCTCCCTACAGGGGAGGGTGCCGAAAATAACCAGCCATAGTCTGGGGACACTTCCAGAGTGTGCCCGTTGCCTCTTTAAAGAACAGGGTGTGCGTGCCCTAAGCTTATTACCGGGAGACCTGCAGGACATGCGCAGACCCTGGGAGCTGGAAGCGGTGAGTACATTGGCAACCCTCTGCTGGCTGGAGGAAGCGGGGCAGGGCACAGAGTTTGGCATTGCAATTCATTTTTCACACCTCATTAAATGCCTCATATAAGATAATCTGTTCATTGTTGCTAATGTACATGTGCTGTTTCCTGAAACAACAGGAAGTCAGAGTCTAACAATGCCCTAGTGGCCGGTGTGAGAATTGCAAGATTGCCAATTTTTAATTTTCAGTAAAATTGTGAAAAAAAAGCCTTGTCAAACTTTAAAATGGAACAAAAAAAAACAAAACATGTTCTAAGCCGTAGGGACACAGTGAGAAACTGGTCACCTTAACAGAATTTGTGGGAAGGAAAGGATGGACACATCTGTAGAATTTGCATGTAGACCATAAAGCACGAAGGGACGCCGGTATTGTAACGGCACATGTCGGGCTTTTGTGTTTTAATGTTCTGTCTCCGGTCCTGTATCTTTACCCAATGACCGTGGCAGGTGACAATTCACATACCCTTTGCTGCTGTTTTGCTATTTCACTCTCCGGAGCAGCGCTCTGCCTCTAATCAGGCTGCATAAGAATAAAACAAATGCTCTAAAGGTGTCACTATCTTTCATGAATTATTCAGCCTGCTCCCTGTCTATTGCTGCAGAATGTGTTATGTCTGAGAAACTGACATTATTCTCATAAAACACAATATCACCTCGATGCCGGAAGCAAATAGATTATCCCATATAGCTGCATTAAACGAGCCAGAGGCTGAATATGTGACATTTACATCATCTGAAAGGATAAATTGAGATTATTACAATGAGGGGAGATTGTGACAGGGTAAGCATAACCTCCAGCAGGCTCCATATCACAGAAATTACAAACAATATGTACTTTCCCTTTAAATGGTGAATTAAAGGGAACCTGACACCATGGGAAAAAGTCTAATCATGTTATTGAGTAGGAGGAGCTGGGTAGATTGATATATAATTTTGTTATAAAATATTCACGATATTAATCATAAAGCCTCTGCTCTTGCTTGGATTTTCAGTCTATTGGGCGGAGCTACCAGTAAAACAGGAACCGCCCACAAGACGATACATCTAATGGCTACAGATTCTTCGGTATTTTCGTGCTGACAGGTTCCCTTTAAGAACATAGTGTTAGTCATTTCTGTGGTATTGAGAGTCCTTATTTTGCTTGAACAGTCTTCTAAACTAGACTGTGAACAAGGGGAAGGGGTCTTAGCAAAGCCAGGGGCAAAATTAATGTTTGGGGGCATTCTTGAGTGATTCTCAATATTTTAAGGTCAGGGATTAAAAATTTTGAATTTGCCAATGTAAATGTTAGACACATGCATCTAGTCAAGAGATCAAGCTTTCATTAAAAACATGTTTTTTAAGATGTTTTTGTGGTGTGATGCTATCCGTATTAAAAAAAGAAATTTTTGTGCCTCAGTCCCCAGTCTTTCCCTGCTGGCCTGGTCGGTCTCTGTCCAAATGTTGATGGTATTTTTATCTTTGCTTTTCTTCCCCTGCTTTCCTGTTAGTCAGGTTCTCAGTTTTCCATTTTGTCTCTGTCCTATCACATTCTGGGTGGGGTTATTTATAATCACCTTTCACCAGCCTTCATTTCTGGCTATATATCTAGGTGGAGTTCCAGTCCTGTTGCTAGGGATTTTGCTTGGTAGTCAGAGGCCAGTGTTGTTTTTACTCTTCTCAATCTACACCCTCAGCCTAGGACAACTTATTGAATCCCATAGCCTTCAGTATCATATGTACGCCAACGACACCCAGATCTATCTATCTGGACCTGACATCAACTCCCTACTATCCAAAATTCCTCTCTGCCTGTCCGCCATCTCCTCCTTCTCTGCTTGCTTCCTCAAACTGAACATGGACAATACTGAGTTCATCGTTTCCCCCCCCCCCAAGTCGCTTTGCCCTCTACCAGACATATCCATTAATGTCAATGATTGCTCACTCTCCCCAGTCCCCGACGTCTAGTGCCTCGGTGTAATCCTCGACTACTCTCTCTCCTTCAAGCCTCACATCCAAGCCCTTACCACCTCCTGCTGACTCCAGCTCAAAAACATTTCCCGGATCCGCACTTTCTTTGACCATGACACAGCTAAAACACTTGTTCATGCTCTCATCATTTCCCACCTTGACTACTGCAACCTCCTGCTAACCGGCCTCCCCGTTACCTCTCTCGCACCACTCCAACCTATCCTAAACTCCACTATCCGACTCATCCACCTGTCCTCCTGCTACTCCTCGGTCTCTCCCCTCTGCCAAGCCCTTCATTGGCTCCCCACCTCTCAGGGATCCTGCTTCAAAACCCTAACCATGACGTATAAAGCCATCCACAACCTGTCCCCTCCATACATCTCTGAGATGGTCTCCCAATACCTACCCTCACACAACCTTCATTCGTCCCAGGAACTCCTTCTCTATTCCCCTCTCATTTCCTCCTCTCACAACCGCATACAAGACTTCCCCCGTGCATCTGCTATCCTCTGGAACTCCCTCCCCCACCACATCAGACACTCTCCTACCCAGTCCACCGCACCATCTCATGGTCTGTGCTACCCCCTCCTATTGTATTACCACCAGGTCCCTCATAGACTGTGAGCCCTCGCGGACAGGGTCCCATACCCTCCTGTTCTTGTTTGTCTGGTCTCCATGCATATGTAGTGCTCAGGCTTTGGTGTACTCGGGTGTCAGGCGGAAAGGGTTAACTCCCTGGTTGTCACAGGGGATGGCGGCCGCGCCTGACTCCGTGTCCTGGGGTATCTTTTGAAAGGGGATTTTATATACAGGGGACTATTTACAGTTTGTTGTCGTGACACCACCTGCAGTGTCTGGTGAAGTAGCACCATCGCCGCCACAGTCCGCCAGAGGTTGGTGGTATTGCGGCTAAGATGGTGTAGTCCTCTGCAAGTAGGACTGGACTTCTGGGGCAGCGTAGTGAGGAGGGACAGCTTGGAGTGGAGCTGGGGTTGATAGGGAGTACTTGAGCAGTCTATGGGGGGTAATGGAAGTGGAGAAGAAGGATACACACACGCAGGAAAGTCTCTTTTACCTTTTACTGTTTTAGGCAGGTAAAATGATACAGTGCACTGATGGGTGGACAGGTTGCACAGTGGGTCCCCACAGCAAGTGGGTATAAGGCCTCCTCTGCTTTGTAGTAGTGTCTGAAGCACAGCTTGCTTGCAGCCCGACTTGCCTCCTCTCTCTTCCTGACTGTAGTGTCCTCCTCTCCTCCTGCGTGGTCTCCGGGTTACCTTCTCTGAACACTGCGGCTTTGCCCTGCTGTGTTTGATTCCCTCTATTGACCCACAGAGGATACCGGGTAGCCAGAGGCCCCACGGTGCGACAGGGTTTTCTGTGGTCCTATAGTGTCCCCCAGGTGCGGATCCCCAATATCCGGTGATTCTCCTGGGAAGAACTCTCTCAAGTTCCTCGCTCCCTTTTTTGTCCTAAGCTCCTTGCCTTCGGTCCCACTTAGGCTTGCAGGACGTAGAAGGGCCACTCCGGGTCACTGGTTCGGGCTTAATCGCAGCACCGACCACCAGGACGTCTTCACAGCTCTCCTAGCGTCTGCACACTCTAACTAACTCCTCCACCAGCACCTGTATTTATAGGGGATCTTGCCTAAAGGCAGCAAGCGGAGCTCCCCCTACTGTGCCGGGTGGAAAGTGTTGTATGTAGTAGGTACCTGCTGTGGAAACCCAGCTGTGCATTAGAAAGATCTGTGGCTACCTGCGTGAGCATGGCGCCACAAATATATTGAACTTGTCCTCGTCTACCCTTTCATCATGTAAAACGCCATGGAATCTAATGGCACTATATAAATAATAATAATAATACTCTTTGTTTTCTCATTTGTGTTCCAAGTGCACAAGCTTTATATATACTCCTCTTTTATTTTTTCGTCTACCCCTGCACCCTTTCCTTATCCCGGTTAGTTGTTTGTAGCGGCCTCCCCTCTGGTTCCTCAGAAGGAACGAAAAAACAGCTTGATTGCCTTTTGGGGAGTCAGGTCCGAGCTGTAGTTTCTAGTTGTTTGGCTTGGAACATTATAGTCTGTACAGGAACCAGTAGGATGAGGGTGCGGCTGCAGTAGTTTAAGCTTAGTTTCTCCCTGCACCAGTGTGTGAGTTAATATGTGCATAAGAGAAATTAAACAAATATTCCAGATTTTTCAGAGGCCACTGGAGCAGACACATAAGGCAAATTATTTCTGTAGCACATTTATGTAAGGATTTCTCAGGAATCTATCAGTAGTGGGAGCAAAGATACACTGAGACCTAGAATAAAGGTGAATAAAACTGTAAACACGAAAACGTGATGTGCAGCAAGTGAGCAAGCTCATCAAAACACGCAGCAAACTGATTAGTCTCTAGAAATATTTCTTAGACGATGACACCAATAAGGAAATCTCTAGAAATAGTTCACACAGGGAGAAAACAATAGAAATACAGTCTACAAGCACTATACACCCAGGAAGGACTGGCAACGGAGAGTGTCAGAAAATCAAGTCCATAACTTTTGTAGAGCAGTGCAGCTTTAAGAAAATCCCAAAGTCCAGAGCACTGGTACTGCACAATAAACAATATTAGGAGCTGAAAGTACTAGCAGAGCACACAGGGCTTACATGACAATTTGTCAGCTTTTCTGCATAGACTAAGACAGAATCAGCAGAGTCATCTCTTCATCATTAGAGGGGTATTGAGATTACAACTCTGTTGTATTATTGGAGGTCTATAAAAGTCAAGATAGAAACACTATACACACTGATTAAGTTCTGTATGCAGCTCCTGTGTCACTCCTTGGTCTCTGGGAAAGGGATTGTACACTGTGTGGTGGACACTGACAGTGAAGACCCCCTGTACAGGAGTTGGGTCTGCCCTCACCCTCACTAAACCCAACCTGCACAATCACATTAGTAAGACACCTTCATACACATACTACATGCAGATACACAGTGAAATTTTTGTGCACGTAAACAAGATGATTTTTTTGATTTTTTTTTTTGTTTGTCCATTCATAGTTGTAGCAGCCACAACTTTGTATTTTTAGGCAAACTTCAGTATATTAGGTTTTGTTTTGCTTTTTTAAGCACCATTTTGCCAAATGCGTATTATGACAGACAGCACATAGTAGTAAGATTAACCTACGCGTTTCAGCATAGAGCCTTAACCATGATTAAGACTCTATGCTGAAACATGTAGGTGAGGCTGGCTTCACACCATGATTTTTGGGATCCGAGGCTGTCCGGTGTGAACTGGACAGCCCCAGATCCGATTTTGCCCCTATTGTATCCCTATGGGGCCGAATGGCAGTGATTTGCCATCGGGTTTTGTCAGTGGCGTAACTACTGTCTTGAGGGCCCCGGAGCAAGATTCGCTCAGGGGCCCCTAAGTGAGGACCTGGGGGGGGTGTTTGGGGGTTGTCGGCCGCACGATTACCTGCACTGCCTCCGGCAGTCGCGGCCGGGGCGGCTGGAGACACAGGCAGCAGGGCCCCCCGGGGAGCTCGGGGCCCCCCCCAGGTGACCTCTCAGGGGGAGGGAGTTGCCGGCCGCACGATTACCTGCTCTGCCTCCCGGTGGTGGAGCGGTGAAGGGGCGGGCACTGCTGCGCGGCTGCAGGAAGTCACAGTGTCACTTCCAGCAGTCCTCCCTCAGCCTCGGCGCTATCGCGGTCGCGGCGGGGGTGGCTGGAGACACAGGCAGCAGGTCCCCCCGGGGAGCTCGGGGCCCCCCCAGGTGACTTCTCAGCCCCCCTCCTGATGGCCACACAAGGTAGCTGACCGGATAGCAGCGTAGCGGCGCTGGGTCCGGGCCCCCCACAAGCGGCGGGCATCAAAGCGACCGCTACGTCTGCTATGCCAGTAGTTACGCCCCTGGGTTTTGTGCTGTCTGGGAGGATCCGGCAGATTTAGCTTTTTTGCCTCGGACACAAAATTGGAGCTTGCAGCTTTTTTCGTGTTCGGGGCAAAAATCGGACAAAATCGGATCCTCCCGGATCCGGTGCCCCCTAACGTGGGAGTCTATGGGTGCCGGATGCGACAGTAAATCATTGCGGTTCTCGGACACCGGTTGCTGAACCAGCGGCGGCTCTGACATTCAAGCTGCTATGCAGTTGGACAGCGGCAGCCGCGCGTGGGGAGGATTCCGTCAGAAAACCGGATCCCCTCCAGTTCTGTTTTGCCTGGGGCTGTCAGGTTCCGTCTGGTGCTTCCTGCAAAACACTGGACAGAACCTGACAGCAAATAAACATGATGTGAAGCCAGCCTTAATCTTACTATTGTGTGGTGTCTGTCATTATGTTTTTTAATACATCCCATTTAAAATGAAGTTTTATGGATTATAGATGGACTTCTACAAATCTTTTTCTAGTATAGCTTTCAGGCAGAGGCTCTGGACCTGAGCTCATCTGTGTAAAGTCATATTTAAATGCAAAGGAGAGTGTTACCGGGCACTGGCGCGTCACGGGTAAGATGTCGGTAGACTATAATATGTGGAGACCAAGTGGCGTTGCTCAATCCCAAAGAGTAGATACAAACTTTTATGTAGAAATGGATGGCACTCACCACAAGACTTATTCATTAGTGCAGGTGCTTTATTCCAATGCAGCAGAGTCCAGGTTACACAGTGCAGGAGGGGTGGGAGTGCGGGAGGACTACAGGTGCTCCGTTTCGCATATTTCAACGCTTCCACGGGTCCATCAACCCATGTGATTTTTATTTTTAAAACATAAAACAAAGTAATATGTAATCGTGTGGTGTTTTGTTTTTTTTTTTAATTGTTTACTAGGGAAAAAATCTCTGACTTTATTTTAACCCCTTAATATACACGTATGTGTAAATATACTGGTATAAAAACATATACACGTATAAATAGGCATACACAATATCTTCACTTGAACTGCAACTTGAGCTCTGACACATGCCAAAAATCCACCCTGCGACCAAAGCCTTGATTATCAAGAGGCTGAAGACCGATCCACTGCAGAGGTGGCTGGCACCTTTAATGTGTCTCAGCATCAAGTACACAGAATAAAAAAGAAATTTGAAGAGATTGGAGATGTGTTTGACAAGCCCAGGTCCGGCAGACCCCGCAAGACAACTGCTCAGGAAGAATGTTCGTTGGTTAAAAAATTCAAAGCAAGCCCCCTCTTCCACTGCAGCAGATCTCCAACAGGCCTGGTCACCTCAAGTCCCTGTATCAACTAAAAAGTTTGTAGGATTCTGTCTTGAAATGCCTCCATGGTTGAATCAGTGCCCAGACGCCAGCACTAAACAAAAGGCAAATAAAAAACTGTGTGGCATTTGCAAAGTCCCACAGCCTGCTAAACAGATAGATGCTGGAAAAGTGGCAGAAGGTGGATTTCTCTGACGAATCTTCAGTAGAATTACACCACAGCCGCCGCGAATACTGCAGGAGACCTACTGGAGCCTGTATGGATCCAAATTTGGTGGTGGAAAGATCATGGTCTGAGGTTACATTCAGTATGGGGGTGTGCGAAACATTTGCAAGGTGGAAGGCAATATCTATAGCCTAAAATATCAAGAAGTATTAGCTACCTCTTATATTCCAAATCATAAAAAGTGATAAATTCTGCACCAGGATGGTGTTCCATCTCATACATCAATCTCTACAACAAACTTCCTCCAGGCAAAAAAGATTAAGGTGCTCAAGGACTGGCCAGCCCAGTCACCAGACATGAACATCTTAGAGCATGTTTAGGATAGGATGAAAGAGGAAGCTTGAAAGACGAAACCAAAGAATCTAGATGAACTCTAGGAGGCATGTAAGACTGCATTCTTTGCTATTCCTGATTACTTCATTAATAAATTGTATGAATCATTGTTGGACCGCATGGATGCAGTCCTTCAAGCTCATGGAAGTCACACAAAATATTAAATATGACTCTAATAGCACCACAACTTAATGCACCAATATTATGCAACATATATTTGTATTTTAAGTTAATTATTTGTTTGAATATCACGTTACTTTCTGTGGGTGACAAAACAATTGTCTTGCAAAATCTGACCATTCTGTGTTCATTAAATGATCAATATTTCAGCATTGATGCCAATTTATTTTCTTAACCTAAACCACATTTGGGAGGGTTTCATCTCTCAAAAGAGTAATTTATACAACCAATGGATGAATTTAACGTCAGGTTATAAGCTTTTATTTGCATAACATGGATAAGCGACATAACTTTTGTCAGTGACTGAAGTGCTGCACTTCAAGTAAAATAAATGATTATGGTAATCAATACATTGTGCCAGTAGAGGAGATAAATACTATTTAGATCTTCAGACAGAGAAAATCCTCCTATACTTAGCAGAATAGCTTGTGACTCACTGTTAAAGTTTCTGCCTGCCATTCTACACTTCAAGAAAAATAAGCAATTACTGTAATCAATACATTGTACCTGTAGAGAAGATCAATACTATTTAGATCTTTAGACAGAGCTATTCTACTAAGTATAGGAGGATTTTTTCTGTCTAAAGATCTAAATAGTATCTTCTGTACAGGCACAATGTATTGATTACCATAATTACTTATTTTTCCTAAAGTGTAGCATGGTAAAGTTTCTTTGTGCCATACTACA
Organism: Allobates femoralis; assembly: GCA_033576535.1. Classification (NCBI taxonomy): domain Eukaryota; kingdom Metazoa; phylum Chordata; class Amphibia; order Anura; family Aromobatidae; genus Allobates; species Allobates femoralis. Next base: position 722,874,249 of record JARQOC010000002.1, read on the forward strand.
CTTCAAACAAAATAAGTAATTATGGTAATTAACTATATATGAAGGCATCTACTGATAGATGCTGGATCCTCCCCAAAAATGTAACTGGGCCCCTCTCCCTATTGGCCCCTGTGTAGCTGAACTGGGTGCACATGATATATATATGTCCCCATCAGCAGGGGCTGGCTGGGGCCTCTGTACCCGGGTGGCAGTTTCGCACTGCCCCCCTTAGTTGAGAAGCGGGTGGGGGTGCTATCGGGGGATGTGGTGCTGCCGCGGCTCTCTTACCAGCTCCAACGCCATATGCTGCGGATCGCCACGCCGGCCGCAAAGCGACGCCCGCGGCCCCATTTCTGTAGAGGGGCGGCCCTAGAAGGGACTACACCACCAGCCCAGGGGGCACTTGCCCCCCTGCCACCTGGGCCAGTCCGCCCCTGCCCATCAGTCACTTAATTTGCCGCCCATAACACATCAATTTTCTGCCGAATTATTGGGTGTTCCAATGGAAAATTTTGGAAAAAACAAACATGAAGTCATTATTCCATACATCTTACATTCCCTTCTAAAAAGCATCCTCTAAAGAAGTTGTCATAGAATAAAATCCACCGCCACAGGGCAACAATGGCGTCTTGGAGACGTGGGGTCAAGGCCACCGGTCACTGCCACCAAGCCATCCGCCAGAATGATGGCACATGATGGATATATGGTGCTACTCTGCGGATATGGCCAGATTCATCATGGAAGAAATAAAAATGATCTACTACATTCTACAACCTCAGTTGGAGTGGACTGGGTTTTTAGATTTCCCTGATGCATGTCTGCACTTAGCCGGCTACATTATAGGCTAATTGATGATTTATGACTTAATGGCCAATGCGCAGAGGACAAAGGGGTGAGACGTTCAATCAAAGTTCCATATTGCTTTTAGAAAGATGTTCAGTGAACCTCGGCTCCGGCTTCACATCAGATGTTGACTCAACCGAAGAGGAGAAAACAATTTAATCCATAAATAAAGTGAATCTTAATTCACAGAACGGTTAAATAGTCACTAATCCTGAAGAAGAATTATGGATCTGGAGAAGGCCCTGAAATTACCAGCTGTCCATGTTTTAGATGGATAAAACCAGTTCTTACAGATGTGTCACTGGAACAATTTAAGAACAGAACTTGGAGCAAGAAGAAATCTACTTTACATATAGACCTAAGAATAAAAGAAGGGAGATAGACACAGTGGGTGAAATAAGTATTGAACACGTCACCAATTTTCTAAGTAAATATATTTCTAAAGGTGCTATTGATATGAATTTCTCACCAGATGTCGGTAACAATCAATCCAATCCACACAGGCAAAGAAATCATACCACATATGTCAATCAATTATGTGTAATAATGAGAAACGACACAGGTAAAAAAGTACTGAACACATGCAGAAAGAGAGATGTAAAAAGCCATGAAGAGTCATGACACCAGATGAAATCTGTCAGTAATTAGAAAGCAATCCTGCTACTTAGTGAAAAATATCAGCTGCTTCAAGTGATGGCCTATCGAAATGTTTCTCATTACCAAGGTGCCACACAACAAACATCTCATGATGGGTAAAACCAGTGAGCTGCCTCAAGACCTTCACAACCTTATTGTTGTAAAATATACTGATGCCACTGGTTATAGAAGAATATATAAACGACTGAAGGCTCCAGTGAGCTCTATTGGGGTCATAATCCAGAAGTGGAAAGAACATAATTTCATTATAAACCAGCCACGAGCAGGAGCTCCCCTCAAGATTTCAGACAGAGGAGTGTAAAAAATGTTTGTACCGTGTTAGCCAGTATACCAAAAATATATATATTAGAATCTGAGAGTCCTCAGTGGTTGATAGCTTTTAATGGCGAACTGAAAAGATGGTAAGAAAAAGCATAGCAATCTTTTAAGGCACTATGGCCTCTTCATCAGGCTTAATAATGATACAACTTCTGGTGAAACACATATATACAAATGCAGGGTGGGATAATGCAATACATAACACAGGAGATGTGAAGCATATAGTGTTGAGAGCGGGGAAGGAGCAGCTGGGGAAGTAAAATCAGAGGTAAGAGGCACAGAGAGTTTTATTGTCCTTTGACTAGTGGTTGGTCCAAGAACAGGAATGAGACAGGGTGAAATGATTATGGTAGTAAAACTAGGAACAGTTCACGATAAGAAGTGTCAAAGTTTTATTGTCCTCTAATTGGGGTCAGTTAAAAGATATGATACCTCTAAATGACCTTTCAATTGATGTAAAAAGACATGAATCCATGTGAAACGTTCATTGCTGCTTTGAATGTATCAAAGGTCGTTAGCAATTTGTATTCCCAAATTCTTCTCTCTCGCTGAGATCTGAAGTTACTTTTTAAAACGAGCAGCCTCATGTCTGTTATACTGTGGTCAGAGCTACAAAAATGCTTGGCTACAGGTAGATCCAGACGTCTTTCTTTTATTGTGTGGCGATGAGAATTCATTCTTGTTCTAAATTTTTGTCCTGTCTCACCTACATACATACCACCTGTTGTACATTTGGTACATATAATTATATATATAAAATTAGAACAAGAATGAATGACCACTATATGCTTTACGTCACCTGTGTTATGTATTACATTAGCCCACCCTGCATTTGTATATATGTGTGTCTCCAGAAGTTGTGTTATTATTATTAGCCTGATGAAGAGGCCATAGTGTCTTGAAAGCTTGTTTTACTTTAGCTTACCATCTTTTCAGTTCGCCATTAAAAGGTATCAACCACTGAGGACCCTCAGATTCTAATAGACAGAGGAGTGGTAAGAATAATCAGAAGAGTTGTCCAAGCACTATGACGATCTGTGGAGAGCTACAGAAAGTCCTATAATCATCAGGTACAATTGTTTCAAAGAAAACAATAAGTAATGCACTCCCCCTCCATATCCCGTATGCACGCTCCTATAAGCACGCTCATCACACAAGGGTACGTGTGACGACCACCCACTGTGAGGCCGAGCTGTGGCAAGGCGGCACCTCGAGAAAACCCGAGACTTTTTACCCCTATACAGGGATCTGGAATTACAGCAGAGTCAAGGAGGTAGCTGCCTAAGATGAGCAGCGGACATGAGCAGGAAGGTCGCCAGGAAGGGAATAAAAACCAGGATCCGAAACCGTAGTCAGGAGTCCAAGTCAAACCGGGAGGGCAGCTAAGGTACAAAATCGTCAGGGTAAAGCAGGGTAAAAAATCCAGGTAATGGTCAGAGTCAAAACCGGGAGGGTAGCTATGGTACAAAATCGTCAGGCTGAAGCAGGGTCAAAAATCCAGGCAAAGGTCAGAGTCAAAACCAAACACACACTAGATAGCTGGGGAAAACAAGACTATATTTGGCGGCCTTGCAAGACAGGCTCCAAGGTATTTGAAGGGCGCGGTTACCGCCCATAGGCTGGAGCTCACAGCCTGATGATCTCATCCGGACCGCCCCTAGAACCAGGCCAGATGGTGATGCACGACTGGCAGCAACCAACCCATTTCTGACAGAAGAACGAAGGTTGCGCCTATCAGACGCCTCTGCAGGACCCTCTCTCTTCTGCAACCAACATCACCCACAGGAGAAGCACGGCGGCGCCCAGCGACAGAGGCAGACGTCGAAGGAGCAAGTCCATATGAGAACATGGCCCTTCTATCACCAACACCATCAGTCGAAGAAATCCGGCGCCTCCCAGCGGCCAGAGGCAGGAACACAAGCCACCGAGTCCAACGGCGACATGACACTACAATGATGAAGAAAAAGCAGCTTCAACTGCATTTAAAATTTGCTTAACAACATTTAGATAAGTTTGTGAAATACTGGTAGAATATAGTCTGGTCAGATGAGACCAAAATTGAACTCTTTGGATGCCATAGTACACACCATGTTTGGAGGTCAAAAGGCAAATCACCCTAAAAACACCAAAAACAGTGAAGTGTGGAGGTGGGAACATCATTCATATAAATGAAGGAAGGATGAATGGACAAATGTACTGAGACATTCCTGATAAAGATCTGCTGCATCCACCAGGATGATGAAGATGAAACAAGGGCGACATTACACAAGATAATGATCCCAAACACACAGAGAGGAGACTCTCAACTGGTTACAGAGAAAGAAAATAAATCTGCTAGAATGTCCAAGCCGATCACTGGAGCTGAATCCAATATAAAATGTCTGGAAGAACTATAAAGCTCAGAGATCATAGAAGGATCCACAGGATCTGTAGGATGTGAAGAGTGTCTGCGTGGAAGAATGGGCCAAAATCCACCTGAGCAATGCAGGGACTCATGTCTCCATACAGGAGGTGTCTGCAGCTTCATCACCAATACTGAAGTACCAAGGATTAAATACATTTCAATAACATGTTCAATACTTTTTCCTTGTCATTTCTCATCATGAAAGAAAGAAAGAAAGAAAGAAAGAAAGAAAGAAAGAAAGAAAGAAAGAAGAAAGAAAGAAAGAAAGAAAGAAAAAGAAAGAAAGAAAGAAAGAAAAGAAAGAAAGAAAGAAAGAAAGAAAGAAAGAAAGAAGAAGAAGAAAGAAAAAGAAAATTGAGGACAAAGTAAGGGGGAAGAATGGATGGATGGAAAAATAAGACACGAAGTAGGAAGGATGGATGGAAAAATGAGCGAGGGAAGATGAAGAGGGAGAAAAATAAGAAAAAAGAGAAAAGAAAGAAAGAAAAAATAAGAAAGAGGATAGAATGAAATAATGAAAGACAAAAGAAAGAAAAATAGAATGAAATAAAGAATAAAAAGAAAGAATAAAGGAGTGATGGACAAAGAAAGGAGGAAGAATGATGGAAGCCAGAGAGAAAAGAAGACAGGAATTAAGAATTATGATGGAAAAGTAAGTGAGAGGATGAAGAGAGAAAAACAGAAAGACAGACAAAAATAATGATAGCAAGAGGAAAGAAAGAGTAAGAAAAAGGAAGGAAAGAAAGAAAAAGAGAAATGAAAGATAAAAGAATAAAATTAAAGGAAGAAGAAAAAAGAATGAAAGAAAGATAAAAAAAAGGAGGAAGTAGAAAGGAAGAGTGGGGGAATGAAAAGAGGAAGAATGGATGGAAGGAAAAAAGAGAGAGGGGGAAACAAGAAATGGGAATGATGTATGGAAAATTGAGAGAAAATGGATAAAGAAAACAGGGAAGGAAGAGATGGATGGAAGGAATGGAGAAAGGAAGAGAGTGAAGGAGGGGGACACAAGCAAGGCAGAAAAAAAGAATGAAGAAAAACAAATTAAGTAGGAATCTGGAGATAAAAATTGATATCTTTAAAATGGTGACATTCAAGCCCAACCCAGGACACCACCCATAACACCACACAGGACCCCACCCAGGACACCTCCCATAATACCAGCCAGGACACTATCCAGGACAGCACGCAGGACACACCACCAAACACCACCCAGATCAGAACCCAGGACATCAACCAGGTCAGCACGCAGGACAGTACCCATGACACCACTCATGACACCACTCATAACACCACCCAGGACACCACCCAGGACAGCACCCATGACACCACTCATGACACCACCCGGGACACCAGCCAGGACAGCTCCCATGACACCACTCATGACACCACTCATGACACCACCCATGACAGCACCCAGGACACCATCCAGGACAACACCCATGACAACACCCATAATACCACCCACAACACCACCCAGGACGCCACCCAGGACAGCACTCATGACACCACTCATGACACCACCCATGACAGCACCCAGGACAACACCCATAATACCACCCACAACACCACCCAGATCAGCACCTGGGACAGCACCCGGGATGGTATCCATGACAGCACCCATGACAACACTCAGGACAGCAGCCATGATACCACCCATAATACCAGTTATGACACTACCCATGACACCACCCAGAGCACCCCTGACACCACCCATAATACCACCTATGACACTACCCATGACACCACCCATGACAGCACTCATGACACCACCCAGGACAGCACCCAGGACACCACCCAGGACAACACCCATGACAACAGCCATAATACCACCCATGACACCACCCAGATCAGCACCTGGGACAGCACCCGGGATGGCATTCATGACAGCACCCATGACACCACTCAGGACAGCACCCCTGACCCCACCCATAATACCACCTACGACACTACTCATGACACCACCCAGGACAGCACCCAAGAACACCCCAAGGGCAGACACTTTTGGTTGGGGCTTAATTAAATTTTGCCTCTTTTGTAGTTTGATTTACAGGATTTTTTTTGCCAAAATCAGGACAGCAAGTTTGCTATTCACCTGCAGACTGAGGAGGTCACAGAGTTATAGGGGCGGCTATGGGATCCCTGCTTCATCCGGAAGATTTAATCAGAGGAAGAAAATATTAGGGAGAGGTCAGAGTCAGGGAGGCAGGAGGCCACGGTACTCAGTCATTTATCAGCAGAAGATCCTGTGATTCATGAATTTAGTCCTACACTGACTTCTTTTCTTACTGCCTCTTGGAGTCAGACTGAAGAATTCCGGCAATTTCCTATAATTCGGTGAGCGCTGCCGGCTTTGTGCAGTCTTTTATTCTGCATTTATCTGATTATATGGAGATGATGGCATTCACTGTGACGAGAGCTGCACTCCTGGATGGCTTCGTCACAATCACTGCCACATGCCCTCGTCTGCGAAAACATCCAATAAATTCCACGCACATTGCTGGAACAATCTGAAGAATAACAAGCGAGCGCACGTCAAGAGGATGCCCATTATAGCCACTTGTAGGGAAACTCCAGTTTTATATAGAGTGTGTTTACCCAGCAACACATGAAGCAGGCGGTCGCTGACCACACCGGTGTGGCAGTATATAATGCCACCGTAAGGAGGAGATGGACACGAGTGCAGCTCTCTCCAAAAACCGCTAAAAAGGACTTCTCACAATTATCAACTTTTAGTAAATAATTGTATCCTCTAATAAACAATATGTAGAACTCTACATTGCGTCATTCCTCACTTACTCCTTAAGACTTAATTGACAACTGGGCGTAACCCGGCACAATCTGACACTGACCAATCAGAGCTGACGGAGGCAAACTGTGTAGACGTAAGTCCCATAAGGGAGAATGGTCATGGCTGGCTGTCGGAAAGGATACGAACAATGTTCAGAGACACACTGAAAGGAGGTTTAGGTTGTGAGTCCCAATGGGGACAGTGTTGTTGATGTATGTCAGTAACACTGTAAATGGAAGCAGCGTAGATAGGGTCTTATCGTTTTAAACAGCTCAGCGGCTTTGACTTTGAAGTGTCAATGCTCACCTTGTAAAGTTGTGTGACACACAACCAGTATAATAAGCAAAAAATGGCGGCTGCTGCTGGACCCACACTTCCACGTGCAATAAGGTCAATAATCCAGAGATTCCTAGGAACAATGTATTTTTGGTCCGCGCTGCCACAGAACACACGTAATCGAAGCCTTTATTCAATCCATCCAACGCGTTTCAGAGCCTGCTATGCTCCTTCATCAGGGACAAACGCGTCGGATGGATCGAATAAAGGTGTTATAATTTGAAGCCTTCGACTACGTGTTTTCTGTGGCAGCGCGGACCAACAACACATTGTCCTTAGGAATCTCTTCTTGATGTACAGTATGTGACACTCCCACTCTGGGGTGCATCAAGCACCACCGCCGCCAGAGCCATAATTGAGGAGTGGAGGGGGTAATGGGGGGGTTCAGCTCCCCAATGCAGGTGAGGAGCGGGGGGGAGGTGCTATCAGCTCCCCGGGGTGATGGGGTGGTGATGAGTGCTATCGGGGGGAAGTTACTATCAGTTCCTCCACCGCAGGTGAGAAGCAGGAGACGGCCGTAGGGCTCTTTAACTTACAGCTCCCGGCGGCGCCCGACAGGCAGGAGGTGGCTGTGTGAGGACGGCGTCGCCCCCTTCTACACAGCCGCTCCCCTGCCTGTTGCCGCCTGAGTATGAGGGCTCACACTGTCCAATGGACGGTGCAGCCCTGCTCCCAATCCAGGGCCGGGGAAGACTCGGGAACTGGGCGGTTACTCATTGTTCTGCATCACCTCTCTTCGGTTCTTTTCACGGGGACAGATGGGGGCAGAGACCCGGTCCCGTGACCCTGGCGGTGTCATTTAAAATAAACTGAAAAATGTTTAGGAAAGTCTGAGGGCATAGGGGATATTCGTGACGCAACCTGCGGTGTGCGGCCAGGGCGGCCGCTGCTGCTTCAGAACCTCTGGGGACAATGGCCGGCAGCTTGGATGGCTTCGCTCCCCGCAGGCAGTTGGTCACTCAGTTAACAGTACGCTTGGTGTTTCAGGTGGCCTCTGCGGCCGAAGGTTGCCGCGAATAAAAGTCTCTAACACCACAGCTGCAGTTCCGTTACTATTACTCAGGTGTTAAACATGGCCGCCGGGTATGCTTCTGCCAGCCTCCGGTTCGCTCTTTTTCCAGAGCCAGGTTAGTGCAGTCAAGCCATGGTTGGTGCCCTTTCTGTCCTCGCTAAGTGTCTCAGTCTCTGGGGGGTTTCCTCTCTTTCGGCGCTATAAGGTGTAGTTCTCTTCTGAAGTGAGTGTAGCATCGCTCTGCCCTCCAGGCTCTCAATGCTCTCCGACGCACAGAGCTCAAGTGCCAGTGGTCAGGGGTGCTTGCATGTCCCGAGCGCCATTAGGTCACTCTCCCGGAGACTGCTCCCTAGTTTGGCTACTTTCCCCATGATGTGTCGGGTGTTCGGTCACAGCTCCTGTTAGGAGTCAGGGGCCTCCGGATTTACTGCTCCGAGATAAAGTATCTGCACAGTCTTCAGGGCCGTGTCCCTGTGTTGTTCACCAACCCCTCTGTCCTGTCAGATTCAGGCGTATGGGAAATCGATGTCTTGTCCGCACCCCAAGGGTCCTTCTCTTTCTCTACCGGTCAGTTCTCTCCCTCCCATGGGCGAGCAGGGTGGCATTGCTTCAACCCACGGGAGTCGGCACCACACCGCCTCTACACTCCCGACTATCACTCCTCGACAATCGATGTTACTCCTCTGGTCTCCTTCTACTGTCTCTCTAATACTGTCCTGTCCCTTTTTTTGTGACCTGGGTCCTCCCTCAGGGTCCACCCACCATCCTGGGGGCCTGTTACTACATGTGTATGTGTTTTCCAGGCTCAACTGCACCATCCCGACGCCAGGAGAACAGAGGCACTACACTCCCTAACCGCGGGGAATGCAGTACCTCTGGTGGCGGCTTACCCTGTGGGGCGCCACATACGTAAAGTGCTATTGAATTAATAGCGCTATATAAATGAGTAAATATTATTATTATTAATGTAGAATTATAGGGAAAGAGGATCCAGAAATATTATATAATGGGGAATAAGTTACTACAACAGTCAGGAGATATGAGCGGTCCTCTATAAGTGGGGAGGGCAGCACAGTTCTCGTGCAAGAATCCCATCTTGGATAATAGAGAAAAAGGAAGGTAGAGATGAATAAAGAAGGAAAGTAAAGGGGCATGGTAGAAGAAATTATGGACAGATGGAATGGAGGAAGGAAGGAAGGAAGGAAGGAAAGAAGGAAGGAAGGAAGGAAGTTAGAGTATCGTTAAGTGTTGCCTGCGCTGTAGTCTTTTTTTAACTGCTTAGCGTGATTTAATATGATTTCTTTCTAGTATAATTTACTTAATGTTGGTAAACTCTGAGTTAATGTCAAAAGATGCTGCTGTCTATGGTGTGTCTGCTCTACAGGTGAGTGGGTGTGTAAGGTTACGCTGCTGTCCACACTCCTGGCCTTAAAATAGTTTCCGCTTCCACCTGCAGATGTCGCTGTTAAAGCAAAGATTAAACTCTGACCTCGAGCTTTGAAGACATGTGCTGTTCTTCAGAAGCCTTCAAGACGTTTACTGCTCTGTGACGGTCATCTTACTGGTGCTATCCCAGTCTGTGGGTGAAGGTGAGGAGTTGGTTGAGGAGCAGGGAGAGGGTGGTGGCCCAGACCTCCTCACCATCACAAGTACCTCTGGAATGAATACACACATTCAGTATGAATCCATCCTCTCTGCTAATCTAGTACACAGAACTAATAGTGCACACAGAGCACCTCAAATTGGGCTTGCTCTCTCAAATTACTTGTATGTGCTTTAAGTGAAGTGTGGAAATGTATTATCCATGTTTTTCCATTTAGGCTCCATTGTTAATGAAAATAATTTTCTTTTCTGTGTTTGTTCTCTTCCCCTCTTCCTCATCTCACCCTTTACTCCTTCCTCCTCCCCCCTCTTCTCCTGGTTTCCCAAAGTGCCCGCACCCCCCTCCACATTCGTATCCCTCTGTGTTAAGATTACCTATGGTAACTATATTCCAAATCCATGTAACTAATGTTACTTTAGTGGTTGTCTTCGTTACTACAATGCAAATTGGTCGAATAAAAAGTTTCATTGGTTTAAAAAAGAAGTACCTCTAGGAGCAGGGTCAGCTAGGGACCCCAGTCTACAGGGTCTGACTAGTTCCCCCGATTCCCTTAGTCCATCTCTGCTGTCCTGCTTCTACCCGCTCGTGTGCTATTAGGGTATATGGGAAAGAGAATAATATATGGAAGGAGGAGAGGAAGGAATGAAAAAAGAAAAGAAGTCCAGAATGGAATCTGGGAAAGAGAAATGATGGATGGAAGAGAGGAGGAAGAGGGAAGGAGAAGAAAGTAGAAGGAAGGGTATATGGGGAGAAGGAATGAAAAAATGATGGATGGAAGAGAGAGGGAAGGAATGAAGAGAGAGGAAGGGGTATATAGGAAAGAGAAATGATGGATGAGGAAGGGGAAATGGACGGAAGAAAGGAAAAAAGAAAGAGGATGAGAGAGAAAGGAAGGGAAAGGTATATAGGAAAGAGAAATGATTGATTGAAAGACGAAGGAAACAAAGAAGGAAGGAGAAATTATGGATAAATGTAAAAAGAAAGAGGTGTGGGAGGAATAAATTAATGATGGAAGGAAGGAGGTGAGGAAGGAAAAGGCATAGGAAGTAGATGGAAGGAAGAAAGGAAAAACGAAATGGATGGAAGAGAGGGAGGAAGGTAGAAAGGAGGTGAGGGAGGAAGGAAACAAGAGACGGGAAGAAAAGGAGAAAGTAAAGGAAGAAATAAGGATGTGACAAAGAGAAAAGAAGGAAAAAATGGAAGAGAAAAAAAGGAGGAAAAAAAAGAGTGGTACAGGGGGAGAAGAAAACAAGGAAGGGAGAGAAATACTAGAATAATAAATGGAAAGAATGGAGGGATAAATAGAAAAAGAAGGAAGATAGAAAGGGAAGGAAGGCTTGGCAGGGGCCTGTTCTAGGGATATACTTGCCCCCTATCCTAAGAGCAGCCAGAAATGCCTGTGGCTGGGGTACCCCTCTAGGGCGGATCTCTGACTGCTCGCCCTTGCTATTCCTACATTCCACCTTGCTTCCTCGGAGCATTATGTGATGGAGTCGCTGGGTATGAATTCCCTCATATAATCCTGAATTCAGATTCCACATCATTCAGATAATAATAACTTGTCTGTAGCTTCTGGCTCTCTAATTAGCAGTAAAAGCCACATTTGCAGGTGCCAAATCTCCAGACTCCAGGAATATAAGGAGAAGAACTGGTAATTGTGCAGCACAAGCTCTTCCAGAAGCCATAAACCATTAAAGCTGGTCTCCAGCCTTAGTATGACATAGCGGGGGGCACCTGAGGTTGGGGGGCAGCGGGGCACTTGTTACCTCCCTGCCTGCTGCCTTTTTATACAGTAAATCAAATTAATGCATCAGAAAAACCGACACGATTGATACAATTAAACCCTTTCCATCTTCTGCCTCCTCTTCACCTGGAGAACTTGTTAAAGTGTGAATTTTAATAGCAGCAGGGGAATGCAGGAATCTGAGATGAAAGGGGCTGACACCAGTCAATCACATTAATTATACCAATCTTTCCAAGAACAGAAAAGAAATATTCTTTGATAACTTTATATTTTGCTTTGCACAGATAGAACATTATTACAGATAATGGCATCAATTATCCAAACTCGATAAACTAAACTTCTACGATAAATTAGCACATAATTACAGACACGTTTCTTCGCCCAGGGCAAAGATAATGATCACTGATCACAAATGTCTTGTTGGTGTCCCAATCTTAAAGTGAACCTTCCTCGTTTATTATCAGGTTGTTTTTAGCAACATTCCTTTAAAATTGATTTCTTACTACATTTTATAATTTCATTCCCCCTGAAGAAGCAGGGCGAAACATGCATCAGGGTGGAGGGACACAAGACCTTATAAGTGAGGAATACCATATATGTTTTACACAATTTGTATGTAATTTCCATATGATTTTAATATTTTCACCCAAAGGAAAGAAGCAGGTCGAAACGCGCGTCAGGGTGGAGAGACACAAGACCTTATAGGTAAGGAATACCATTTATGTCTCCACAATTATGTATGCACTTACCATGTGATACTAATAATATCACCCAGAAGAACATAATACGGACAATTTTTTCACCCAGGGTAAAGATAGTGCTCGCTGCCACATGCATGTATCAAAAGTGTCTTGTTGGTGTTCCAGCCTTAAAAGGAACCTGTCAGCTCGTCCTACCCCCCTAACCTATCACTACCTGTCCCTGCACCTTGGTAGCTGATCCCTAACCCTCCCTGTCTGGGCTAAACATACCCTATAAAGTTTAAGAAAAATAATTTAGAACTTACAAGCAGTCTCCATCCAGAGGCTGGAAAGGTGGACTCCGGGACTCCATTCTCCCCTCCTTGCTGGTTCCTAGCACGCCCCACTGGGTGTCCTCATTCTTGTGCTGTGCCACCTCTTTTTTTAAATTGGCGCCTCCTTTGTAACTGTGATGCACCGGGCCTAAACGTCATATCCGGCCCGGTGCATTGTGGGAATTGATCAAGTGTTCAGCCCGGCTCGGGTGCATGTGCAGTGCGCATATTGAAGCCAAGCCGTACACGTCATATCCGGCCCGGTGCATTGTGGGGACATACGACATGTACGCACACATGATCAGCCCCCACAATGCAACGGGCTGGGTATGACGTTCCGGCCCGGCGCATCATAGTTACTAAGGAGGCTGTAATTTCAAAAAGAGGTGGCACAGCACAAGGAATGAGGACGCCCAGCGGGGCGTTTAGGAGCCAGCGAGGAGGGGAGAATGGAGCCTGGAGCCTGCCTTTCCAGTCTCCAGATGGAGACCGCTTGTACGTTATAAAGCATTTTTCTTAAACTTTATAGGGCACATTTAACTCAACAGGGATAGTTAGGGATCAGCTACCAAGGTCCAGGGACAGGTAGTAATACAGTAGGTTAGGGGGGTAGAGCGAGCTTACAGGTTCTCTTTAAAGAGAACCTTCATCATTTATCATCAGGTTCTTTTTAGGTGCAACAAAATTGATTCCTTACTACATTTCATATTTTATACTTTCCTAAAAAGTAGGACGAAACGCAGGTCGGGGTGGAAGGATACAAAACCTTATAGGTAAGGAATACCATATATGTCTCCACAATTTGTATATGCTTTCCATGTGATTCCAATAATTTCACCCAACAGAAAAAGCAGGTTGAAACGCGTATCGGGGTGGAGAGACACAAGACCTTATAGGCAAGGAATAACATTTATGTCTCCACAACATGTATGCACTTACCATGTGATTCTAATAATTTCACCCTGAAGAACATAATTCCAGGGCACATATACCACTTGCTGCTACATCCATGTATCATAAATATCTTGTTGGTGTTCCAGCCTTAAAGACAACCTTCATCGTTTATCATTAGGTTATTCTTAGGTGCAACATTCCTTGCAAACTGATTTCTTACTATATATTTTAAATTACTTGAAGAAGTAGGACGGAACACGCGTCGGGGTGGAAGGACACAAGACCTTGTAAGTAAGGAATACCATTTATGTCTCCACAATTCACTTTATATGATTGCCTTTAAATATATTGGTACAGACATTTTTTCTATACTATATTTTATAGTACAAAGCACCACACTATGCACAGACATAGAGGTAATGATGACATCTAGTTATCATTATCATACTCACCACAAACGGAGATAAAGAGTTTTTCCTCTTCTTCTAAGCGCTATACAGGGATTTTGCTTGTATGGTAAAATAAATGACACCATTCATTTTACCCTATAAAGTGGTAAATCTACAATTTAAAATGACAAATTACATTAACTGTAAAGCAAAAGCGATACGCTACATTTTTCATACAGGTCAGTTCCATTATGGGGACGCCAAATTTATTTAAATAAAAAAAAAACTATTTTTTATTAAATAAACTTTAAGAAAAGGATTTGGTTTGTTCCAATATTTTCTGAGTTCCACAACTTTTTTTTTTTTTTATTTGAGGTCGAAAAAGCTTGGTTTTGGCATTCACCCTATGGAATAGAAAGGTGAACAGATATTGGCGGCGTCTCCATGTCTGGAGCTTCCAGGTTGAGTTTGACACGGAAGGGTTTGCTGCACATAGAGGGGACTGGATAATCTCCTGCTGATAAACCACTGATTTTGTTCAAACAAAATAAAGACTGGCAAGTGACACATCACTGGAATCAGGGTCTCTGCCCCTACATCATCCTGCTCTCATATTACATTAAACAGATTCCCTCCAAAGGTAACTAGGTTCTATATAACATATTTTTTGTATTGTAAGACGCACTTTGCCCCCCAATTGGGGGAAAAAATGGGGGTACCTCTTATAATCCCAATTTTGCTTGCTCAGGGAGTTGCAGCGACAGCTGAGAGGAGGTACAGGAGGATGTCGGTATTGCTTGAGGGCTTGGAGCTGGGAGTGTTACGGTGTACGGCAGTGTTCGGTGGGCATTCATACTTTTGGGTACCGGCAAATGGCTGTGAAGGCAGGACAGGCATAGCTAAAGATCTCAGAGAGCCAAGAGCTCGATCTGTGCAGAGGCGGCGCATGCACAGATGGAGATTTTTGGCTATCCGGAATCCTCATCTGTGCCGCCTCTGGTAGAGGCAGCACAGGCACAGATTGAGCTCTCGGTTTTCTGAGATCTTTAGTTATGCCTGCCCTGCTTCCGCAGCCATTTGCCGGTACCCAGAAGTATCAATGCCCACCAAACACCACAGCACACCAACGAACACCGCAACACCCCCAGCTCCAGGCCCGCAAGTGATTCCGACATCCACCCTGCCTCCTGCCCACAGCATTGCCATCTCCAATCCCCACCACCGTGATCCTGCCTGCTGTGACCCTGATGCTCCGCCATCGTGGCCCCCCACTGGCAAGCTACACTGCATATGCATATGATATGCACCAGAGTATAGGACGGACCTCTTATTTTAATAAAAAAATTCTAATTTCTTCCTCTAAATTTGGGGGTGCATTTTACAATCTAGTGTGTTATAAAGCGAAAAATATGGTACGCAACACTCAGAAAGACCAACACCATTTTTGCTCCAGATTGATGAACTTCTGTGGCTTTTATATTACTTTATTAGGTAGCCTACTGGTACCTATACAGTGTCCAAACCCCTTCAGGGTAAATCCTATAGGTTAATTTCACACAGATCATACTTAAGTGCTCTGTGATCTCTTCTATTCTCGGGAGAGAAGATGAACCTGATATTGTATTTGTAGCGGCTCCGGGCAAGATGCTTTTAAAAAGCTATAAAAGAGCCGTGTCGTAACTGGTAACGGGTTACAAAGTGAAGGTCTTCTCAATACATATCGCACTATAGCCTGAAAATCATACTCCCATCCTCATACATGGATCTTGTTAGACAGTTCTTGTAGAAACAAGCACTTTTGCAATCTGTTTATTAATATTTGCAGCCATTCTTGAGATTTTACCAGTCTGCTTTACAGCCTGTTGATAAGGAGACCGCCCGCCACTGATATCAGTGATCCTGGCCAGCTTCAAATAGTGCTTACAAGATCAATAGAAAAGAGCTTGTAAGCTCTGAGCACATTCTACCTTCTAGCAGTGGTGGTCGGTCTCCAAGGCAACAAACTGTAAACAACAGTGTTAATATCTCCAGAATAACTGAACATTACCCTTTATTGAGTGCTTGCTCATCATCAGTTGTCACCCTTGAAATTATTCCAGAAAATGAAGTATTTGTCCCAGAAAATAATTGCAATTACACATGTTTTGTTATACGCATATTTATTTTCTGTGTGTATTGGAACAACACAAAGAAAAAAACTGGGAAAAAAGGAAAATTGGACATAATTTCACACAAAACCCCCAAAACAGACGAACAAAATTGTTGGCACCTTTCCAACATTGTGAGTAAACAACTTTGTTTCCAGCATCTGATGCTCGTTCTCACTCACCTCTGGCAAGTAACAGGTGTGGGCAATATGAAAATCACACTTGAAACCAGATAAAAAGGGGAGAA
Source organism: Allobates femoralis (assembly GCA_033576535.1). Classification (NCBI taxonomy): domain Eukaryota; kingdom Metazoa; phylum Chordata; class Amphibia; order Anura; family Aromobatidae; genus Allobates; species Allobates femoralis. The sequence continues at coordinate 722,890,625 of JARQOC010000002.1, forward strand.
GTTGCCTCAATCTTGTGTGTGCCACATTAAGGCTAGCTCCACATTTGCGTTTCCAAGCGCAGTGTACCGAATGCAGCCAAACGCTTGCGCGCTGCTTTCCTATGTTTAACATGGGAACATTGGTTGCTTTCGGTTGCGTTTGCGTTCGGATGCACACAATTTGTGCACCCTCTGAGCGCACTCTGAACATAGCCTGTTGCATTTTTTGTGCGGTTGCGGGCGCTTGTTTTATCTGCAAGCACCCACAACCGCACAAACCATGCATTGAGGTCAATGGATCCGCAGTGTTCTCCACATGACAGTGCAGGAGAACGCTGCGGATCTCATTGAAATCTCTCCCGGCGGCCACCGGAGATCAGCTAGAGCCTCCACTGATCTCTTGCCGGTGTCAGCGCAGGAGATTTGAAGAAACAGCTGATCTGACATCTGTTTAAATCTCCCTGCGCCGACACCGAATAGGTGAGGCTGGCTGAGAGATTTGAAGCAGCGATCAGCTGTTTCTTATCTCCTGCACTGATATTACCCTATTCGGTGTCAGCACGGGAGATTTAAACAGCTGTCAGATCACGTGTGTTCCTCAAATCTCCAGCGCTGACACTGGCGGGAGATCAGCTGTGGCCGGGAGGAGGAGATCTCCACCGCTGATCTCCTCCTCCCGGCCGCCCCCGAGACAGCTGATTGGCTGGCCAGGGTGCATACTAATGTGAACGCATGCGGAGATTCTCCACTGCGTTCACATCAGTATGGGCTGCGTTTGCGTTTGCATGCCATACGCATGCAGACACAAACGCAAATGTGAGGCCAGCCTAAGCATGGAGAACAGAAATAGGGAAGAGAACGGTTGGAGGACTGGAGGACCAAAATTGTTGAAAAATATCAACAATCTCAAGGTTACAAGTTCATCTCCAGAGATCTGGATGTTCCTTTGTTCATGGTTCACAACATAATCAAGAAGAATACAACCCATGGCACTGCAGTTAATCTCCCTGGACGTGGACGGCAGACAAAACTGATAAAAACTGCTTGTGAGACTGCCTGCTGACACTCCTTAAGCTTTATGATTCTAGACCTTACCTAATGTTAAAAAGTCTGGCACCTTACCAGATACTTTGCTACTCTATATACTATGAGAACTCTCAATCTCTTTGTCTTTACCTTTTTGCTTGGGCCTGTTCTTTTTTTTTTATCCTTGCCCAAAATGTAATACTCTACGGTTGAATATCCCTTACCTTTTGTTGTGAATGCCATATGTTGATTTGTAATAGAAAAAGTTCAACAAAAAGAAAGTTGAAACAAAAACTGATAAAGGGTTGCAACACAGGATAGTCAGGACGGTGGATAAGCCCCAATCAAGCTCCAAAGAAAGTCAACCCATCCTGCAGTCTCAGGGGGCATTAGTTTACATTAGGAAAGGCAGACAGCATTGCGGTGAGGCAGTAGTTATACACCTGGGGTGATGGGGCCGGAGGTTATATACTGGGGGCAATGGTAACAGAGATTATACATTGGGAGCGATGATGCCAGTGGCTATACACCAGGGGCAATGGGACGGGAAGTTATTTACTGGATCTTATATGCCAGGGGGAATAGGGCCAGATGCTATATCCTTGGGGAAATGGCACTGAACTGAAGGAAAAAATGGAGTTTAATGAATAACATATATATATATATATATTGGAGTAGCTACTGGCTATATCGTAAATGGCTGGTGTGTATCGCACAGGCGGGGTCTGCTGCGATGTAAATCCAGATGGTTTCGCTGGGACTTGAAGTTCCATGAATCTGATTTAGTGTATGAAGGGTTGGAATTGCAGGTTGACCAGAAAGTGCTGGGCGGGTCTGACTAACCACATACCTCCCATGGGTATATCTCATGCGAATATAGTAAGATTGCAATTGAGTTACATGACTTTGATGTAAGCCAGGTCCTGGAAGGAACACACTGGCTTAGAAGCACATGGTAGATAGACCATGTGCGTGTCTGGAGCATGCCAGAGATCCTGAGAGGTTAACAGACCAGAATTGGTCTCTCTGCCCTAGCAGACAATATACTCGCGGAGAGAGTGGAGACTGAGTTACACCCACTAGGATACGTCTGGAGAGGTAACCTTATGCAAAAGGGGTTGTGTGCTGAGTACATCAGCCAGTGACGGTTGCCAGGCTGTCACTGAGGTACTCCAGAGTATGCATGCGCACCCCCATTTAAAACACCCGCTGAAGAGATGGACTTTGTACTATGTTTACCTCATGCTGAAGGAAGGCCAATTTTGATTCATAGTAAAGCGGATTATGTATGACAATATACTGGAATGGAGTGAGTATTCCCCAACACGTTCAGTGAGTGCTGTCTTATTATATATGTATGGATAATATAAACTTGGCATCCAATACTAGAATTATCAAAGTATTGATGAATATTAACATAATTAGGTGTCAATTAATTATAGTTGGTCACATTGCTGCCCCCCCATGGTTATCTACCTATGACGTAGCCTGACAACTCCCACACACGTGTCTGCGATATGCAAAGTTTGGGAACAAGGCAGAAAGTTCCCAGTAGTACAGTTCATTCATTAGCGCATATGCTCGAGCCGGAAAGACCATTTCCCTCTGATCATTCACAATTTCACATGTTACCATGGAAACAACAAGAAATCTCATATTTCTATAAAAGGAATTCCGGGAAGTAAAAAAAAAAGTAAAATAATACATATCCGCGCACGTCTAAAATATCTCCAGAACGTTAGATAACTCCGTTCTCATTCAATGTGTTGCTGTACGGTAACCAATAGCAACAGTGACAATCCGGCGGCAGGTTGCATGTGGCGTAGGTGGGCGTACATATTGATGTGCACGGATGAATAAGGGAGGAAGAACGACCTGAGCTAAATGTGTCTGCCGTCCGTGTACAATTATACAGTGGGCTGAAACCGATAGGGAGCAACAGACTCATAATGGGCTATGAAAAAAGAAATGTCTCAAAATATAGAATAACACAGCGAGAGAACAGACGTGGGCACCACGCAATCCGCAGAGTGGGTAGGAGTGGAGCATTCCCGTACTGTTACATAGGGATCTACGGTGAGTGGCTGCCTTGTAGTATCGGGGGTCGGAGGTTCGTTCCCAACCGGAGAAATCTTGTATGTTCTCCTTAGAAGTAGTTGGGGGGCAGCAAGGGGGAACAATAGACCCCCGGACATCCATTTTTAATACAGACTTCTATGGGCCACCCAATCATTCTAGACTTAGAGTTCGGCATGAACTTGTTGATTTGTCTACTCCTAACATTTCTGTTATTTTTTTTTTATGGATTTATTCTTTTTTCAGCCTAATATGGCCTATTTCTCCTCCATTTGAAACTCCTTTGACTGCATATTGCAGGATTACAGCAACAACTTCAAAATGCAATTGCAACACCTGGAATCAGCTCCAGACCTTTTATATGCTAAATAGATGATAGATTAATGAGAGAATAGCACATGCAGCCAATTTAAGAGTGGTTGAGATAATTGTCCAACTACCCAGAGAGGCTGCATACCATGTACCCATCGGCGGACCCCCAATGTTGGCGCTGTAAGGGTATGTGCGCACTGGCCGGGTTATAGTCGTTTTAGCAGCGGAAACCGCCGGTCGGTTTTCATTAGTTTTATGTAAATTTATGTTAATCCAAACCGGCGTTTGGATTAACATTAAAACCAATGTAAACCCACACCCGGTGTCCACACACCGGCGGTTTACACAGGCTCATCTGTTGCTAAACCGCTGGTTTCCCAGCGGGTTAGCAAAGAATGAGCATGTTCTATAAACCGCCGGTTCTTCAGCGGCTGCAAGCAGAATCATGTGCTGCTTCCAGCCGCTGCAGAACCGCCGCCGAGAACACGCTGTGCAACCGCCCGGCTCCCGCCCGTCACCCGCCCGGCTCCCGCCACACATACCCGCCAGGAAGCCGGTGGACGGCTCCGGAGCTTCCTGGCGGGTCCGCCCAGCTGCCGCCGACCAACCCGCCGGCAAGTGTGCACCTACCCTAAAGCAGAGGTGGGTTCTATGGTCCATATTTTTTGGAGCTGCGAAGGTCTCAGGGCATTCTGGGAGGGAGTAGAGACTGTGGTGGCTCAGGTGACGGGTTATGCGGACCCTCTTACCCCAGCAGCGATCCTGCTGCACCTAACAAACATGCCTGAAAAAAGGTATAAACATTCTCTGTTGAAATTCTTGACCATAGCAGCGAGGGCATGTATACCTGCCCTCTGGGGTACGACATCTGCTCCTCGTCTTTCTCATTGGGTTGGTAAAATAAACGAACTGATGCTAATGGAAGATCTGACAGCTTCCATGAATGACTCTTACCTGAGACACTGAGCCACATGGTACAAGTGGATGGACTTTCAACAAACCCCCGAGTACGACCAGTTGTTGGCAGACTGCATGACTTAGTCTGCGAAAGACGTATCATGAGAAGCATACCTGGGTTGGCCCTCCCCCTCTCAACATTCCATCTACACTGTGTCCTAGGTCTGGGCGTCCTCCCCTGCCTTCCCACCCACAGGTCCATTTACCCAACTCCCCTCCTTCCTCATACTCCCCCTTTATCTTTCTTCTCTCTTCTTTTCTTTTTGTCTTCCAGTAGGTTCTTATTCTCCTTTTTTTTTGGTTATATACATGTTGATATCTGCGGACATTTAAGTTGGTGATATACATAAGAATGTGGCGCCCCGCAACGAGTGCGTCACAGGAGGGTATTGCAGCCATAAATGCAGCCGCAATATTCTCTGACACAGCAGTGATCTGGTTAACTTTGAGATCCAACCCTGCATGCATCACCTAGAACAGAGGGCCAACCCAGGGTCCTGGTGGGCGGAGTGCTAGGGAAGTGTGTAGGAAGTACAGACACTTAGTTAGTAGAGTAGTCTAGAACCAGAGAAGAGAGAACTTGAACTTGGAGAGGAGCGGGGGCTCCGCACCCCGTGCAGCCCCCAGGCCGTCACCGGTCGGGTGTCAGCACCTGAGGCCTCAACAACCGGGATCGGGCACCACTAACCACGGGTTCCAAAATACCCCGTGCCCCACAACTTCACAGCCGGTTCACTGGTACCGAAGCTGGCAGCAGTTCACCTCTGCTAGCTATGCGAACCAGAAGAGTGGAGGAGCAGCTTCACAGGAGCACCCCACCACCAGCCATCTTCCAGTCATCTAATCAGCGGTGTACCCACCGAGGGATCCAAGGCTCCCCAAAACATCCACAATGTACATCTTGGATAGGGCATTGAAGCAGCCTCCCCATACCCGATCTGGTATTCCTGGGCGACAATGGCACAACACTTAGCTAGAATGGAGGAACACTTGCGGATCTCTAAGGGACACCATCACTGCTGAGTCCACCCTGTCCACTACCCGTAAACTGTATACCATGTACTGCCTGCTGGTTACAGTAAAGACCCGTTGCAGAGACTTTCTGTGTCCGTGCTTCGTTATGAACTGTCCGTCCGCACTAACAGGTAACCGCAGCTGCCGCACAACATCTTAAGCAGCTCCAGCCTCCGGGGATCACCGCTCAGCCTGTGGGGAGCGTAACATCTTGCTGCTGTCCATCCCCCGGAGGTTCCACAGCGTCGGTAACAATTACCGAAACTACTCATAGGTGGCGTCACGAATAAATTAAACCCCTTTAATCTGTTCCTATAAGATGTCTTCAACTTTTGATCTGCACTCAACCGGGCCCGACTACCGGCAGGCGCGGCCCACCCGTGACAAGGAGGAAGGAGCTACAGCCTGTCTAAACCGGAGTCCACGGGCTGACGGTGAGTCAAGAACATGTTTGGTCTCTCCGAAAAAGCAACAACTGGATCCCGGAAAGGGTGATTTTGATGGAGAAATAATAGAGAGATTGTTCAATTGTTAAAACCAGTTGGAGTCTGGACTCCCTTCTACTGCAATAAGCAGATCGGTAAGCAGGATTGCTTACCTCCGAGGGTTCAGAGATTTTGGACAGGGTTATATGTTGTTATGTTATTGTAGAGAATCTGTGTGATTGTACAAGGAGTGTTTAAGGCTGATGTTTTGTCAAACATACGCATTATGTTCGTTTTGTATACAAATTTAAAAACGAGAAAATAAAGAATTTAAAAAAAAATTGTCCAACTACTTTTAGTCTCTTGATAAAGAGACAGCTGCATGTTAAAGGCTATGTTCAGACAGAGCGTTTGTGCTCTGTTTTTAATTAATTGTAGTTTCTGCACCAAAAACAGATCCTCTTTTTTTTCAAAAAAGCATCACATACGCATCATCCATTTGTGCTGCTTTTGTACTACGTTTTCGGGGGACACAGACAGACACACACTTCCCTCCCGGCGATCCCACAGTGAGCCCCGGTGAGGTCTTCATCCTGGGCAGCGCAGCAGGACCCGTGTGTGAATTGTTCGGTGCTTGAGGACCTGCCCTCGTGACTCAGTCACATGATGCAGTGCCAGATCTTAGAAGCTCACAACTCACACACAGGTCCTGCAGCGCTGCCCGGAATGAAGACATCACCGGGGCTCACCGTGGGATCGCCGGGAGGGTAACTAATTGGATGTTAGTGGTGCAGAAAGTGCACCAGAAAAACGCCACACTAATTGACGGTCATTATTTTCTGGATGCACTTCCTGCACCACTAATGCAACAGTCAAAAAACCGCAGCATATTGAAAGTCCCATTCACTTTGCTGCAGACAGTGACTGATCTGTTTTCGGTGCAGTTTAAAAAAAAAAATGCAACACCAAAAACGGATCAATAACTTCCAGTATGAACATGGCCCAAGAGCTGTAATTCCTAAATCCTTCCTCCAATCAAGGAGTGAATAACAAATAACAAAGGGGACAGTCTGCACTTCATTGCCCAGATTGATTACCGTATATACTCGTGTATAAGCCGAGTTTTTCAGCCCAAAAATTGGGCTGAAAAGTCCCCCCCTCGGCTTATACACGGGTCATACGGTATGCTGTGGGGGGGGGGCTGTGACCGGGGGCTGGAGGAGGCAGGAGGGGGCCGCGGTGACCGCATGCGGTCACGTGGGGCCGCCTCATTAGTGCAATGAATATGCACGGCATCCCCCCGTCCATCAGCGGCGGGGGGATGCCGTGCATATTGCACTGCACAGCCCCCCTCCTTAATATGGGTCCCCCGGTAGTAATAAACAGCCCCCCCTCCTTATCACGTCCCCCCCAGGCTGCGGCAGCTGTGAAAATAACAAACACTTTATACATCACCTTCCGACGCAGCTCTCCGCTCCTCCGGTCCTCTGCCCTCCGCTCGCCGGCTTCTTCTTCCTTGTTGTGCCGGTGTCATGTGACCGGGCGCAGGAGATGACGTCATTTCCTGCGCGCGGTCACAGAAGTCGGCACATCAAGGAAGAAGAAGCCGCGAGCGGAGACGCTGAGGACCGGTGGAGCGGAGAGCTGCGTCGGAAGGTGATGTATAAAGTGTTTGTTATTTTCACAGCTGCCGCAGCCTGGGGGGGACGTGATAAGGAGGGGGGGCTGTTTATTACTACTGGGGCTGCTGGATACTACACTGGGGCTGTATACTACCACTGGGGCTGCAATACCACTGGGGCTGCTGTATATAGGGGCTGCAGTACCACTGGGGCTGCAATACCACTGGGGCTGCTGTATACAGGGGCTGTATACTACCACTGGGGCTGCAATACCACTGGGGCTGCTGTATATAGGGGCTGCAATACCACTGGGGCTGCAATACCACTTGGGCTGCTGTATATAGGGGCTGCAGTACCACTGGGGCTGCAATACCACTGGGGCTGCTGTATACAGGGGCTGTATACTACCACTGGGGCTGCAATACCACTGGGGCTGCTGTATATAGGGGCTGCAATACCACTGGGGCTGCAATACCACTGGGGCTGCTGTATATAGGGGCTGCAATACCACTGGGGCTGCTGTATACAGGGGCTGTATACTACCACTGGGGCTGCAATACCACTGGGGCTGCTGTATATAGGGGCTGCAATACCACTGGGGCTGCTGTATATAGGGGCTGCAATACCACTGGGGCTGCAATACCACTGGGGCTGCTGTATATAGGGGCTGCAATACCACTGGGGCTGCTGTATATAGGGGCTGTATACTACCACTGGGGCTGCAATACCACTGGGGCTGCTGTATATAGGGGCTGCAATACCACTGGGGCTGTAATACCACTGGGGCTGCTGCATATAGGGGCTGCAATACCACTGGGGCTGCTGTATATAGGGGCTGCTGTATACACCACTGGGGCTGCAATACCACTGGGGCTGCTGTATACAGGGGCTGCAATACCACTGGGGCTGCAATACCACTGGGGCTGCTGTATATAGGGGCTGCTGTATACACCACTGGGGCTGCAATACCACTGGGGCTGCTGTATATAGGGGCTGCAATACCACTGGGGCTGCTGTATATAGGGGCTGCAATACCACTGGGGCTGCTGTATATAGGGGCTGCTGTATACACCACTGGGGCTGCAATACCACTGGGGCTGCTGTATATAGGGGCTGCAATACCACTGGGGCTGCAATACCACTGGGGCTGCTGTATATAGGGGCTGCAATACCACTGGGGCTGCAATACCACTGGGGCTGCTGTATATAGGGGCTGCTGTATACACCACTGGGGCTGCAATACCACTGGGGCTGCTGTATATAGGGGCTGCAATACCACTGGGGCTGCTGTATATACCACTGGGGGCTGCTGTATATCATACTGCTGGGGCCTGTATACCACTGCTGGGGGCTGTATACCTGTGCTGGGGTCCACCCTCGGCTTATACGCGAGTCAATAGATTTTCTCAGGTTTTGGGGGCAAAAGTAGGGGGGTCGGCTTATACACGGGTCGGCTTATACACGAGTATATACGGTATATAACTTTATCTTGAATATGTTTTTGGTTAACAGCTAATATCCCGAAACGTGTACCCGTGTCCAAATATTTCTGGACCTACCTGTATTCATTTCTATATACATTTTATGCAGTAAAAGTCTGACTACAACAAAACACTGATATAATGAAATGGCTCATGCAATTAGTCGTCATCTACCCCGGATTTCCCGGGGCTACTGAGCTGAAAGCGGCAGGTATTATATAACCCTTTACCACACCCAAAAATGGGAGTTCCAGGGAGGAGAACTGAAGGGACAGCAGGTCTTCACTGACTGGGTGGGGTTGGGGCAGAGCCTAAAGTGTAAATGTCATTTCATTGGGAAAAAAAACAAAACACAATACTGTGTTGGTTATTAATGATGGGTCACATAGCAGCTAAGATAATGCTTTTTTGTGCCATGTGACTTATTTTCTCACATTTTTCTGTGCTCTTTTATTAACTGCATTTCATGGTTGTGTGGGCATTGTGCAGCAAAGCGGGGACTTCTCTGCCTCTTCTGCGCAATTTGAATAGGAGCGCGAGCTATATCAAAAGCGGCGTAGATTGGTCACATGACCGCATCAGCCGAGTGGTTTAAATCGCACGATCGGCGAGCGGTTTAAACCATGCTGATGCGGTCATGTGACCAATGAGCTGAGGATGTTGCCCCATGCAGTCAGCTGTTTCAGGTCCTTGTCATCGGAGCTGGATGCCGCGCATTGCAGGACACTCGCCGGAGAGGTGAGGATTTTTATTTTTTATTTTTAACACTTGCTTTGTTTAATTTCACTTCCGCAATGTATGTATATAGTGTATGTATATAGTGTATGTATATAGTGTATGTATATACATTGCGAAAGTGAAATAACACGGAACAGAGCAGTGTTAGTGTACTCAGCATGCTCAGTACACTAGAATCAGGTCCAGAAAGCGATACGATTTTTTCTCGGACCCACGGTCCGTAGACCCCCATGTTATTTGCCGCAGACCGCGCCAGATCCGAGTTTGTCCAATTTGGTCCGCTGTGCCCAAAATCGGGCAGTCTCTTCGATTCTTAGTACAGCTAAAAATTAGACATAATCGGATCCGTGACAATTTGGATACAATCAGATGACCATACAGGACCAATCCGTGCCCATAGGGATACATGGGGCCAAATTAGATCTGTGGCTATCAGTTTTACAATGGATAGCCACAGATCCACAAAATTCATGATGTGAAAGCAGCCTAACTCTACAAAATGTAAATAACATCTAATAAAGAATATAAACAATGAACATATCTGGTATCTCCGAGTGCGGAACTATCCAACCTGATAAAATATCAGATTAATAATACACATGGTGACACCGAGACAAATCAAAGCAATCACAAAGCAAACTTGCTTTTTTTTGGTCACTTTGTCTCAAAATAAAAAAGCTAAAGAGAAAAAGAGCAGAAAGTCAAATCTTAACAATTAAAACTATAGCAGGCATTGCAAAAATAAATATTTTATGATATGACTGATATAGGGTCCTTCTCCGGTATCCCACAATCAATAGAGCGAGAGATGTGTGAACAGCCGAAGAACCTTTATTGCTTGACAACATAAAAATCCATAAAAAAATCCACTAGAAGAATCCTTAAAACAATCCAGCAGTATATTTACATCCAGGTAATCAGGGTGTCGCTCCCTATTGGAGCTGGTCTCAACTCAGCATTTCACACAGACTGAAATCGCACTGCTTCTCCACAGAAAGTCTCAAATCTTACTCCCTCTCCTCCCCCAACCACCTCCCAATAACCAAACCTTGTTAGACTCTCTGGATGTAATGAGTAAACAGGAGGTGGGTAAGGTGGAATACACAGTATTGCAACAACAAAGCACTTGTAAAATGCTGTAAAATAATAACCCACAATATCCCACCCTCACAGGTGCTCTTTGAAGGTGAGAAGAAGAACTCAAAAATGAACAGGGACCCATTGAGACTTGTCACAAAGTGGTATAGCGGAAGGGAATCAGGAAGCAATATGGTAAGATTGGCAAAGGTAAACTGGAGAAGTAGTCTGACTTGGACTGGTGATCCCTGGTTCACCGTCATTCTGGAATTACATCTAATGGTGAGGATGTCCAGGCGCCTCCCTTGCCTTCTGTCCTCCCCTAGGCTAAAAGCCACAATATCATGGGGAGGTATAGCAGATAGGAATCAGGATGGTAAAATTGGCAAAGATGAACTGGTCAACTAGTCTGACCCTAACTGGGGTCCCTGGCTACCCTGATCCTGGAGTTACCTCTGAAGGTGAGGATGTCCAAGGTCGCCACTCTTGCCCTTTGCTCCTGATCAGCCCTAGGCTAACAACCACTACCTCCAACCATGGATGGAGAAAACTCAGTAGCTCCAATGGAAGGGAACAGCAGCAGCACAGCACGTCCTTACTGCACAGGGTCTAAGTAGAGACTGAACTCTACCTGTGACACCGGTGGAGGGAAGTGGAACTACTTAAAGGCTGAGGCAGTTGAGATCAGAGCTCTGAAACACCCCTCCACCCACCTGCAGAGCTGCACACAGCATACACCACAGCAGCTTTCTGACCTTAACTCTGGAAGCGCCAAAAGAACTTAACTCTGATTAAACTACAGCAGCATTACATGTGGAGGCAAGCTGTCAACACGTGACAAGACTGAACCAGATGAACCTGGAGCCCTAGTACAGTATATTGTATTGTTTTCCTATTAAACAGATCATAGGTTTTTATTGGAGTTTCCTTGAGAGATTACAGCCCCTGAAGCGGGCCAAATTTGTTTTTGCAACTTCCTCCCCAATTTTTTTAAATAATATAAATAAAAATCTTTTAAAAAAAGGTAGTAAGATGAACAATAAGATTACAGCCACAAAGTGGCACATTTGCTAGAAATTTCCTGCCCAATTTTTCACAATTTTTGGAAAAAAAAAAAAAAAATAGAAAAAGAAATAAAAATCTTTAAATAAAAAAAGTATCAACACCGAAGGCAAGAAACAGGCGTCACATTACCGTTCTCTTTGCTGTTGTCGCCCGGTACAGGTGGTTCTCATTAGTGGGATCATCGTTGGTCGTGTATCCGTTGGATCCATTGTGGGCCTCCACCTACAAACAGAAAACAATAAGGATTCATTAAAATGAAAACAGGATGAGTGACCCAAGTCTTTGTGGTGTTGGTGTCATCTTAAGTTCTCTGTTTACTGCTTTGGGCAATTTCGGGACATTTTCGGCAAAAATTCGCCAATATAAGGAGACTTACACACCGCAATGCTCCTCTGCGAAATAAAATATGCAAATTAGGTCTTCAGAGAGGTCGTGAACTCTAGCGCCACCTATTGGAAATATCAATCCTAAAAGTCTATATCAACCCTATATGGAGCCTTGTCATATGACTTAGGATAAAAGCCAAACCAGAATTGATTCAACACGTGTTTGGGTATTGCCCTCATGCAACGAATGAATCGATCTGGCTGTATGAGTGGCTAAGTGAGGTCTAAGGGGTAAGGTTTCTCCTTATGGAGAATAACACGCCAGTCTAAGTCATATGACAAGGCTCATTAAAGGGTCAATATTGACTTGCAGGATTGCATCTTCCAGTAGGTGGGGATAGAGTTAAGTCCTCTTCCTCACTAACGAAATAATCTGCATATTTAAATTTCCAGAGGAGCATTGCAGATATTTAACTCTCCGCATACTGGCATGCCACTCTCCATAAGGAGAAACATTACCCCTTAGATCCCACTTAGCATCTCATACAGCCGTATCAGATCCCATACTTTGCACTGATGAGGGGCAATACCCCGAAACACTGTCTGCAAATTGAGATTCTTGTTTGGTTTTTAACCTAAGTCATATTACAAAGCTCGTTAAAGGGTCAGTATTGACTTGTAGGACTGCTACTTCCAATAGGTGGCACTAGAGTTCAAGTCTCCTTCCTCTCTGAAGAGATAATTTGCATATTTAATTTCCCAGTGGAGCATTGCAGGCTTTAACTCTACTCATACTGGCTAGTCACACTCCATAAGGAGAAACATTACCCCTTAGATCCTACTTAGCCTCTCATACAGCCGGATCAGATCTCATACTTTGCACTGATGAGGGGCAATACCCTGAAACACTATCTGAAAATTGAAATTCTTGTTTGGTTTTTATCCTACGTGTGACAAGGCTCGTTAAAGGGTCATTATTGACTTGTAGGATTGCTACTTCCAATAGGTGGCGATAGAGTTCAAGTCTTCTTCCTCTCTGAAGAGAGAATTTGGATACCAGAGCTTGGTAACACAGGAGTTTTCAGAGTTTTACAGGGATTTCCAGCAAAGCAGCAGCAAGTAACGAACTGTTTTCCCGTGCCACGTGGCAAATTGCTGCCATGCAAACACCATGTGCAATCCGGCCTAAAACCCCATTTTGATTTTGCCCTGCTTCCAACAAGATCGCATACCTCTACAAGTAGTAAGGGATCCCGCCGACCAGCCCTTTTTTTCTGCTAAATGTGTGTGCCTCGACACATTTCCATCTGAAATGTATTGTTGTGCAGAGAGCCACCGGCTCCTTACTCCACAATACCTATACCAACCACCGGCCTATCAGAAGTTAGCAGCTGATGTCAGCGTGCACGTCGCGGGAGGTGCATGATGATGTCACTCAACTGCCCCAACTGTGGAGGAGGAAGAGGACGCTGCTCACTGTGGGAGCCGGGATGGGTATGAAGTATCGAAGAATAGTGTGTGTGTGTGTGTGTGTGTGTGTGTGTGTGTGTGTGTGTGTGTGCGTGTGCGTGTGCGCGTGTGTGTGTGTGTGAAGAGAAGTCGGATGGTCCTTATAATAGAATGGATCAAGTATAAGAAAATATTACTGATTTTTTTTACCGGAAGCAGATTCCAACCATCTTTGTATCCTTATTGTCATTTCCCCTGTCTGTCGTCCCCTTCCATTCACTAACGTTGAAATGTTTGAGGTCAACCAGACCATTTTGTGTTTTTCCATGAAAACTCATACTTTTATTTATTAAATGAGTTGCAAAATGAATAGAAAATATAGTCCAGACATTGACGAGGTTAGAAATAATGATTTTTATTTGAAATAATAATTTTCTCCTTTAAACTTTGCTTTCATCACAGAATGCTCCCTTTGCAGCAATTACAGCATTGCAGACCTTTTGCAGGTCCTATTTAATTAAGTTGCCAGATGAGGAGCTGTGAGGTGTCGATTTCTCAGACTATAGACTCTAATGCACTTGTCTTGTTGCTCAGTTGTGCAGCAGGGCCTCCCACTTCTCTTTCTACTCTGGTTAGAGACTGTTTGTGCTCTCCTCTGAAGGAAGTATACATCATTGTAGGAAATCTTCAGTTTCTTGTCAATTTCCATCATGGAATAGCCTTCATTTCTAAGAACAAGAATACACTGTCTAGTTTCACATGAAAGTTCTCTTTTTCTGGCCATTTTGAGAGTTTTATAGAACAAACAAATGTAATGTTCCAGATTCTCAACTACATAGCTCAAAGGAAAGTCAGTTTATAGCTTCTCTAATCAGCCAAACCATTTTCAGCTCTGCTAACATACCTGTGCAAGGGTTTTCTAGGGTTTTCTAAACATCCATTAGCCTTCTTACACAGTTAGCAAACACAATGTACCATTAAAACACTGGAGTGGTGGTTGTTGGAAATGGGCCTCTATACACATATGTACTGTAGATATTGCATTAAAAACCAGACGTTTGCAGTTAGAATAGTCATTTACCACATTAACAATGTATAGAGTGTATTTTTTATTCATTTATTTTTAGCTTCATTGAAAAAAATGTGCTTTTCTTTCAAAAATAAGGAAATTTCTAAATGATCCCAAACTTTTGAACGGTAGTGTATGTTGTTATATTTGCAGTGCCAAAGCTAGCTGTAACAGTGTGTCCCTCCCCCGGCCTGTTTTCATGGTGTAACAGTGTGTCCCTCCCCCGCCTGTGTTCATGTACTCTATGTAATGCAATGTATCCTGCTTTAGTGTTTTCTGTCCCGCATCTAGTGAGGGGATTCTGTGGGGGTGATTCCAATACATAAACATGCAGACACAATGGAGTCTTGACTTCTGCCGGTAGCTAAATATTCAAAAGTGGGTGTGAACCCTCCCCCATCCAGGGGCTGACCCCATGAGACAGAACAATAGACTCATGTTTGGAACAGTTTAGTTGTGTTGTAACTCTGAAGCTGGAGAGTCTGAGGCTGTGGCCAGATCCTGCTGACTGTATGTAGATTGAGAGAAGTTGCCACGTGGGATTGTGCTGTGTCCCTGAACTGCTGGATTCAAGGACTTCATCTAGAGACTATCGCTATACTTTCCCTGGCATTGGATTACTGGGTGGCGCCCCCGGACTTATTTTTGCTGTTGTGGACTTATTGTGGACTCTGCAGAATTACCTTCATTTGTGCTGTTCCATTTTCCCTATTCAAATAAATCTCTTTGGATTGTTCATCGGCCTGGTGTCCCATCCTGCTCTGCCGCACACCCCATCACACTAGAGCCCTTGCCTCCAGTGCTTCAGCCAGGGTAGACTAGGTGATAGTCAGGGTGGAGGCACATGACAGTGGCGGGGAGAAAGTTCTGCTTAGGGCTGTTAGGGCAGGAAGGGACAGACACAGGTCAGTGTCAGGTGTCCCCATTCCCGCTCCCAGTGGGTAGAGCCTTCCTACCCTATTCCATACCACTCTCCCTCTGTATTGTGCTGTGCGGCGAACATTTCCCCTGTCCGTATGCGACAGACAGCCAAGGATGACACGGCTCCAAACAGGACTCCAGCTGCATATCTCCAGCAGCAGATCCCCTGCAGCCATACCATGCTTCCTCCTACAACTTTGGTCACTAAATGGGATCTATCACGCGCAACAGGTGCTGGAACATGTGACTGCTTGAAGGGAAGTGGTGGTGGTCACCAACCTGGCTGCAAACTGAGATGATCTGGCCTAGAGCCACCAGCAAGGAAAAATGACATTAACCCTTGCTGCTACAAAAGAAATGTAATAACCAAAAGAACCAGAGCTGTCACAAGTCTGCTAATGACCCGTGACAATTTCGATCTCATTGATCACACAATCATGTACTTTCCTGCAAACAGCAATTGGTAAATCCTCCTGCAGCGCCACCGCCTGGTAAAACGAAGCAATACACGTACCCCAATTAAATCAACGACTTGTTTATCAGTCACCTATTATCAAAACCAAAAAACGTTGCAAATGTACGGAGGATTGATGCGGATGAGCGCCCACACTTTACCACGGTAGCATGTTATCTCTGATCAATGCTAGTCTCCTCCGTCTGCTGTAAATTCCAGGACCTGCTGGCTTATGTCGGTGCGATATGAATATGTATTTCCTCATTAATTGGGATTTGCATAATCATTTCACCACCACAAATTTGCATCTAACACTTTTACGTTTTAACGAATCCCCTCCTCTCCCCCCGATGTTTCGGTGTATACATTATCCTCCGGCGAGGGAGGTTATTAACTATGAGTAATAGGTGAACAAGACAAGTGCTTTGTGCACCTAATTAGAGGTGAGGTTTTAAGACGCGAGTCCTTAAAGATGTCTTGTTAAAGGAGAAGTGCAAATAACACAATCAAGTTAAAGAGGTATTCTGATTTTGGACCTGGGGAGGATGAGTACTGCCCATGTGCAGCCAGGGGAATCTGGACAGCCCCTTTAGAGTGTAAATGTCATGTCATTGAAAAACACAAAACAGTACTGCACTGGTTGTTAATGATGGGTCACATAGCAGCTAAGATGATGTTTTTTTTGTGCCATATGACTGATTTTCTCAACTTTTCCACATATTGTGAGAGCAGGCTGATAGTGAGGTGTGTGGGGAGCCAGCAGACAAGAGATTAACAGAGATTGTGACTGAGCTGAGTGGGACAGAGAAGCTTGTAAAGAGGAGTTTACATCCTGACATTGCTTAGGTCGGCTTCACACCACGGTTTTAGTCTGTCCGGGTGGATCCTGCTTTTTGCCGAAGCGCCCGGACAAAAATGGACAGTACAGGATGTGCAGAAAAGTGTGGCCAAATAGGATCTCCGATCCTGTTCGTTTTTCTGCTGCTGTCCATGGTGCTGAAATCTGCCTGTGTGTGCTCTGCCGCTTGGTGCTGAATTCACAGACTGTGCATGAAATACTGCTGTCCATGATGCTGAACTGTGGACGGCAGGATTTCCGAGCATGCTCTGTGTAAAAAATCAGACCCGGGAAACGATCCAATTTTTTCACAGATCCGGCGCCCTATGACTCCCATTTATAGACGCTGGATCTCCCCAGATCCGGGACTGTCCGATTTTTTCACCAGAGCACAAAACTGCAGCAGTCTCCGATTAAAAACCGGACAAAATCGGATCAGGCACAGAAAACACACAATCGGATGGCCAAATAGGACCAATCCGGCACCATAGGAAAACATGGGAGGCAGAACCTGATGCACAAAACCGTGGTTTGAAGCCGACCTTAGCTCTATGCTGTAATTTGATACATTGTGATACATTGCTTCCTCACAAGCTGCAGTCAGCAGTGTAGACCACGCCCCATCCCTTATATGGTTGCATGCCCCGTATTCAATGTGAAGACAGATCTGACTGAGAATAAACATGTGCTTCACACACAGTGCAGTGGGGACACCTTGTGGAAGGTTTAGGAGTGGTAACCAACCAGAATTTTATAATGAAATATATTTGAAAGTTTATTAACATAACTTCCTCTACATTATTATTATTAAATAAAAATGTAAGATTTAAGTACAAAACTGCCCATACAACATCAGGTCATTATAAAAATGCACACTCAATATGACTGGGAGTACATAGGTTTTCAATAGGGATATTGATTTAAGCTGCTGCAAAACATCGTTGATAAGGAGTATCACACATAACAAAGGATTGGGCAAAGAAAATTTCACATGTTCAATGTTTCTGTCTGCAGTTAGGAGGCGAGAATCCACAAGTTGGCAGGTTTGGCTGACTTTTCTCTAATATGCATTGGCGCCATAAAGGGGTCATCTCCAATGAACATTTACACTGGTCCTCGGGGTTGCATTCTTTAATATAGTAATGGTTTTTCTACAAGTAATGATATTTCCTGTTTTCCGCAGCTCTTATTTCAGCTCTGTTGTGTAGACTGGGACAGAGGCTGCAGAGTCATCTTAGTCTTTGTTCACACTGCCATCAGCAATCTCTGCAGATTTGACAAAAAGAATAGTGTGAAGCCCAATTTTTCTAGTCAAAATGAAAGAATCTTGCTTCCATTATCTGTCTTTAGTTAGGAAGCGAGACCCCAGTAATTGGAGAGTTTGGCTGACTTTTCTCTAATGGTGGGTTTACACGCCGCGATATCGTTTCGATATCGCAACTCAATTGCGCGGGAGCGCGCAATTAGTGCACGTTCCTCCCGCATCGCATTGAATGTTTACACGCTGCGATATCGTAATACAACGTCCGTGCGTTGTCTCCGCCTCCCAACCCAGGATCGCATAGTTAACATGGGAGTGAATGGGTGACGTATGAAATCGCATCGTAATTGGGCGTTTACACAGCACGATCCGGCTTCAATCGCTATGCAATATCGGGGCATTGAATAGCACGCTCATTCGATCCCCGATATCGCATTGACATCGTTCCTGCATCGTATTGGACGTTCACACCATACAACGCAGGAACGATATCGGGTCCAACGATCGAACCACGTGACTTTTCATTGAAATTGTACTGCGATATCGCGACGTGTAAACCCGCCATAATATGTATCGGTGCCCAAAAGGGGTCATCTTCAACAAGCATTTACACTGGTTGTTAGAGATGCATTTTTTATATATAATACTGTTTTTCCTACAGTATTTCCTGTTTTCTGCAGCTCCTATGTCAGCTTTGCAGTGTACACTGGGACAGAAACTGTAGAGACATCTTAGGCTTTGTTCACACTGCCATCAGAGACTACATCGGCCATCTCTGCAGATTTGACAAAAAGATTAGCCCAATTATTCCTATCAAAATGATGGAAACTAAAACAGAGCCTGACAAACACTATTATACAGTGTTTCCCTGAAAATAAAGCACCCTCCAAAAATAAGATGTACTAGGGGGGCTGCCCTTCTGCATATAAGGCACCCCCCGAAAATAAGGCATACCAGTATATTGCAGGATTGCATGCCTGCCAATCAGAAGACCAAGGCATGGAGCTGTGAGTCATCCTCCAGCGCCCCGCCATTGTCCCAGTGCCCACTGCTGTCCCAATGCTCGCCGATGCATGTATTCCGGTGCCACTCTCATTCTTCTACCTCAGAAACTGTATGTGTATGGTGCTGCGGGCAGTCAATCACAGGCCAGCAACCGAGGGCCAATCACAGGTTAGCAGCTAACATTAGCGCATGACATCAGTTGCTGGCCTGTGACTGGCTGCCCGGCGGCAGCCTGAGATTGACCACTTGGCGGCTGCTAGCCTGTGATTGGCTGCCAAGCGGCACGGTACACCAATGGCTTCTGAGGCACAAGGATGACAGCGGCGCCAGAATACATGCATTGGCGAGCACCAAACAGCGGCAGGGAGCCGGGAGATGAAAGAGGCACCGGAATGCAGAGGCGGACCGGTGAGAAGTGTCCCTGAGTGTGTATGTCCCTGTGTATGTCCCTGTGTGTATGTGTCTTTTGATGATGATACCCGTATTGGGGGATGATGAGGTTGATGATGATACTCATACTGGGGGATGATGTGGATACCGTATTGGGAACTGTAAGAGGATGAAGGGGATGATAGGGATACCATATTAAGGGCTGCAATGGATGATGGGGATACCATATTGGGGTCTGCAAGGGGATGATAAATGTTCATTTTTTTTTGTTCAGCAATCAATGTGAATTCTTCATGAAAAAATAAGACACCCCCTGAAAATAAGACATAGCGCATCTTTGGGAGCAAAAATTAATATAAGGCTAGGGTCACATTTGCGGTAATTTTTTTTCATGCTCAAAACCGGATCCGGATTCGCAGACCATAGGCCCCCATTATAAATTTGGGTTGCCTAAATGGCTCTGCGGTTACCAGCTCCGGATTTGCAGCCTGTGGGAAAAATCCTGCAGGTTGCAGTTTTCGGAGTGGTATTCCAGCCGCAACCATTTGTTTATAATGGTATGCGGCTGCCGCAAGGCACATGTGAATGCAATGCCTGCGGCAGCTGGATGCCGCAGGGATGAACAAAGGGTTAAATATTCACAATATATGTGGGCAACATGTCTCTAGGGGGTGCCCACCCTCCCTAGAGACATGCTGTCAACACAGCACGGTATGTGAGGGGTTAATTCTACTGTTAACTCTCTTGCCGGCAATTGCCGGCATTTAACTATACTTCTGTATTAAAGCCTCCGGCTCCTGCATCAGGACCACTATCCTACGTAATGTGCATAAGCACATTACAGAACAGCATCCTAAATAAGGAGCTCTCTGTGGTGCTTACGCCATTTGCATAGTGTAATGGCTGCTGTCCAGGGTCCTGATATCATTTACAGTAGTTCTATGGGCACCACACAGCCATAGATCTCCATATGTTCTGCCTAGTCCAGACAAACACGTAACCCAGTGGCGTAACTTCAGGCCCAGGGGCCCCGATGCGAAAGCTCCAACGGGGCCCCCAATTATTGCAAATCTTTAATAGTATAAGTCTTTTTCTATAGGCCAAAGGGACTTTTGGGGCCCCCCTAGGCTGCAGGGCCCGGGTGCGATTGCAACCCCTGCACCTATGGTAGTTACGCTCCTGACGTAACCGCTGCAAACAATCGCTGTTACAGCAAGTGACTGGCTGCAGCGGTCACATGCAAGTCTTGACTGAACAGGAAGTATATTTTTAAGTGTTCTCAACATTTTAAGTGACCAGAAAACCTCATTAATAACAGTTTGGTTACAGCGTTGTAGGTGTCAATATTGAAGGAAAGCAAAAGCCCCTGTGTGACTTCCGAGTCCTTGGGGGATGGATTATATTTCATCACTTTCTGGAGGATGTAATAATCTATGTACATTTTTCCATCCTTAAAATTCCATTTATTGCAGCTATCATAAAATATTCATACCTGACTGTACTGGAATATCACCCCCTCCCCCCAGGGAAATTTTGAAACACTAAAAAAGTCAATAACTAGACATGGAACAATTTTACAGTACTGTGCGAACATTTTAGGCAGGTGAGAATAGAAATATGAATAGTTTACAAACTACAAATGAAATCTATATCTCATCAGTATTTGGTGACCGCCCTTTGTCCACTTCTTCTCAGTCACTTGCATCAGGATTAAACATGCCCCTGTGCTTTATAGTCGGCTTCTCTGTCCACTGAGCCACAGCAGATACCCCTATTGTATTGCTGTTTATTATCTGTTATCCTTGCTTTATTCTTTTAGGTTGACAGGTGGTTTTTATTTGTCCATTTGTCTACCCAATCACCTTTAGAATGCTGCTATACATACCTTCCCCCTGCTGGTATTTCCTGCTGGTCATAGTTTCATGTGAATGTCCAGCCATGCTGCAGATGTATAGGCCAGTCAGTGTAAGACCAGATGAGGTTTATCTCTCTGCTGTTTTTTCTCTTTGCAGATAGGAAGTAGGTGACATCTAGCAGTACTTACATTATCTTTTCATCTTGTTTTTCATGGTTTGTTTTACTCACTCTGGGATCTCTTCCTATCTCACACTCCTTTCTGTAGGTAAACTGCACTCTGTTCTGCCCTACAGTTCCTAAGGAGGAATGTGAAGAACTCAATTGCCTTTGAGGTAGCAAAGGTCCGAGTTGCCATCGTTTAGTCTCGGCTCAGGGCCATTCTAGCTCACTCAAGTTCCACTAGGACTGCTGGGTCTGAATCTCTAGTCTGTACAGGAACCGACTGGGCCAGTTACAGTTTTTAGAGCTTTATCTTTTGCTCCTGTGTGATTTGCTTACCCAATCAGATCACACATAGATTATGAAGGAACTCGGCAGGAGTTGGTTCCAAACATCTTGGAAACTGACCACAGATTTTCTGTGTTTGAAGCTCGTGTAGATCCTTCATGTGATCCCACCGACAGGATGATGTGAGATCAGGGCTATGTAGTGGCTATATCATCACTCCTCGTTCTTATTAACACTGAAGGTAGTCCTTAGTGACATTGGCTGGATGTTTGCAGAATAAATGTGGAGTCAGAGGCCTCCTCAATGGTCTATAACTTTTGCACTGTTTTATATATACATACATACAGGGTGGGCCCTTTATATGGATGCACCTAAATAAAATGGGAATGGTTGGTGATATCAACTTTGTGTTTGTGGCACATTAGTATTGGGACGGGGAAACCTTTTCCAGATGGGTGGTGACCATGCGGCCATTTTGAAGTCGGCCAATTTGGATCCAACTTTATTTTTTCAATGGGAAGAGGGTCATGTGACACATCAAACATATTGAGAATTTCATAAGAAAAACATTGGTGTGCTTGGTTTTAACTGTAACTTTTCTTATGATTATTACAAGTTTATGACCACTTATAAAATGTGTTCAAAGTGCTGCCCATTGTGTTGATTGTCAATACAACCCTCTTGACTACACTGATAGCAACACCGTAGATGATGGTATGGTGTGGTGTATGGGGTACAAAGAATTGGGGCCATTCTTCATCAATGGACACCTCAAAGCCACTGGATATCTGAAATTGCTACATGATTCAGATATCCAGTGTCATTGAGGTTTCCATTGATGAAGAATGGCCCCACTATCTTTGTACCCCATATACCACACCATACCATCAATGTTTGTGTTCCAGCAGTCTTGGAGGGATCTATCCTCTGTGGGTTATTGTCAGACCAATAGCGCTGGTTTTGTTTGTTGACTTCACCATTCACAAAACAGTTTGCCCCATCCCTCATCTGAAGGTAATTGTCTGTGTTGTGAAGATACAGATGTGCAGCATTTGACACAGCGGATACTGGAAGCCTGTGCTGCATTTCTTCTGCTGTCAGTGTGTCCAGAGTGGGAGAAGAGGGTTGCATTGACAATCCAACACAATGGGCAGCACTTTGAACACATTTTATAAGTGGTTATAAACTTCTAAATAACTCTTGAAAAATAAAGTTACATTAAAACCAAGCACACCATTGTTTTTCTTATGAAATTCTCAATAAGTTTGATGTGTCACATGACCCTCTTCCCATTAAAAAAAATAAAGTTGGATCCAAAATGGCCGACTTTAAAATGGCCGCCATGGTCACCACCCACCTGGAAAAGTTTTCCCCCTCCCATATACGAATGTGCCACAAACAGGAAGTTGAATGTCACCAACCATTCCCATTTTAGTTAGGTGTATCCATATAAATGGCCCACCCTGTATATAAAGATTTAGTCCTGACACTGCGCCCTCTAGTGGTGACAATGTGTACTGTAGCTTTATATACATCACTGATACAGACAATAGGCAGGCTTCCAGCAGTCCCATGTAAAACAGCAGAAAACACAAAGCCTGGCACAAAAGGACAAATTCGGCTCTGCTGCATCTTTACGCCTCTTGTCACAGCTGTGTAACACATGCATGTACATGTGAACTGGGGGGGGGGGATGGGTATAAACATTGTCTGATATCGACGCCTTGTGAGATGATAAAACCTTTTCTGCTGGCTGTTTCCACTTATCTAGAGGAAGACAACAAAGGCGTTGGAGGCAGCGCAAATTATTAGGCCGTCTAATGATGTCGGCTTCCTTTGAAGGTGACATTAATTGAGTCGGCGAGGATGTACACAAGTCAAAAATCACGTGGGACCCTTTCAGTCAGATCCCGCTCTCTATGGGTTCTCTGTAATAACACAGTAGAAACAAATAATTTGTACTTGAGATAAGTATGTCAGCCTCGAAAAAACCCAGAATCTCCCATGGTTGCCATAGTAACAGGATCATGTTCCGCCACCGTCTTGAGACGTTGGATGTTCTAAATGTCACTTAAAAAAATAAATAAAAGTTACCAAGTGCAAATTAGTCCTAGAAGTGGCAAAAAAAGACAATTTATTATTAAAATTGCCATAAAAAAAATATTGGACCAAAATCCATGCGCCCATAGGACCATGAGATGATTTTGGGGTCAGGGTGTGGCCGCTGATGCAGTTGGGTGAAATTTCTGGGCGCCTATTGTTCTGTGATATACCATCCCATTAAATGTCTTATACAGGGTCAGAATGGCCGACAATAGCCACATAGCTTCCCTTTATCCTGCTCCTTTAAAGGGGAATTCCCATCTCCAAAATCCTATTCCATCATGTGGTAGGAGTAATAAAAATAATATTAGCAAATACCTCCAATTAGAAATGTACCATATATACTCGAGTATAAGCCGACCCGAGTATAAGCCGAGGCCCCTAATTTTACCCTCCAAAACTAGAAAAACATATTGATTCGAGTATAAGCCTAGGGTGAGAAATGAAGCAGACTCATCATGGTAAATGGCCCCACATTACTGGTATATAGTCCCCCATCGCTGGTATATAGGACCTCCATCGCTAGTATATTGCACCCTCTTCACTGGTATACAGTCCCCCCCGTCTGTGGTATACAGGCCCCCCGTCAGTGGTATACAGGCCCCCCGTCAGTGGTATACAGGCCCCCCGTCAGTGGTATACAGGCCCCCATCAGTGGTATACAGGCCCCCATCAGTGGTATACAGGCCCCATTAGTGGTATACAGGCCCCCATTAGTGGTATACAGGCCCCATCAGTGATATACAGGCCCCATCACAGGTTACTGCCCTCCATGCTGCCACACCTTTAAATAACAAAGCATTTATTCTCACCCTCCGTCGCTATATCACTGCTGCGTCCTCCGGTCCCTGCTTCTTCCTGCTTTCGAAAGCAGGAAGAAGCAGGGACCGGAGGACGCAGCAGTGATATAGCGACGGAGGGTGAGAATAAATGCTTTGTTATTTTAAGGTGTGTGGCAGCATGGAGGGCAGTAACCTGTGATGGAGGGTGGTGCATACACAGTGCAATGTAATATGCACCGCTCCTGCTGCCGCTGATGGACAGGGGATTGCAGTGCATATTGCATTGCACTAATGAGCGGCCCCACGTGACCGGCCGCTCACTATACAGCCTCCCCCACCTCCTCCAGCCCCCGGACACCCTCCCCCCCCCTACACACACACACTCAGCCAGTACCACTGACTCAAGTATAAGTCGAGGGGGGCACTTTTCAGCACAATTTTTGTGCTGAAAAACTCGGCTTAGGGTGCTTTCACATCTGCGTTTTTCGTAATTCGCGGCAGATGCGGTGAAAAAACCGCATCTGCCGCGTTTACCGCATAACCGTTCCACTTGCGGCGCGGTTGCGGTTTTTTCTATGCAAAGTATAGGCATACTTGCGGCAGGTGCGGCAAGTGCGGTTTTGCACTTGCGGCAGGTGCGGCCGCGAAAAAAACCGCGGCTTACTGCGGTTTTTTTCGCGGCCGCACCTGCCGCAAGTGCAAAACCGCACTTGCCGCACCTGCCGCAAGTATGCCTATACTTTGCATAGAAAAAAACCGCAACCGCGCCGCAAGTGGAACGGTTATGCGGTAAACGCGGCAGATGCGGTTTTTTCACCGCATCTGCCTCGAATTACGAAAAACGCAGATGTGAAAGCACCCTTATACTCGAGTATATACGGTAGCATAGTTCTCCTGATTAGCAATGTTACTTTACCTCATGTATCCATGGTTATGACCACGTATATAGTGACAGTTAGGCCTCATGCACACATTGAGTATTTGGTGAGTTTTTTACCTCAGGATTTGCAGCCAAAACCAGGAGAGGAACAATCAGAGGAAAAGTCTAATAGAAACATGTCACCACTTCTGTATTTATCACCCACTCCTGGTTTTGGCTACAAATCCTGAGGTAAAAAACTCTTAGGTCAATTATATCTCAGGCCACGTTCACATGTTGAGTATTTGGTGGCTTTTCTACCTCAGTATTTGTAGCCAAAAACGCTGTACCCACACATTGGTTTTGCAAGTGTCAAATATCTCAGTTTTGCTGTGGATGGGAAAGAGATTGATCACGTTCTATTTTTCCTGCATTTCTGCTGCAGTCAATGGCAAAAAAGCTGAAAAAACGCAGCATCCCATCTGCAGCAAAACCACAATAAAAATCCGCAAAAAACGCAATAAAAACGCAGGACCTGAATGTAGTGTGGAGCCCACTGGGACGGGGGTACTCGGTACCGGACCGGTCTGCTGCTGGGGATGTCACGGGTAGCCCTGGTCCGGTCCGTGTCCCGGGCCCACACAATGGATGAGGGATTATTTACAGGGGAAATGTCACGTGTGAAGCCACCCACTTGGTGCGGCCAGTGATGGGGGACGCCGCTGCTGCAGAACCTCCGGGGGTGATGGAGTGACAGCGGAGATGGTGTAGTTCCAGTGGGAAGAACTGTATCCCCGGGGCAGTAAGGGCCCCTTTACACGCGGCTACATTTCTAGGGTGGCTACAGGTAACTTACTGGTTGCAGTGAAATCATGGAGAGATTATTCCATTTGTACACATCAACAAGATAGAACCTTGTCTCCATGATTTCACTGCAGCCAGTAAGTTACCTGTAGCCACCCTAGAAATGTAGCCGTGTGTAAAGGTACCCTAAGAGTTAAGTCTATGGTGCGGTTGTAGCACACTTACTTTGCAGGCTGCAGGGATCTCTCCTCCTGGCTGGTGCTTACAGGCTGGACCTGTATGAGGGAGAATGGGGTGCAGATAGAGGCAGACAAGAGAGGCAATTCAGGGTTTTCCACAGCTTTACTCTTTGTTCTTTCCAAGCAGATTACAAGTACGGTAGCTTGCGGTTCTTACAAGGTACACAGTTCAAGTACACGGGTTCTTCCTCCCTCTCCGGGTTCCCTTTGCTCCCTGCAGCCAGGCCTCTCTCTCCCTGTGACCCCTCACACAGTCTGTAGTGTCCTTTCCGGGCTGTTTACATTCTCTTTGCTACGTGTTGTGCGACACTGGACAGTATGGCGGTGACTCAGGCACCTGCGAGTCTTCCAGGTTGTCACTGAGCTGCCTGTCCTTGGGGTTAGGGATCCTAGTGTGAAGCTATGATCCCCCGTCGGTGTTTGGGAATGCCGGGTGAACTACGGTCCCCTCTAGAGCCGACACTCTACTCAGCCCAGCCTCCAGCAGTCCTCAGCACGAGGCTCTACCAGGCTCCTTCTCTCTGTTCCTTCCAGTATCATAGGAGGGACTCCTCTGCCTGTAGTTAGTGGCTTCAGCTGCTGTCTAGGGCACGGGTTACACCGTCCCTCTCTGTCCTGTCAGACTCCTGGTGGCATCAGCATTGGACGGGCTTTCTCTCCCCTCTGGCTCGCACTGGCTCAGTACGGATTCTGCGCTCCTAGCCTTGCACTCGCAGGACGTGTGATTGTCTTTCTGTCTCAGCTTCTCCTCTTTGCTTCTCAGCACCATGGCCTACTTCTGGGTCTTTACATCTCGGCTCACTCCGGCCTACTAACTTCCTTCACTCCTCACTATATACTGTCAGTCACCTGACTTTCTGGTGTGCCCAACCCACTCCTCTGAATCCACCACCCCTCGATCTCATAGAGTTCTAACCTCAGGGCTGGATGTTAACCTCTTCTGCCACGTGGGTTGTGTGGGCTGTGAGGGTGTTGTTGTGCAACATTGTCCTACCTGCCTGGCTGCAGTTCCCTTTGTGGCCTCCTGGACGCAGGGGCGCCACATTAGAAAATCTCCTGGAAAGGACTCTAGGATCCTTGAAACCAGTACCGGTTTTGCTGCGTTCAGGACTGCTGGAAAAACGTCCTGTGGGCACATACCCTTAATGTCCTCCATAGAACTATATGAGCACTAACCATCATCTCCAATCTCAGTAATGGAAAAATCTGTATTCATGGAGGACATGTTTTACCTCTCAATTGAGAGTTCTGAGAATGAAAGAACAGTTCAGGAGGAGAAAGAAGATCTCTCTACTAAAATGTATTACAATGTTCTTGTTTTCATGTTGACTAGTTAATTTATGGTGAAAAAATAAAATAAATATAACAGTTTCTTAAGGGGTTAACTCCTCCTGTTTGCACCTTCCTGACTGGGCCATTTTTTGCAATACTGATCAGGATAAAATGGACTCCAAAATTTATTGAGCCCTTCATTTGCCAATGAATAAAATCCAGCCTCTCCATTGCCCTCAGTGTATAACATTTGGGTTCAGGGGAGTCCCCCCTATAAATTCTGGCTGGAGGCGGGGTTAGTGAGTTCAGTTCCTGGGAGGACTGTGAAGAGGACTTGTGGACTTGAGCAGTGCTAAGCTCATCCCAGGTCTGAACTGAGTAAGGACCAGCTAGTGTGAGGGGCCCGTGAGCAAGGGTCTGAGGAGAGGAATAGGCCTGAGGAGACGAGCCTGTTAACGGTTCACCCCAGAGCAGAGGGCCAGAACCGGCACCAGAGTCCGAGGTTGAGGGAGTGCTCTAGGCCCAGCAGCCAAAATCGGATGACAGGAGATTCCAAGTCTCCTGGTCAACACAGCACTTATGGCACAGCAGTGTAGTAGAGCCCAGGGACAGTGGTCAGAGAAGAGGCACCTGGGAAGGGCTCGAGATGCCTGCCATACGAGTGAAGGACTGCAAAGCAGGAACAGAGGGTCGCAGCTTAGCTACAGGCAGCAAGGACCAACAGACAGGGGCGCAGCAAGGAGGCCTCAGAATAAGGTTTGTGCGGAGATCCCCAGCTTGCTTCCAGGCTGCACAGATTCCTAATATTGACTGTGGACTGTACCCTGAAGTTTACCACTACAGTAAAGGTAAAGGAAGCAAGCCTACGTGTCTGTCATTTATTCAACGCCTTGAATCCTGCACTGCAACGGCCTACCATCTCCATAGACTGTTACGGTCGCCCAGAGGAACCGCTCCACCTGTGGGGAGCGATAACACCTCAGCTGCCCGTCCATCATCCCCGGAGGTCCCACACCGCTTTTTGAAAGCCGATTCCCAGAGTCAAGGAAGCCAGGTCTTGACCCCTGTGACTTCCCCGGACACACTCCGAAGCCCGATTCAGAGTACCCCACAGCCCTGGGGCAAACATAACATCCGACCTCTACATTGCTCCTGGTGTATAACATCTGGCCCCTCCATTGCCCCACGTATATAACATCCGGCCCCTCCATTGCCCCACGTATATAACATCCGGCCCCTCCATTGCCCACGTATATAACATATGTCCCCTCCATTGCCCTCAGTGTATAATGTTCGGCCCCTCCATTGTCTCCAGTGTATAACATCTGGCCCCTCCAGTATGTAACATCCGGCCCCTCCATTGCCCCACTATATAACATCTGGCCCCTCCATTGCCCTCAGTGTATAACATCTGGCCACTCCATTGCTCCAGGTGTAAATCATCCAGATCCTCCATTGCTCCCGGTGTATTATATCTGGCCCACATATTATCCCCAGGGTGTAACATATGGCCCCTCCATTGTCTCCAGTGTATAACATCTGGCCACTCCATTGCTCCAGGTGTAAATCATCCAGATCCTCCATTGCTCCAGGTGTATTATATCTGGCCCACATATTATCCCCAGTGTGTAACATCTGGCCCCTCTAATGCCCCCAATGTATAACATCTGGCCCCTCCATTGCTCCCACTATATAACATTTGGCCCCTCCATTGCACCCAGTGTATAATATCTGGCCATTCATTCCCAGACGTAAAACATCCGACCCCTCCATTGCCCTCAGTGTACAACATTCGGCCCCTCCATTGTCTCCAGTGTATATGACCCACCCCAGGGTCGTGAGGTACCCAGTTCTGGGCGATGATTTACTGGGGATGTCACGGGGCCTGTTAGCTGGTCCTGTGGCCCTGGTAGTCTCTGAAAAAGGGGAAAAATAAAAATAAAAAGTGTTCATGACGCCACCTACAGATCCCGGCAATGATACCGGCGCTGCTTGCAGAACTCCGGGATGATGATGAGGCTGCTAGTTGGTAACGCTCCCCATAGTTGGAGTGGGATCCCCGAGACAGTTGAGGTGAATAGGAATTCACACAGGGAAGCAGTTCGTTCAGCGGCCCTGTTACAGTCTTTACCAAGGAACTAGTGTGTGGCTTCTCAGGCATAGGCAAATGAAATCACACCACACAGTCTTTAGCTCTGTACAGGCTTTACTGGCAAACTTCAGGCAGCATACAGGTGTTACAGTCTTAACGGGTTCTGCTGGCCTGGGTAGTCACCTGCCTGGCATTTCCTTTCTCTTGTCTCTCACTGTGCTCTCTCTCCTGCTTCCTAGTAACCAGTGGCGTAACAGATCGTGGTCGCAGGGGTCGCGGGTGCAACGGGGCCCGGACCTATAAGGGGCCGCCTTAACCCGCCGATCGCAGTGCTGGGTGCCCACTTCACGTGAATGTGCTTCCTGGAGGACACACATCGATGTGACAGTGCGACAGATAGGGCCGGTATGTCAGGTAGAGGAGAAAAGGGAAGGAGGGAGCCTCCTGCTTCCTGCTCCCGCCCCTCCCCTCCTCCGACCTGCCAGCTTCTTGGCCTGTGTTCCACTGTGCTGCCTCCTCCCACTTACTGCTTTGAGTGCTTTGGAACGCAGGCCGGCGGCACCTCTTCCTACTTCTCCTGAGTTTTGAATCCTCAGTTTCTACAAGAGGAGACCACCAGAACAGCGAGGGAACCAGAGGAGGTAAGTAAAGTGTTTTCTTTCTTTTAATAACTAGTGCAGTATGGCCAGAGGATTAGGAGGGCGGGAGGAGGGGGTTATATATAAGGCTGCACATAATGCTGCACTATATGGGAGAAGGCTGCACATAATACTGGCAACAGGCCCGGATGCCCTGACTCTCTCGGCGCTGCTGATCTCGCCCTCCTCCTCAGGGTCATCCACCTCCTCGAGGTCCATGCTGTGGGCTGGTTCCTCGACCTCATCCTCCACTAACACATCTGGCACCTCCGCAGGGGTCTCCGGGACATCCTTCTCGGGGTCAGCGTCAGGTTCTTCATCCTGGATGGGCATCAGGGGGGTCACTGGCTCAATTCTCTTCTCCGGGAGGACTGGCTGTGGGTCTAGTCGCAGTGCCTCGTTGGCAACCTCAGACTCAACCGGTGTCGGTACTCTTGCCCATGCCTCTGGCCCTGGACCGCTAAGCTCCCGCTGATCAGCCAACTGGGTTAGCTCAGCCCAGGGACTGGCACTCCAGTGCCTGAAAGTCCAGTCAGGGGTCTCATTCAATTGGGTCCTCAAGTGTCTTAAGGCGGCCTCCCAGAATGTGGAATCCCCCTCATGAGACAGGAGGGTAGCCGCACCCTGCTCTTCGGCCTCAGCACGGCTCTCCTCCTCCACCTCGTGGATCACATTAATCAGCCGTCTCACCGTCATCTTAATGGACCCGTTGACCACAGCCGTGTTCTGTTGTCTCCTGCTGCACCATTTCTGCCGCCTTTTGTAGTTTCCGGCAGGGGAACTTTAGTCTCTGGCCCGCCCCCTTGGTTTTCCGGTGGCAATTGGGGTGGGCTAGCAGTTTCGTGCCTCTGGCACGGCCCTCCCATGATAAGGGGCTGAGGCACGCCCCGAGGCCTGCACATGGCGTGAAGTCTCTGACCCCGCCATTTTGGGGTCCAGCAAAAAGTTCAATTTAAAACAATGTTCAAGCGCACAGTATTACCCTGCACGGGATCCTGTTCGTGATGGCAAAAGCTGACCCACCCCAGGGCTGTGGGTTACCCGGTTCTGGGCGTTGATTTTTACTGGGGATGGCACGCGACCTATTGCCCGGTCCCGTGGACCTGGTGGTTGATGAAAAAGGGGAAAAATAAAACGAAAAAGTGTTTGTGGCGCCACCTACAGTTCCCGGTAATAATACCGGCACTGCTTGCAGACCTCTGGTTGATCATGAAGCAGCTAGTTGGTAACGCTCCCGTAGGTGGAGCAGGATCCCCAGGGCAGTTGTGGTGAATAGGGATTTACACAGGGAAGCAGTTCGTTCAGCAGCTTTGTCACAGTCTTTACCAAGGAATTAGTGTGCGGCTCCTCAGGCGTAGGCAAATGAAATCACATCACACAGTCTTTAGATCTGTACAGGCTTTACTGGCAGACTTCAGGCAGCATACATGTCTTATAGTCTTAAAGGGTTCTGCTGGCCTAGGTAGTCACCAAGGGACCAGGACATCTCACTTGGGATCCTCGGTGGGGTGCCTGCCATTCCGTTCACTTGTCCCTCACCGCGCTCTCTCTCCTGATTCCTAGTAGCGCTCTTGCGCGCAGAACCCTCAGCCCTCAGCCAGCTCCCACGGATCCTCTCTGGAGGTTTCCTCTTCTGGTCCTCCGGAACCTATATGGGGGGCCTTTTGGGGATTACGCCGGGCTTTCGGCCACAACTTCCTACAGAAGCTCGTGCCTCCGGTTTGGCGGCTCGGGGATGAACACCCGCACCGCTCTCGGAGTCAGTCCTCCGTTCCGGGACCAAACTCCTCTGGTCGGTAGATGTACCGCAACACCTGGTGCCCCTAGGGTTTCTTTCCTTCCCGACAGCTTCTCCGCCGTCCTGTACTCCTCGCTCCCTCCCCACAGGAGCTCTCCTCAGACTCACTCTGACTAATTGTCTTTCGCTCTTCCACTAACCCACCTAGCTCCTCCCACCGGGACTAGGTCTCCCTGGCAACCGGCCCACCCAAGTCCCCTGCTCTAAGGTGTGTGGATGGGTGTAATGAGGGCCCTTATGTGACATCCCAATCCCCTAGTCACAGGACTACCACACTCTCTTTTATGGGTGCAGTACCCCTTCGTGGCATCCAAACCAGTGGGGCGCCACATATAACATTCGGCCCCTCCATTGCCCTCAGTGTATAACATCTGGCCCCTCCATTTCCCCCAGTGTATAACATCCGCCCCCTCCATTCACCCCAGTGTATTACATCAGGCCCCTCCAATGCCCTTGGTGTATAACATCCGGACCCATTGACCCTGGTGTAAAGCCTCCAGTCCCATTTTCTCCAATATGTAACACCCGGCCCCTTATACCACCCCCGGTGTATAACCTCCACCCTCCCCATACCAGCACATCCTGTGATAAGAGCCCCCGGGGTAATAATAATAACAATATTCTTTATTTATGTAGCGCCAACATATTCCGCAGCGCTTCACAAATGATTGGTTCATATACAAATGGTTATAAGTAACAGTTATAAAAATATAATACAATATTTAAAGCACAGAAGCAATGTAAAAAATACAATAATTAAAGCAAAAATAAAGGTGACCTGTTCAAAAAAGCTTACAATCTACGAGATGTGGGTTACACAAAATACAGGGGCTTATTAAAATGATGGTACAGGCATCTTGAGGAAAAGGGGGATAGAAATAAAGTTACATGAATCTGACAATCTATGTAGGTCTTTTGGGTTTGGTGGAGTTTGAAGTAGAGATTATGTCCAGACAAATAATGAATGGGCAATGTACAGTATAAAGGACTTCTATTAGGGAGCATGATAGGCCATCTTAAAAAGATGTGTTCTTAGGGAACGACTGAAGCTGTGTAAGTTGTGGATAGTCCTAATTTCTTGGGGTAAAGCATACCAGAGAATTGGTGCAGCTCGGGAGAAGTCTTGGAGCCGGGAGTGGGAGGTTCGGATTAATGCAGATGTTAGTCGAAGGTCATTTATAGAATGTAGAGAACAGGTGGGGTGATAGACAGAGATGAGGGAGGAGATGTAGGGGGGTGCTGCGCTGTGGAGAGCTTTGTGGGTGAGGACAAGCTATTTGAGTTTGGTCCTGTAGTGTACGGGCAGCCAGTGCAGTGAATGGCACAGAGCGGAAACATCTGAGTAACGATTGGCCAGATTGGTGATCCTGGTTGCTGCATTAATGATGGACTGGAGAGGGGAAAGTCTAGTGCGGAAGAGGCCGCTTAATAGAGAATTGCAGCAATCAAGGTGGGAATGGATTAGGGCCACGGTGAGGGTTTTTGTTGATTCCACGGTGAGAAAGGGATGGATTCTAGAGACGTTTTTCAGGTGCAAGCGGCGAGAGATTGTATATAGGAGGTGAAGGAGAGATCGGTTTCAAACATAACACCCAGACAGCGAGCCTGCTGCCTAGGCGTTATTGTGGTGCCGCACACCTAGAGGGAGATGTCAGATTTAGGGAGCTGAGTGGACAGCGGGATTATAAGAAGTTCAGTTTTGGAAAGGTTGAGTTTTAGATAGAGCACGGACATTATGCTGGAAACTGCAGCTAGACAGTCATTGGTGTTCTTTAGTACCACAGGGGTAAGGTCAGGGGCTAAGGTATATAAAATTGTGTGTCATCAGCATAGAGATAGCACTGGAAAGCTAATCTGCTGATGGTCTGCCCAATAGGGGCCATGTAGAAAGAAAAGAAAAAAGGGCCAAGGACTGAACCCTGAGGGACCCCAATAGTGAGAGGAAGAAGAGAGGAAGTTGAGCCACTGAAAGAACAGTTAGAAAGACAGGACGAGAACCAGGAGAGAACAGTATCCTTAATGCTGATGGAGAGCAGCATGGAGAGTAGGAGATGGTGGCCAACTGTGTCAAAAGCTGCAGAGAGGTCATGAAGAATAAGCAGAGAGTGCGTTTTGTCGTCAGAAGGTCATTGGTCACTTTGATGAGGGCGGTTTCTGCAGAGTGCAGGGGGTGGAAACCAGACTGTAATGGTACCTTTACACGCCGCCACAACAGGATGGATACCAACGGCAACTTCACGTGCACGAGCACGGCCGAACGGTTACCAACGGGAACCGCACCCTCTTCACACGCCGCCACAAGGTGCGCTACGCTACATTTACAGCTAGCTACATCGCCGGGTGTCTCAAGTAGCCATCTGTAGCTCAGCGTACCTCATTTACACAACGCTACAACAAGCTAATATGGGCGGACCTGGTGCAGCAGAGACAGCACATAGGCGTGCCACAATTGTGGATTACAAGACGTCCGTACGCTGATAGGACAAAGCCAGAACATCATGATTGGGCAGGCATCGCAGGAGGCTGGTTAATACAGCACGCTCGAGCAATTGTGTAGTGTGACTGGTCAGCTCCTTAAATATGCCTCCCTATGCAGCGACTACCAATCGTCATGCAGGAGCTTCCACCAATGATCGAAGATGGGGCGGGGTAACACGGAGCCTGGGTGACGCCTTAGCTACATTGCAGCTACATCGCCGGGTGTCCAGAGTTCCCTTCTGTGGGTTCTTTACACGCCGATACAGCTAGCTACAATCGGCGATGTAGCCATCTGTTTATGGGCAGTGCACGGATACAGATGTATCTGTAGCCGGCTGTGTCGTCCCGTCTTCAGACGCCGCTACTACGGGCGATATTGGCGCGACAAGCTACATTTGTAGCCTGTAGCGGGTTGTATCCATCCTGTTGTGGCGGCGTGTAAAGGTACCATAATGGATCTAGAAGAGATTGAGTGGAGAGATAACGGGTCGGTGTAGACCAGGCGCTCCAAGAGTTTAGAGATGTAGGGGAGGTTGGAGACTGGTCTGTAGTTATTAGTGCAGGATGGGTCAAGAGAAGATTTCTTTAATAATGGAGTAATGATAGAGTGTTTGAAGGAAGAGGGGAAGATGCCAGAAGAGAGGAAAAGATTGAAGATTTTGGTTAGGTGACTAGTGAGCACAAGAGTGAGACTGGAGTAGGTGTGAGGGAATGGGGTCAGTGATGCATGTAGTGAGACAAGATGAGAAGAGGAGCCTGGAGACTTCTTCTTCTGTGTCTGGGTCGAACATGGAGAGTGAGCCGGAGGAAATGTGGGGAAGAATGGGAGTGGCAGCGCTTGGAGGCCGGGAGCTGATTTCCTGGCGGATGTTGTCTATTTTCTCTGTAAAGAAAGAAGCCAGATCATCAGCACAGAGGTCAGTGATAACGGCCTGCACTTTAGGGGTAACAAGTCCATCCATGACATTTCCTCCTCCTGAATCTTCCCCATCACCTGTGAGTGATAATTATTGAGAAGAGGACGAAACTGCAGCAACTCATTCTCAGCATTGACAAAAATAGTTAATGACAAAAACAAAAAGACCATTTTTGACCTTGCACAAAACTCCTGAGCTGCCTGCGCCTGTTTGATGAATTTGGAACTAAAACCGTCAGCGAGTAATAGAAAAAAAGGAAAAGTGACATTAAAAAAATGCAGATGATGATTCGGGCCCTAAATTTCAAATTCAGCTTACAAGACACTTTTCTTTGCCAAGTAAACTTTTTATTTCCCTGGGGTTACGCATTATAAACCTAATGGACTCATTACTTTCCACCGCACTCTATAGACCCTGCACCTAATGCATAGTGTGGATGGTGAGTGCTTCTGGGCATCTCTTCTACATCTAAATGTTTGTGTTAACTAATCATTGCACATTAGTACCATACAGATATATCCTCCTGCAATATCTCCCTCGGATATTCTGTGTATGCAAAAGAATGCCGTCTTAAAGGGGTTATGGATGAGACAAACATGGCTGCATTCTTCCAAAAAACATTGTCCTAATGGCGCCCACATATTGTGGAAGCTGTTTAGCCCGGTCTATTCTCTTCAATGCAGCTAAGTTGGAATGCGCTTTGTATTGATTGTGGGGCAATACATTATCCCCTTCACGATAGGTGGGTGGGCACTTAGGGAGGCACTCTGACTGTCACGGTTGTGGAGGCTTTCATGGTTGGGTATAATTATCTACAATAGGCCATGATGTTGTCTGACTCACCGTAACCGGGTCTTCACGTCGCAGGCGTTGACTACTCCTGTCACGGTTCCGCGCCTGCGGCTGTGGGGCTCGGTGGTCCAGATCAATAGTGGTTGGCTGAACAGATAAGGTTTAATTATTCTTGTCGTGACGCCACCTGCGGGAATTCCGGTGATTTCACCGGCGCTGCTTGGGCCTCTGGGGGATGTACGGCAGCAAGATGGGACGTTCCCCACAGGACGAGCGGGGGGGCCAGGAGCTGCACTTGGTGGTGTGAGGCAGCTTAGTGGTTCTTAACATGCAGAGTAAAAACAGTTCTGAAGAATCACAGACACCAGCATTCTCTGTAACGGGTCTTTTACTGTAACCGGTAGATGATACAGGGTATACAGTTAACAGGTAACAGACTGGGTGGTCTCAGCAGTGACTGGTGTGGTTTCAGAGCTCCGCGGTGTTCCTCCTTTCTAATTCTGTTCTATTTTTGCCGATATCGCCTTAGTGTGCCAAGTTCGGGTACAAGGGGGCTACTTCAATTTCCCTGCCGGTGTATACAGCCCGATGTGAGGGGAGCCAGATTCCTTTTGGTGGGTACTCCGCTGGCAAGACGGCTTTGCTTGCGGCTTCAGTGGGGTGCTCCTAGAGAACAGTTCCTCCACTTCTGGTTTACTGAGCAGTGATGAAAGACTGTTCAGCTTCGGAACCAGTGATCCGGTAGTTGATGGGCGCGGGTGTATTTTGACCCGTTAGATGGTCGCCCAGGTTCCGGTTGTGGGGCACCGGGTAATGGCGCCAACCGGTAGGTGGCCTGTAGGGCTGCACGGAACTGTGAAGAGCCCTCCTCTCGTACGTTCCTCCCGACCGCTTCTCTCCACTCTTTTCTCCTTCTTCTACATTCTCCTACACTCTACTCCTACACTCCGCCCACCAGGACCTTGATTGGCCCTCTATGCTGATGGTGCATGTAGGGTATGGAGTTCTGAGGTTAACCATATCATTACCGAGACGGAGAATATTGCATCTTCAGTCGGGGATGCAATACCCTCCTGTGACGCACTCGTTGCGGGGAGCCACATTGACTATTCCCTAACTGACACAATTCCCTTTGTTGGAGTATACTACAGCTGCAGGCTTATGTTAGATTAGAGGAAGCACCTCCATCAGCAGATTGCGCGGTGTTCATTGATAAAGGTTGTTGATACGTGTGTGGTTCATCTCTGGACTGCACTGTATTACCTCTCAGTTTTGTGTGTGTCAATTCTTCTCTGTATTGTCCATGTGTGGCGCCTGTATGGCAAGGCGCCATAGGGAGGTACTGGACCCCAAACAGAAGGTGTAGTGCCTCCGTAGCTGTGGATATGGGGGACCCTACAGAGTCTGCACCCTGCATCCATACAGTAAGCCACTTTAGGACAGGGGACCGGATATTTAGTAGGTCCCAGGGGGTGGAGCCTAGAGAGCGGGAGACAGGGAGTGACAGTAGTGTCAGGCAGACGGTGTGAGACAGCGAGGAAGGCAGATGCAGGGGACGCAGCGGCTGTAATAGGAGGGCACCTCTTAGGAGAGAGGTGATCCAGACGTGAAAGGGGGTCATTCCAGGACTGGTTGGAGCCAGCTGGAGACCCAGGTCACCATCAGCATACCGGAGCCGAGGCAGTTAGTCAAAGGTCTATCCCTGACTGCAGACCGGCAAGATGAGGGCCCGACACAAGGGCGCTACAGCACCCCTAAAGAAGTCCAATGTGGCGCCCCTATGGGAAGGCGCCACAGGGAGGTACTGCACCCCAAACAGAAGGTGTAGTGCCTCTATTGCAATGGATACAGGGTATTGTGCAGAGTCTGTCCTCCAGGATCTGCGGCTACCAACCCTGTTCGACCAGACTGTACCGTGTACCATTTCCACCTGGTGCAAGTAAAGAACTGTTTGTGCTGATCTGGTGTCTGGTCTCCTATCCGCCACCCAGAGGGCTTCTAAAACGGAACCGGGAACCAACCAACTGTGATCCCCCATCAAAGTAACCATCAGTCCCGGTATCCGAGTAACCCCCTACCCTGTCGACCGACTCAAAATGGCGTCACAAACAGGATCCCGTGCCCGGTAAAACCGGGTACTGTGTTTCTAGAATTGGACTGTATTGACTGTTTGTGAACTGTAAAAAGCGGGCCGCCATTAATGCGCCACAGAGCGGGAAGAGCATCGCAGCTGTGCGGCTAAAGGAGTGCGAAGATAAGCTCTGCCCCCCACACTCTACCGAGGATTGACGAAATGTAGTGGCGGGCCCCGAAAAGGCCCGATCCACTAAACTTCTCTGGAAGGCGGGCCTCAATATGTAAAAGACTATGTGGTGGCCCAGGGGTGTACCTCAGCCCCTTAATACAGTAGGGCTATGGAAGAGGTGCCAAAATGTCTCTCCGCCCCCCTTGCTATCAAACAACCAAGGGGGCGGATCGAGAACCGAACCGGAGGATCCAGCGAGCATAGAGCTTGGAGAAGAGGAGGCCGCCGAACCGGAAAACCTGATCCGGTTCACCGAGGAGCCCGACCTGACTGTGGAGGAATTCGAGGAGGAAAGATCCAACCAACAGGCGATTTCCGGGAAAAAGGACCAAGAGGAAGGAGCAGCCGGCAGTGCAGAGGCGTCCGGGCCCCGCGAGCTATGGTGGGCCGATCGCCTGGAACTGCAACAAGACCGGGTCGGTATAGAGATGAGGTGGTCTGACTACCAGCAATCGGTCAGGAGGTCACAGTTCCAGGATGACCGGAAAGGTGACATCATAACCTACGAACACCATGTAGGACCCCGGGGGTGGTATGCGATCCGGGTTAGCAGAAGCATAGAGTGATGAAACAATCCCAGTATCGTATATCAATGTAAATAGTTTATTGTTTATACTGTGTGCTAGTCTATGAAATGGGTAAAGAGCAGTTAAAATCCGGTACACAATATTAAAGAGGGTAGAGTGGGCGTTAGGAGCTGTGCAGGGAGAGCAAAACCTTTGCCAACCGGTGACCCCAGGGCCAGGAGGCCTGCAGCACTTATAGCCAAAAGAAACCCCTGCAGTACCAAGGACTCCTATGCCGTAGCACCAATAGTTAATGGTTTGTTGTGTATTGTGACATTGGCAGCCTACAGAGACTTTACCTGCTGGACTGTGCAACATCTAAATGTGAACTTTTGTGTTAAAGCCTGACTAAACTTTAAATGAGAGACTTGATACCCGGTCCCGGTTGGGCTGATGTGGACTAAAGTAATATGTATGTTTGCAACGTTACAAGAAATGAGCCTCCCAGATGGGAAGATCAAGAATAATGCTTATTGTTATTAAAAGTGTTTATTGTTTGTTATGCATATAAAAAATAAGAATTTCAACTCAAGCCCGGTTTGGTTTTCACACTTGTGGACGAGTGCAATTCACCAAGGGGGTGTGTGGCGCCCCTATGGGAAGGCGCCACAGGGAGGTACTGCACCCCAAACAGAAGGTGTAGTGATTCTCCATAGCCATGGATACAGGGTTTCGTGCAGAGTCTGTCCTAAGCACCCATACACTAGGCCACCTTAGCATATGGACCGTATATTCAGTAGGTCCAGGGGGTGTAGCCTAGAGTAGAGAGGGAGACTTGAGTGACAGTTGAGAGAGTTTTAGTCAGACAGTGCTGGGAAGGCAGCCAGAGAGGACGTGCCTGACTGTGTTCTTGACAGGATGGCACCTCCTTGGAGAGGGGTGACCCAGAAATGAAAGGGACAATCCAGGACCGGTTGAAGCCAGCTGGGGAGTCTGGAGTCATCACCGGCATACCGGAGCCGAGGTAGTCAGAGGTCTATCCCTGACTGTGAACAGACAAGCTGTGGGACCGACAGAAGGGAGCCATAGCGCCACAGACTGTACCTCTTCCTTTGTTCCAAAAAGGTCCAGGACACATTAGGGAAAGGACCGAATTCTGGTGGCGGGAGAATTTGCTCGTTGTTGCTCCCGTCTGTACCGGTAAGGAACCGGCCATACCTAATAGTAACAGACCAGGGGACTGGCGAAGGAGCTCTTCAGAGTGGTGAATGAGAGTAAAGAGAACACAGACCCCGAAATTTGTGAGAGGGCACCACCGACAGACTCTGCTAAGTTACCTCAAATCCGTGGCTACATCCCCGGTAAACCAGACTGTACTGTGTACCTGATTTTCATCTGGAGACAGCAAAGAACTTCTTGAGCTGATCTGGTGTCTGTCTTCATTTGCTCTGCTGCTCGGAGGGCTCCTACAGCATCAAAAAGGTGAGGACTACTACTCCCCTCATCTACCCCCGCTGCCCTCAAGAGGGGAAGACACAGAGAGAGAGGAACAGGACCAGGAACCCATATTAAGGGCACCACTGCCAGACTCTGTAAAGTCCTCCAGGATCTGCAGCTACCAACCCTGTTCAACCAGACTGTACCGTGTACCTTTTCCACCTGGTGCAAGTAAAGAACTGTTTGAGCTGATCTGGTGTCTGGTCTCCTTCCATCCGTCGCCCGGAGGGCTTCTACAGTATCATCGAGGTGAGGAGTACTACTCCCCTCATCCATTCCACTGCCCTGAGGTAAAGCTCCACCTGTGGGGAGTTGTACTACCAAAGCTGCATTTACATCACCTCAGTGGCCGGCCGCAGCGCTGGTAACCCTATTACCAGGTACCACAGGTGGCGTCACATTACAAATCCCCCAACATCATCACCCCTACCCCGCCACTGAGGGTCCAGGGCACGGAACTGGGAACCGACCAACCATGATCCCCACTGAAGTAACCACCTGTCCCAGTATCCAAGTACCCCCTACCCTGTCGACCGACTCACGTTATCATGATGATGCAGATAATAATATGTTATGTGTCCCACGTCTCACAGTTCATTCTGCCTCAGCGCTGACGTTTCCGCTGAAAGTTGAAAACTGCAACACTATTCCGGAAAGAGATTATCAACAGCTCCCGATAAAATGGATAGAAAGTTAGAAGTGAGGGTTTAGAAAAAACTTTTCCCCCAATACTGCAGCTCGCAGGCACTACAGTGCACTGTTTGGCACTATTATGTGGATAGGGTATTTTGGTATTATATATATACAGTACTCTTTGAAACTTTTATATTCTGCATGGACTAAATTGAACACTTATGTAGGAACTGAATGGCACAATTAAAGAAGTGCACTCCCATCAAAGTTTTTATCCTCTTAATATATTGCAGTCATCATATTATAAAGCACTGTGTTCTTCTAATTGCTCATTTTGCCCTTCTACCCAGTTAATATTTCTCTTTTCCTTTAGGTCTATGACATCAAGGGATTAAAGACTGACTGGATAAATCCTTCTAAATTCTATGTAGAAACAGGTGGTCTTTTTCCCTGCATGAGTCATCATTAGAACTGCAAACTGTTTTCAGTGACCTACATTTGTTGTTCTAATAATGACTCATGTAGGGAAAAGAGACTTCCTGTTTCTACACAGAGGTTAAGCTGGCTTCACACTTGCGTTCAGCTGTGATCAGGCTGAAAATGCATCTGACAGCATCCAGGATTGTTTGTGCAACCATATGCAACCACAGTAGTATTATTCCTGATTCGAGTGTCGGATTAGGCAAAAAAACGATGCAGTTGCATACGGTTGCATGTTTTTTTGCCTGATCGGTCTGAAAGTTAAACCAGTAGTTCCCAAACTCCAGTCCTCATGGCCCCCAACAGATCATGTTTTCAGGATTTCCTTAGTATTGCACAGGTAATTCCTTGATCATGCTACCATCACCTGTGCAATACTAAGGAAATCCTGAAAACATGATCTGTTGGGGGCCGTGAGGACTGGAGTTTGGGAACTACTGGTTGAAACTTTACATAGGACACGCCTAATAGGAAGGTGTTGGGAGGGGCTCTGGCTTCGGTGTGAAAGGCGAATCTAGCCTGGCTGGATCTACTCCCATTGAAGCCCATTCTAATTTTTATCGCAGTGCGCCGCAACGGGTGACATCGCAAAATCACAACATTTTGCATCAGGGGAGGAGATCACCCTTCAAAGGATTCAGCTACTTTGTTTTTAATCACATGATATCATTAACCTTATAGAAAATAGAAGAATTAACTGGGTAGAAGGGCAAAATGGGCATTTGGAAGGACACAGTGCCTTAGAATATGATGACTGCAAGATATTATGAGGATAAAAACTTTGAGTTTAAAGAAGTTTAACACACACTAATACGGTATGTAGGCACAATATGGCTAAACACTACACACTCTCCAATCCTACATTCAGCGGCAGCTTTGCAGGAGGAGGTCAGGAAGCATCGATGTAGCATCCCAGCCAGCTTCAGAGCAACGCTCTATAGAAATAGCTTGTAAGGAGATCAGCCACCTCTTATAAATGACAGAATCCATTAACCTTGCCTTTAGAAGCACTTTGCATGTGTGCCCATTTACAATCAGACAATGCCTTCAAAGCACAAACTGGCACTATTGTTGCATTATTATTACTTCCTTTCCCCCAAAAAAAAGGGTGGGGGTCTTATATATGCTATGTAGGGGTGTAATCAGACCTTGATC
Source organism: Allobates femoralis (assembly GCA_033576535.1). Taxonomy (NCBI): domain Eukaryota; kingdom Metazoa; phylum Chordata; class Amphibia; order Anura; family Aromobatidae; genus Allobates; species Allobates femoralis. Next base: position 722,933,764 of record JARQOC010000002.1, read on the forward strand.
CTGCCCTGCCACCCCTGTACGCATCAATAAGAGGTAAGGATAACATAGCGCTGACTGTACTCTGAGCATTAGCTTTTTTGCTATAACTTTGTTTTTGGATTATTATAATCTTTATTCCAGAGAGATCCCGCTCCTTTGTAGGATTACTTTAACATCACATTTTACTCATTACTATAGATGGTGTAAAGCTTCCCACACCAGCGATAACTGCATGCACAAGATCAGAAAGCAGCAAATTCTAGGTTTACATTACATAAAAGCTTTTTTATGACATTGAACTGGAGAAATGACAAAGGGTATAGCAGTATTATATATCTATGGTGTGCTGCAATTATACACACCTTAAAGGGAACTCATCAGGAGAGTTATGCTTCCCAAATGATGGGGCCACTCTACTGACTGCAGTAAATGCAGATAAAGCTCTAGGAAAACAGTTTAAAAACTAGATGGAAAATGGGTACAAAAAGAGTCAAGGGGGTGGGTCCCTACAGCTTCATCCCACCCAGTTTGGTATGATTGACAGTTGTCTCCCTAAATTGGGAGAGGATGGTCAATCAAGCCAAACAAAGTTAAGAAAGATCGGCTGAGTGCCATCCTGTTGGCTCTTCTGGTAGCGGCCTTTCCAAGTAAAACGTAGAGACTCTCACGCAGGTGCAACCTCTTGCACAAGGGCTATGATTGGGATCATAAAGAAGATGTCACTCACGCATAGGGGGTGCGACTACTTTGGAGGCCAGATTAGTTGGGAGGTGGGGTAAATGCATCCTGAAAATAGACCTGGCTAATTTGTATATTGCTAGTGGTGAAATGAAAGTGTGTTGAATCATGTAGCACTAGGGCTCTGAACGATAGCACTAGGACTCTGAACGATAGCACTAGGACTCTGAACGATAGCACTAGAGCTCTGAACAATAGCACTAGAGCTCTGAACTATAGCACTAGAGCTCTGAACGATAACACTAGGGTTCTGAACGATAGCACTAGAGCTCTGAACGAAAGCACTAGGGCTCTGAACGATAGCACTAGGGCTCTGAACGATAGCACTAGGCTCTGAATGATAGCACTAGAGCTCTGAACGATAATACTAGGGTTCTGAATGATAGCACTAGGCTCTGAACGATAGCACTAGAGCTCTGAACAATAGCACTAGAGCTCTGAACGATAGCACTAGAGCTCTGAATGACAGCACTAGGACTCTGATCGATAGCACTAGAGCTCTGAACGATAGTACTAGGGTTCTGAACGACAGCACTAGGGCTCTGATTGACAGCACTAGAGCTCTGAACGATAGCAGTAGAGCTCTGAACGATAGCACTAGGGCTCTGAACGATAGCACTAGGGCTCTGAACGATAGCACTAGGGTTGTGAACGGTAGCACTAGAGCTCTGAACAATAGCACTAGGGCTCTGAACGATATCACTAGGGCTCTGAACGATAGCACTAGAGCTCTGAACGATAACGCTAGGATTCTGAACGATAGCACTAGAGCTCTGAACGAAAGCACTAGGGCTCTGAACGAAAGCACTAGGGCTCTGAACGATAGCACTAGGGCTCTGAACGATAGCACTAGGGCTCTGAACGATAGCACTAGGGCTCTGAATGATAGCACTAGAGCTCTGAACGATAATACTAGGGTTCTGAATGACAGCACTAGGCTCTGAACGATAGCACTAGAGCTCTGAACAATAGCACTAGAGCTCTGAACGATAGCACTAGGCTCTGAACGATAGCACTAGAGCTCTGAACGATAGCACTTGAGCTGTGAACAATAGTACTAGGGTTCTGAACGACAGCATTAGGGCTCTGATTGACAGCACTAGAGCTCTGAACGATAGCAGTAGAGCTCTGAACGATAGCACTAGGGCTCTGAACGATAGCACTAGGGTTGTGAACGGTAGCACTAGAGCTCTGAACAATAGCACTAGGGCTCTGAACAATAACACTAGGGATTTAAACGATAATCCTGGCTGAGTGAGGGTTATCTTCACAATGACAGGTTTACTTTGAGATTCAAAGTTAAAGGCATATTTTCAGATTAGGGCGGCTGCCACCACTGAACTTACATCTCACGTTATGCCCATGTTATTTTTAGTGTTCAAGTAACATACTTGCTCCTATATCAAATAAATAGGATCATGGTCGAGTCAATTCATCCCTATCATGGGAGAATCAGGGAAAACCAGCGTAAATGTCTTCTCCATCTCGGTGATTGGTGAAGCCCCAACAGAGAAAGGTAATTTATATAGATATATGCATGTATCTGTGTCTAAAATATCATTTTTGCAGGTGATCTGTGGTCTACTTTCAGTTTTTGTGGTCTCTAGTCTTAATTCAGCTGAGAGGAGTATAAAGACAAAACAGTTAGATACTCTTTCCCTGGACCAGCAGAATGAGCTCACAGACCGATCCTCAGTTAGCTCATTCTGTAGCCAGCAGTAGACAGTGCAACTAATAGGCTTTGGGGGGGGGGGGGGGGGAGAGCATAATAAACATTAATTTTAGGCAAAAAAAACATGCACTTAACTAAGAAAAAAAAATGCATCCAAGAGATGGATAACCGCACCCTGGACCCTGCCTTTATCCTGGATGTGACAATGAAATAAACTAAAGCTAAACCATTCTTACACTGCTGTAACCAAAACTGAAAAACAAGTATAATGGAAAGAAGAAATGGGGGGGGAATATTTTCTGCAATTAATCTGTTTTCTTTATCTCACATAACCCCAACAGACTGGCACCGGCAATGCCACATGGCCAAGATGCCAAGCTGGCAAGCAATGACTATTTCTATATGTATCAGACGCCATTAAGGCAGAACTCTTAAAATAAAGACTCCTGTCTTCTCAGAGTCCTTCTATTTCGCTTTGTCCAAGTGAGGAGGAAGTTAATTATCATTGAGAGAGAATAAAGCAAATAGCGGCTACCAATAGATCAGGCTGAGCAATTGGAGAGATTCAGAGCCCTGATTTTAAAGGCCCAGTTACACACACAGATAATTGTGGGGAGATTGTTCGCAGATCTCTGGTTGCAGTGAAATCATGGACACATTGTTACGTGTGTACACAGCCACAAAATAGAACAATGTGTCCATGATTTCACTGCAACCAGAGATCTGTGAACAATCTCTGCACAATTATCTGTGTGTTTAACTAGGCCTTTACTCTTTCGTCCTCCACATCCCGCCTTTCTCCTCCTTCACCCCTTTTAAAATAAACTTTTTCACAAAATCCGTAGGAAAACATGGTCTTACAGCCCTCCCCACAATATCATACTGACCAGTTTTGTATTGTCAAAGAATTGTTCTAATTTTCATGCTCTAAAAATTGCTTTTTTGAGTGAGAGATTCCTCTTCATCAGCATACTGCCAGCACTATAGGTGTTGATGTCTTCTTTCTTAAACTTCCCAGCATGCATTGCTACTACAATTGTTTGCCATTAAACTGAAATCCCATCTCTCAGTATCAAAAAAAGAGAGACAAAAACCCACTACAATTTTTGTAGAGACAAAGACCCATCCCCACTTCCTATAGATTCAAAGACCCGCCCCCACTTCCAACAGAATCAAAGACCAAGCCCCCACTTCCAACAGAATCAAAGACCCACCACCACTTCCTACAGAGTTAAAGACCCACCCCCAATTCCTACAGAATCAAAGACCCACTCCCAATTCCTACAGAATCAAAGACCAGCCCCACTTCCAACAGATCAAAGACCCATCCACACTTCCTACAGAGTCTAAAGACCCACCCCACATTCCTACAGATTCAAAGACCCACTCCCAACTTCCTACAGAATCAAAGACCCATCCCCACTTCCTACAGAGTAAAGACCCATCCCCATTCCTACAGATTCAAAGACCCATCCCAACTTCCTACAGATCAAAGACCCATCCCACTTCCTACAGATTCAAAGACCCACTCCCAATTCCTACAGAATCAAAGACCCACCACACTTCCTACAGATCAAAGACCCACCCACTTCCTACAGAATCAAAGACCCACCCCACATTCCTACAGATTCAAGACCCATCCAATTTCTACAGATCAAAGACCCACCCCACTTCCTACAGAGTTAAAGACCCATCCCCAATTCCTACAGATTCAAAGACCCATCCCATTCCTACAGAATCAAAGACCCATCCCACTTCCTACAGAGTTCAAAGACCCATCCAATTCCTACAGATCAAAGACCCACCCCACTTCCTACAGAATCAAAGACCCACCACCACTTCCTACAGATTACAAGACCCACCCCAATTCCTACAGATCAAAGACCCATTCCCACTTCACATTACAGAATCAAAGACCCCACCACTTCCTACAGATTCAAAGACCCATCCCCACTTCCTACAAATCAAAATCCTATCCCCACTTCCTACAGATTAAAGACCACCCCAATTCTAAAGGGAATCAAAGACCCCCCCTTACCTTCAAAGACAAAGACCCACCCCACTTTCGTAAGAATAAGACCCTCCCCATTCGATGGAATAAAGACCTCACCACTTCCTGAGAGAATAAAGACCATCCCCACTTTCCAAAGAGAAAAGACCTCCCATACTTACTATAGAGTCAAAGACCCTCCCCAACCTACCTGTTTCTTTAAAGTCAAAAACCTACCTCTACTCCTATAGAGAGACAAGACCCCCACTTTTTGAGAAATAAAGACCTCCTCTACTTAAAGACAAAAACCCACCCCTACTATTCGTAAAGAGATAAGACCTCCCACCATTTTCTGTTGGTGAATAAAGACCTGCCCGCACTTCCTGCAGAGAGATAAAGACCCACCCCCACTTTCAATAGAGAGACAAAGACCTTCCCATACTTACAATAGAGTCAAAGACGCTCCCCCAGACCTACCTGTGTTTTCTTTAAAGAGATAAACACCTACCTCTACTTCCTGTAGAGAGATAAAGACCCCCCATCTATTTTTGCAGAAAAATAAAGACCTGCCTCTACTTCCAAGAGAGAAAGAAATGTGGAGCCCACTGGGACGGGGATACTCGGTACCGGACCAGGGTATCACGGGGGTATCACGGCGGTCTTGGTCCAGACTGTGTCCCGAGCCCACAAGTAAAAGGGGTTATTTACAGGGATTGTCGTGACGCCACCCACGGTTTGTGGTCAATGGGGGACCACCACTGCTGCTTGCTTCTGCTAGGAGGATGGATGGTGCTGCACCGGATGGATGAGTCCGCCGTGGGTCGGACTGCTCCTGACAGGGTATATAACAGTATATCATGCAGGGAATCACACACGGGAGACTCTGGCAGGGTTCACTGGGTTTTACTCAAGCTCTTTACAGTACAGTTCACAATTCAGCCAGTGCACAAAGCTGTTCCACACAGTTAACTCCACACAGTCAATTAACCCTTCGGCAGTCAAGCCTTCCTTCCAGTCAATCCCCTCTTTCTGACTCCTTTCAGGCCCTTCTTCCTCTAATACTTCCTGCATGCCTTATGACAGGTCGCTCCGGCTCTTGAATATGCACTCCCTGCTGGGATGTCTGTGATCTGGGCTTGAAGCTCCACTCACCTCAGAGCCAGCGCTCTGCTATTGGCCTAGCCTCCAGTGTCCCTGCTGTACTAAGAATCCACCAGGCTCTGTCCTACCCATGTGACTTCTGCAGCAGAAGGGATTCTCCACCTCGAAGTCTTCCTTTAGCCACGCTGCCTGTGTTCCTCTCTGGTCCAGCTATACTGGTCTAGTCCTGGTCTTTACTGCTCAGCACCCTCTGGCCTACTACATCTTTACTGTTCAGCACCCATTGGCCTACTGCTTACTACTTCCTGGTTTTTCCCTTTTATCCCAGTGCTGTCACATTGACTAATACCACCCACTTCCCTCTAAACCCTACCACCCCTTGCCCGCCTAGAGTCCCGGGCTCCGGGTTGGGTGTTGTATTCTGTGGGTGTGTTTTGGGGTGCTTTTGTCATAAGCTAACTACCCTCTGCTTGACTGCAGTTACCTTTTGTGGCCACCCTGTACGCAGGGGTGCCACATTCCCCCGGAGTTAAATTGGCGTGTCCCACGCTGACCGGCATGGTTCTCCCTGAAAAACACTTATTTTATGAAAACATTAAGCAGTACTTTTCTTCCGGTTATGGAGGCACAATTCTTAAACTTTGCATTAACCATAAATTAACTATATACATTTCTAAACACAGGGTTTACACTTTACTCCTGGCTATAAGTGCTGAGGCCTCCAGGCCCTCGGGTCACCAGCTTGTGGCCAAGGTGTTGCTCTCCGTACCGGTATCTTATACCACACTTTCTTTAACCCTTTCAGGACACGGGTTACACAATTATACTTTACAGTCTCGAGAGTCCTGTGGTATAAATATACCGGGTCTCTAAGCACACCTAGTTAGGTACTAAAACGTTCAGATTTAAAAGTCACTTTACTTTCCTAAAAGTATAAAAATCCAAAAACAGGCCAGTGTTTCAAAAAGCGTTCAAAAACACACTCCGCAGCCTCAGTTCAAAGTTCTTGTTCAAGAGTGCAAAAGTCTCACAATTCTGGCTAGTTATAAAAACCAATAGAGAGCACACGAAGCACTCCAACTATATACATAAAACGTTCATACCACTCATTGTCTATGATATTAAAGAGGACCTGTCACCAAACCAGGCATGGTGATCTAATTAACGCACTGGATACATCATGTCTGCAGCATGCAGACAAGGGGTCACCCAGCACTTGAGCAGCCCTGTACCCCGAGATAATACACTTAGAAAACATACATGCTACAGCCACTAAGGAGGTGGCTAGGGGCTGCAGCCAAGGGCAGATTCACACCCCCTGCCCACTGCTGCCAATTATTCTCTCCCGGTCTGCAGCATTTAAACTGAGTTTTTTTTCTCTCCCGTGTAGCCCCAGACAGGGAAAGAATGATTAGCAGCGGTGGGCAGATTAAACATGCAGGGGGTGTGAATCTGCCCTTGGCTGCAGCCCCTAGCCACCTCCTTCAGTGCTGTAATTAGATCACCATGCCTGGTTTGGTGACAGGTCCTCTTTAATTGTCTTTGAAAACATAAAGGACAAACAGGGGAAAAGGCTATTCATTCATTCAGGAATGGGATGGTGTCAATAAGGAACACATCACATTCACACTTACTGTTCCTTGAATTCGTGTTCTCACTTCTTCCATGGTAACATCTCCGATACTCTTCTAGGGATCGGCATGACTGATTCCAGCGAACAAACTAACAAATGAGTATATGCAGTTTGCGTTCCCGTAGTTGTCATCATGGGCTTTCCAGTGTAGTCCGACACAATCACCTCCGGGCATTCCTCTGATCGCGCTTCTAAGTCGATTTCAGGGTCGGTAGTTGAATCTGGGTCTTTAGTTTTGGAGGGCTCTGCATCCATTTGTGGTCTCAGGGACAATCTCCTCACTCGAATACCATATGGACCTCTTTCTCCTTGTACAAGAATATAGGAGACCCACTCTCCTGTCTTTACTTCCCTGTCCGGGTGGTCTGAAGGAAGATATTCCTCTACATCCCTTCGATTTATAAAAAATGTCTCTTTCCGCTCTGGGTTCTCAGGCGAAAGCATATCCCCTTTCCGGCTTAACTATGACGATCTTTCCTTCACATCGAGAGGATTGATTTACAGCGACATCCCGCCGGGCAGCTGCTTTAGCAGTCAGAGTATGGGCTATCAATTCTCCTTTCTGGGCCTGTTTTGCTGTCTCCTCTCTCTCCCATTTTCGGACATATCTTTGCAAATACCGGTCCCGGGTTAGCACTTCCACGGGGCCTATTCCGGCATCAGGGTCCCCAGGGAAGCCCAGTAGATCTTCCTCCCGTTCACCGCGCTCCCATCAGCAATGGAGCTGTTCTCCACTTACCTCCATAGATGCAGGGGCTGGCATCAATGGTTCTGGTAGTGGCAGGCATCCCTCTTCCAAGGCTCCGAGAGGGTCGGACACTGCAGATGCACTCCAGGGCATAGGTTCAGGCACCGAGACATCTACCAACTCCGCTGGCATACGGTTCCCCTGCTCCGAGTGGTATAAGAGGCATGAGCCCAGCCAGGCTGTACGGTCAGAGACTGCTGATACTGGTTACAGTCTATCTGTAGGTAGCGTCATGTACCACAGGTGGCGTCATGAATACGCCTTTCCTCTAAGACATTCCCTAACATCACCCCTTTATTAAAGGGTCATGGGACCAGGTCTCGGCCCCCGTCTATCCCCATGAAAAGAATCAAGTAGTGAAGACGTGAGAACAACTAGTAACTGCCTGGTACTGAGTCTTCCTCGACCCTGGATTGGGCGTGTCACCCCCCTTGCATGTTTTCCCTGCCTCCACACCCTCAGGCTCACCTCTCTGCCTCTCACTACCTGCAGGACCTTTGGTGATGTCAAAGTCAAGTGACTGATCACATGACTGACATCACTACAGGTCTGTGACTGTCCCACACTGCACTCAGCACAGAACAGGGTAGGAGAGGAGCGGGTAAAGAGACAGCCAGAGGGGACAGACAGACACTCTGCCACAGAGGGGACAGACAGACTGCCACAGAATGGACAGACAGACAGACTGCCACAGAGTTTGTCTCTCCCCCATGCTCTGCACTCCCTGCGCTCTTCACTCCCCATACTCTGCACTCCCCTCCCCCAGTGCTCTGCATTCCCTCACAGTCTGCACTCCTCTCCCCTGTACTCTTCACTCCCCCCGCACTGTGCTCCCCTCCCCCCTGCACTGCTCTCCCCCACAGTCCTCTCCCCCACGCTCTGCACTCTTCCCACACTCTGCAATCCCCCCGCTCTACACCCCCCTCCCCCCGCTCTGCACTCCCCCCATACTCTGCCCGCTCTCTCCCTGTGCTCTGCACTCCCCCACAGCACTCTGCACTCCACTCCCCCCACGCTCTGCACTTCCCCTGCACTCTGCACTCCCCTCTGTACTCTACCCGCTCACACCCCCCGCTCTCACACCCCTTGTGTGCTTTGCCTGCTCTTACAACCCCCGCTTGCTATGTCCACTTTCACACCCTCAGCTCGCTCTGCCCACTCTCACACTCCACTCTCACCACTCGCTCCATTCAGCCTGCCGAATGGTGAACTGTGCCAGTTCCCCATGGCATCAACATTTTCCTCATGCTGCTGTTGCATGAGAGCAAGCATGGGGGGGCAGAGAGCGACCACATGGGGGAGGAAGTGACCACGGGGGGTGCAGGGGGGGCTGAGAGTGACTTCAGTGGGGCAGAGAGGCAGCATAGGAATGGCTAGAGATTCACCACGGGGGTGCAAAAAGCGATCATATATAGTAATAAGTATACCGGTCTATTGGTACAGCACTTCCACAGGAGACCCGGAGTTCAAATAGATTTTCCTTTATTCTTAAAATGTATATCACAGTGGGCAGTACAACGGGTTTCGACCCTTTTAATGGGTCTTCCTCAGGTACAGTTATATAATTTCACAACACTTACATGTGTCTCCTTATATATGACTGCATGAGCTATATAGGGAGACACATGTAAGTGTTATGTGTGTCTGTGGCTTGTGTCTGTGTATGGCTTGTGTCTGTGTGTAGCATGTGTCTCTGTGTCTTTTGCATGTGTCTCTGTGTCTGTGGCTTGTGTCTTGTGTTTGTGTGATTGGCATTTATCTGTGTTGTGTGTGCGTGGATTGTGTGTCTGTGGCTTGTGTCTGTGTGGCTTGTGTCTCTGTGTGTGGCTTGTGTCTCTGTGTCTGTGGCTTGTGTCCCTGTGTGTGGCTTGCGTCTCTGTATCTGTGGCTTGTGTCTCTGTGTGTGGCTTGTGTCTCTGTGTGTGGCTTGTGTCTCTGTGTCTGTGGCTTGTGTCTCTGTGTCTGTGGCTTGTGTCTCTGGGTGTGGCTTGTGTCTCTGGGTGTGGCTTGTGTCTCTGGGTGTAGCTTGTGTCTCTGTGTGTGGCTTGTGTTTGTGTGTGCCATGTGTCTGTGTGTGTAGCATGTGTCTCTGTGTGTGGCTTGTGTCTGTGTGTGTAGCTTGTGTTTGTGTGTGCCATGTGTCTGTGTGTGTAGCATGTGTCTCTGTGTCTGTGGCTTGTGTCTCTGTGTGTGGCTTGTGTCTCTGTGTGTAGCTTGTGTTTGTGTGTGCCATGTGTCTGTGTGTGTAGCATGTGTCTCTGTGTCTGCGGCTTGTGTCTGTGGCTTGTGTCTGTGGTTTGGCATTTATCTGTGTTGTGTGTGTGCGTGGATTGTGTGTCTGTGGCTTGTGTCTCTATGTGTGGCTTGTGTCTCTGTGCGTGGCTTGTGTCTCTGTGTCTGTGGCTTGTGTCTCTGTGTCTGTGTCTTGTGTCTCTGTGTGTGGCTTGTGTCTCTGTGTCTGTGGCTTGTGTCTCTGTGTGTGGCTTTTTTCTCTATGTGTGGCTTATGTCTCTGTGTCTGTGGCTTGTGTCTCTGTGTCCTGTGGCTTGCGTCCCTGTGTCTGTGGCTTGCGTCTCTGTGTCTGTGGCTTGTGTCTCTGTGTGTGGCTTGTGTTTCTCTGTGTGTGGCTTGTTTCTCTTTGTGTGGCTTATGTCTCTGTGTCTGTGGCTTGTGTCTCTGTGTGTGTGTGCTTGTGTGTCTCTGTGTCTGTGGCTTGTGTCTCTGTGTGTGGCTTGTTCTCTTATGTGTGGATTATGTCTCTGTGTCTGTGGCTTGTGTCCTGTGTCTGTGGCTTGTGTCTCTGTGTGTGTGGCTTTGTGTCTGTGTGTGTGTGGCTTGTGTCTCTGTGTGTGTGGCTTGTGTCTCTGTGTGTGTGGCTTGTGTCTCTGTGTGTGGCTTGTGTCTCTGTGTGTGAGCTTGTGTTTGTGTGTGCCATGTGTCCTGTGTGTGTAGCATGTGTCTCTGTGTCTGTGGGTTGTGTCTGTGGCTTGTGTCTGTGTGTTTGGCATTTATCTGTGTTGTGTGTGTGCGTGGATTGTGTGTCTGTGGCTTGTGTCTCTATGTGTGGCTTGTGTCTCTGTGCGTGGCTTGTGTCCTCTGTGTCTGTGGCTTGTGTCTCTGTGTCTGTGGCTTGTGTCTCTGTGTGTGGCTTGTGTCTCTGTGTGTGGCTTGTGTCTCTGTGTCTGTGGCTTGTGTCTCTGTGTGTGGCTTTTTTCTCTATGTGTGGCTTATGTCTCTGTGTCTGTGGCTTGTGTCTCTGTGTCTGTGGCTTGCGTCCTGTGTCTGTGGCTTGCGTCTCTGTGTCTGTGGCTTGTGTCTCTGTGTGTGGCTTGTGTCTCTGTGTCTGTGGCTTGTGTCTCTGTGTGTGGCTTGTTTCTCTGTGTGTGGCTTGTTTCTCTAAGTGTGGCTTATGTCTCTGTGTCTGTGGCTTGTGTCTCTGTGTGTGTGGCTTGTGTCTCTGTGTCTGTGGCTTGTGTCTCTGTGTGTGGCTTGTTTCTCTATGTGTGGACTATGTCTCTGTGTCTGTGGCTTGTGTCTCTGTGTGTGTGGCTTGTGTCTCTGTGTGTGTGGCTTGTGTCTCTCTGTGTGGCTTGTGTCTCTGTGTCTGTGGCTTGTGTCTCTATGTGTGGCTTGTGTCTCTATGTGTAGCTTGTGTCTCTGTGTCTGTGGCTTGTGTCTCTGTGTGTGGCTTGTGTCTCTGTGTCTGTGGCTTGTGGGCTCTGTGTGTGGCTTGTGTCTCTGTGTCTGTGGCTTGTGTCTCTGTGTGTGGCTTGTGTCTCTGTGTCTGTGGCTTGTGTCTCTATGTGTGGCTTGTGTCTCTATGTGTAGCTTGTGTCTCTGTGTCTATGGCTTGTGTCTCTGTGTCTGTGGCTTGTGTCTCTGTGTGTGGCTTGTGTCTCTGTGTGTGGCTTGTGTTTGTGTGTGCCATGTGTCTGTGTGTGTAGCATGTGTCTGTGTGTGTGGCTTGTGTCTCTGTGTGTGGCATGTGTCTCTATGTGTGGCTTGTGTCTTTGTGTGGCTTGTGTCTCTGTGTGTGGCTTGTGTCTCTGTGTGTAGCTTGTGTCTCTGTGTGTAGCTTGTGTCTCTGTGTGTAGCTTGTGTCTCTGTGTCTGTGGCTTGTGTCTCTGTGTGTGGCTTGTGTCTCTGTGTGTGGCTTGTGTTCTCTGTGTGTGGCTTGTGTCTCTTGTGTGTGGCTTGTGTTTGTGTGTGCCATGTGTCTGTGTGTGTAGCATCTGTCTGTGTGTGTGGCTTGTGTCTCTGTGTGTGGCTTGTGTCTGTGTGTAGCTTGTGTTTGTGTGTGCCATTGTGTCTGTGTGTGTAGCATGTGTCTCTGTGTCTGTGGCTTGTGTCTCTGTGTGTGGCTTGTGTTTGTGTGTGCCATGTGTCTGTGTGTGTGGCATGTGTCTCTGTGTCTGTGGCTTGTGTCTCTGTGTGTGGGCTTGTGTCTCTGTGTCTGTGGCTTGTGTCTCTGTGTGTGGCTTGTTTCTCTGTGTGTGGCTTGTTCTCTATGTGTGGATTATGTCTCTGTGTCTGTGGCTTGTGTCTCTGTGTCTGTGGCTTGTGTCTCTGTGTGTGTGGCTTGTGTCTCTGTGTGTGTGGCTTGTGTCTCTGTGTGGCTTGTGTCTCTCTGTGTGGCTTGTGTCTCTATGTGTGGCTTGTGTCTCTGTGTCTGTGGCTTGTGTCTCTGTGTCTGTGGCATTGTCTCTATGTGTGGCATGTGTCTCTATGTGTGGCTTGTGTCTCTATGTGTAGCTTGTGTCTCTGTGTCTGTGGCTTGTGTCTCTGTGTGTGGCTTGTGTCTCTGTGTCTGTGGCTTGTGTCTCTGTGTGTGGCTTGTGTCTCTGTGTGTGGCTTGTGTCTCTGTGTCTGTGGCTTGTGTCTCTATGTGTGGCTTGTGTCTCTATGTGTAGCTTGTGTCTCTGTGTCTGTGGCTTGTGTCTCTGTGTCTGTGGCTTGTGTCTCTGTGTCTGTGGCTTGTGTCTCTGTGTCTGTGGCTTTGTGCTCTGTGTGTGGCTTGTGTCTCTGTGTCTGTGATTTGTGTCTCTGTGTGTGGTTTGTGTCTCTGTGTGTGGCTTGTGTCTCTGTGTGTGTGGCTTGTATCTCTGTGTGTGTGGCTTTTCTCTGTGTGTGGCTTGTGTCTCTGTGTGTGGCTTGTGTCTCTGTGTGTGACTTGTGTGTGTATGTGGCGTGTGTATGGCTTTTGTCTGTGTGTGGCTTGTGTCTATGTGTGTAGCTTGTGGCTTGTCTGTGTGTGGCTTTTGTCTGTCCAATAGGGGTAGTGTATAGAGAGAAGAGAAGGAGACCTAGGACTGAACCCTGAGGAACCCCAACCTTGAGGGAAGAGGAAAAGGAGAGGAGCCGGCAAAAGATATAGTGAACACATGATGTTTCTGTCATGCCTCAGGTTTGGGACTCAATCCGTTGACCTTGTGCTGTCTGGTGAGTTTCTTATACTGCTGAGTATCAGCCTAGTTGGTCTCTGTCCAAATGTTGATAGATGTCTTAGCTTTGAGTTTCTCTTCCTTTGGATTGCAGTTATAAGGTGTTATCACTTGTTTATTGTCTCTGTCCTATCTCATTCCAGTGTGGACTATTTATCCTCTACTTTTCCAGCCTTCTCTGCTGACTATATTTCTTTGTGGATTTCTGCTGAGGAGTTCCAGCCCTGCAACTAGGGATTTTGCCAGTTAGGCAGAGACCATTGTGGCTTTTACTCTGTTTTTTCTTATTTGCCTTTCCTTCACCTTCCTTCCATTTAATGTTAGGCTGATAGGAGGTTTTCTTTGCTTACATTTATTATTTCTCCTTTGTCCCCTTATGTGGTTTATGTTCCCTCACCTGGGGTTCCCATCTGTCTCTGCACAGCTTGCCCTATCTTAATTTGTTGTCCTCTGAAACCTCTGCTCTGGTTCCTCAAGAGGTAAAAGAAACAACTCGATGGCCTTTTAGGCAGACAGATCAGCGTTGCGATATTTTATTTCTGCAGCTAGGGATATTCCAGTTTGTGGATTATGCAGCTTGTGAAGCATAGGGGAGATATAATGCTCTGCCACTGAGTGCTTTATAACAAGAAGAGTAGTTTTAGAGGGATGAGCAGTGTTAGAAGGTTGCGCAGTTTTAGACCTCTGTGTCAACAGGGGGTCTATCTGCAAAAGCTTCAAAGACAAAAGTCACACCTCCAGAAACTGATAGCTGGGACAGAATCTTTCCAATAGGATGAACCATCTGCTGGGAATACAGACTTCACAGGCATTTATCAGACGACATGATCTTTAATACTGAAATGAGTTATGGAATTACTGTATATTCTAGCCCTCCACCGATCATATTTCCGAAACGGTAGATATCAACCGTATACGCACCAAGCTCCGATTCGTCCTAGTACTCCAGGGGTGTGGAGATATGTAAAATCGCAGGGAAGCCGTGTTACTCTCCAAACATAATGGCGAACTGGCTGGATATGAATGGCACCAGAATCAACGCGTTTGACTTACAGGTGGGAAGTTATGACCCATCATAGGTTATAAGAGTTTCCAGCCAGCAGAGTAAGGGAAGGGGAACTAGGGCCAACATGTAGTCAGGAAAGGAAGTGACTGACCAAGGGGTTATCTGCGAGTGCCAGCAAGCGGCCATTGTTGTCTTCTGTGGGTCACGCGGTGTATTGTGTTGGAAATAACCGTTAGCCCCTGGCACTACACACCTCTAATGTGGCTGCCCAAACCAAGGCCTAAACATCTACTGTACCTGGTAACTGACTTATGTATGTCTGCTTATACCGTTGTATTAGCACCTGTATTTGATATTGGTTCATTTTATATGCATAATCCATCATGTATATAGTGTTTTGTCTAGTGTACCTTTAAGGAAATTAAATATATAATTTAATCCTGAGTTGCTCTTTTATCTCGATCCTTGAATCCACATATTCGTGTTCTCGGTTTAACGTTACATGCTACTGCGGCTGGTTACTGGCCCAATATATTACAGTTAATGGACCAGGCTTATATCTAATGAGGAACTGGTGGCATTACTACAGGCATGCGAGGCTCTGTTTTACTGGAGCTAGTGAAACGGGTCTATTAGCCTGTCAGCATTGTGAGTGAATGTGGTGCTATGTCGGAGGTTGCAAGGATCACACTCTCTTCTTCTGCATGCCCCCCCCCCTGTCCGTTTGGATAGAGGGTGTCTGTGTAAAACGGTACCAAGCTGACCTTGGGTATTGATGGAAAAGACGACACTATTTTGTGACTCATTGTGATGTATTAGAGACGTCAAGGCGAGGCTATGAGGTGTGGTACGTCACACAGTTATTCTGACATAGATGTTCACAGCAAGCACAACAGTCTCATAAGATCAATTGGAGCTATTTAATAATGCTAATAATGCTATAAGTGTGGTAAACACTTTATACATCAGTCACTATAGTGGGACACTGACTCGCTTTGCCACTCAACGAGGTAACAGAAGAGAAACACTCTTCATTTAAAAGTCCATTAGGTTTATTCAGGTCTTCATATACCACGTACTTTAACATAAACAGAAGCCTTCCTTTGGCTGTACAGGCAACATAACATAAATGTCCATAACAGTTACACTGACCCTAGGCAGTCTGCAGATACAGATTTCAGATCTGTTACTGTCATAGGAGCTCTGTCATGCCCCAAACACACATGGTCTCTCTACCATGTGCTTCCACCATGTGCTGCTAATTTGCAGGACCTAGCTTTCAGGGGTGCATCAAGCCCCCTGCAACCTGAGCCTGATTGAGGAGCAGAGGGGGTGTTAGCAGCTCCTGCCGCAGGTGAAGAGCGGGGGGGGGGGGGGGGGGAGGTGCTATCAGCTCCCGGCCGCAGGTGAAGAGCGGGGAGAGAGGGGGTTCTAGCAGGGCTATCTCTGGCGGTAGCAAGGGGAGAGGCTGTCTCTTACAGCAGCCGGCGGCGCCCATCACACCGGAAGCCGCTGTGTGGTGCTGGCGCCGCCCCCTTCTGCACAGCCGTTCCCCCTGCCTACTTGCCGCCTGAGCTTAAGGGCTCACACTGTCCAATGGACGGTGCGGCCCTGCCTAGCTTACATTACAGCCTATGTGACCCACAACCAGTCACCTGATATCTGATGAGATACACCCATTGGAGGTATGTGGATGGTCAGTCCCTCCCATCACTTCTTACCATCCTTTTACTGCAGCCGTTAAAAACACTAAATGAGACTTGTAAAACTATAAGTCACCGCCTCTGCAAAACATACCGGCCACTTACAATATAGCCGGTTGGTACATCACAACGCATACAGTTGGTATTAGGAAATCTGGTGATGAATTCGTAGTAATACCAAAGTGTTTTAATGATATATTTTTAACAGGCGACGAGACAGTAGAAGAAATTAAAGGGCAGAGCTGTTAACCTTATCATGTGTTGATGTTTCCTTTGACAATTTGCCCTTTCATTTACAGGAACATAAAGCTTTGGCTGGCCACAAAAGTTTTGCAAAACAAGAAAACAACGCGTTTACTGTCACCGCAGCATCGGAAAATATTAAAATATTACCCCACGTGTGGCTAAGGAATGATTCCTGGGTAATAAGCAGCTTCCATTGTATACAAGGCTCTGAGGAGGGACAATATGGCTTAATTACATCCTACACGTGTCTGACTCCTTTGTGACCCGCTAAGGCTATAGGCGGCTGATGTCCTACTACTCTCGTTATCGCTGTTGTCATGGTTACACGTATTCAGGCAATTGTGTGTGAAGAGTTCCGAAAGGATACTACGAGCTACAAAGAAGATGCAGCCCACAGATAACAGCCGCGGCCGCGCCATCAATAGGTATTAATGAATTATTCATGGGCCCCGATGCCAGAAACGAAGGTGTTGTCAACTCACGGGAAATAAGGATATTTTATTCATTTCCTAATTGGTAAAAAAAAATAAAAATAAGGACGACTGCAGGCAAGTTATATCCTGAATACATCTCCTATTATTACTGGAAAACCAAGCACCTAATGGACTGTGCAAGAACAAAAGAACCTGTGAAATGCGGATAGAACAATAATATAAAAAATGTGCTGGGGACGTCACTATCTCATGTTATAAATATCGTAATATTATGTACAGAAAAATAAATCTACTTGTATAGTTCGTAAAAGTATCACAATACTTACCGTATTCTGTACTAAACTGTATTATACTCCAGAGCTGCATTCACTGTGTACATACATTACATTACTGAATGACCTCCTGTATTATACTCAAGAGCTGCACTCACTATTCTGCTGGTGCAGTCACTGTGTACATACATTACATTACTGATCCTGAGTTACCTCCTGTATTATACTCCAGAGCTGCACTCACTATTCTGCTGGTGCAGTCACTGTGTACATACATTACATTACTGATCCTGAGTTACATCCTGTATTATACTCCAGAGCTGCACTCACTATTCTGCTGGTGCAGTCACTGTGTACATACATTACATTACTGATCCTGAGTTACCTCCTGTATTATACTCCAGAGCTACACTCACTATTCTGCTGGTGCAGTCACTGTGTACATACATTACATTACTGATCCTGAGTTACCTCCTGTGTTATACTCCAGAGCTGCACTCACTATTCTGCTGGTGCAGTCACTGTGTACATACATTACATTACTGATCCTGAGTTACCTCCTGTATTATACTCCAGAGCTTCACTCACTATTCTGCTGGTGCAGTCACTGTGTACATACATTACATTACTGATCCTGAGTTACCTCCTGTATTATATTCCAGAGCTACACTCACTATTCTGCTGGTGCAGTCACTGTGTACATACATTACATTACTGATCCTGAGTTACCTCCTGTATTATATTCCAGAGCTACACTCACTATTCTGCTGGTGCAGTCACTGTGTACATACATTACATTACTGATCCTGAGTTACCTCCTGTATTATATTCCAGAGCTACACTCACTATTCTGCTGGTGCAGTCACTGTGTACATACATTACATTACTGATCCTGAGTTACCTCCTGTATTATACTCCAGAGCTGCACTCACTATTCTGCTGGTGCAGTCACTGTGTACATACATTACATTACTGATCCTGAGTTACCTCCTGTATTATATTCCAGAGCTGCACTCATTGTTATCAGGAATCTGACCCTAAATTACGCTGCTTTTAGCAACAACCTGGTGACTGATTCCTTTTAATTCCAGTAGATCATGAAGTGAGGAAGGGTATATCTCAATATGTTAATGGATCATTACCTTGGAAGCTTTCTGTTGGCTTTCAGCTTGAACAGACAGAGAGGTGTTTTTCTCCCATAATTCTGCTACGTGGTTCAGTTCGGAGATCTTTTCTTCGTAGCCAATGTGGGAGCTGAGCAGCGTGACTTCATAAAACTCCTGAATATCTGCCAAGAAAGAAACATAAGATATTATTAGTCATTACTACCCTGTGTGCACTGTCCCCTATGGAGAAAACAATCTCTATGGAACGTTAGTCAGAGGGATGAGAATCCCAATACAATAGTGAGAACTTCATTGTAAAGATAGATAAAGAAAGGCTTAACTAGGTAGACCTGGACCTCCTTGAGGACATGATGCCCTTACCCATATAACTCATCATAACATATCATCAATACGAATTAATAGTTCATTTATGATCATCCCAAAAGATGCAGACCCCTTAGTGACCATTAGTTGGCCTAATACAATCCTCTAAATGGGATTGACTTTGGGCTTATCCTTAGTAGATCATTATTGTAGTGGATAGGAGATTTCCCTTTTCAGCACTTCCGGAGGATAAGGATGGTTAGAGATGAGACATTTTTCTCAATATCAAATTTATTAGGACACTTTACTAAGAACAAACAATGCGTTCCTGCCAGCAACGGCCTTCATCAGGTGTAATATGCAATTGTCTCTGTGTAGATCATGATTGTGGCAAACCCTAGTTCCGCCCCGAGGAGCTTCATCTTGGCTACCCTGATCAATCACAATAATATTACCCAGAGAATGTTTAGTGGCAGTGTTTGTATGTAAAATTATTTTTTTAATCCCTTTCCTGACCATTGACGTACCACATCACTTATTGTGTGTCAGTGTAGAGAGAAGGTTTCACACTTAGGAGGAGAGGGAATCAGGTAACTAGATGGTGTGATGGGCGAAGGAGTTCAGGGGAGCCTAATATGACCCTGATGTTGGGGTCCCTGGCTCGCCCTGTTCTCGGAGGTACCTCTGATGGTAAGGAGGTCCGAGCCGCCAACCTTTTTCCTAAGCTCTGATTAGCCCTAGGCTGAGGGCCCCTACCTCCACCCAAAATCAAAGCTACTCTCAAGTCAATAGAACTCCAGGAGAGACGTTCAGCTCAGCAGCAAGGCGTCTTCACAGCTCAGTGACCAAGAGTAAATAACTCTATCAATGGCGTCTGACAGAGGAAAGGGAAGGATTCTTAAAGGCCAGGGGACGGAAATCCAGGTGAGCCACACCCAGCCTCCCATCAACCAGCAATTGAACACAAGACCTTCACATCTGTACCTACATCACCAGCAGCTGAGCACAAGACCTTCACATCCATACCTCATGCAGCTCCTGAAGAAATGCAAACGCAAACAGCATCAGTGAAGTCAATCCAATCTGAGTACATGACAGAAGGCTCAAGAGCTGAGCCAGCTCCATACCTGGCAGAAATCTACTGTGCTGCAAAGCTGGCATCTTCCTTCAACGGGAGCAACCAAAGCTACCTCTGATTGGCTGAATACAAACCTCTAAATGAAGCAGACTTTTAGTGACCAGTGGTTGGCTCAATACAAGCCTCTAAATTGGGTTGACCTTGGTTTATCCTTAGTATATCTTTATTTGGGCAAAGCCTGGTCCCTCCCACAAAGAGGTTCATCTTCGCTACTCTGATCATTCATAATAATATTACCCAGAGAATGAGTAGTGGTGGACTTCATGTGTTATTTTTTAACTGCCCTCCTGACCTTAGAAGTACTACATCACTTATTGGGTTTTGGTGTCTGAAGAGCTGAGCCTGCACCATACCTGAAAAATCGGCAAATATCTGCTGTGTTACAAGCTCACATCTTCCTTCAAGAGCAGCAGCCGGAGCTAACTCTGACTGGCTTGATACAAACCTCTATACGGCTCCAACCACAATATGATATCAAACCAACTTCTTTTATAACTTGTTAATAAAATAACAGGATTATGTCGGGCCCACAAGGGTCTGGATACTTAGATCTCAGGCGTTTGGGTACAGTGATGTCACGGGTGGTCGGTGCCGAGTCCGTGTCCTTGGGGTGACAATAAAAAGGGGTATTTTTGATGGGGAATAAAGTTAATAAATATCGTGGTGCCACCTTTAGATCCGGTGATGGCACCGGCGCTACTGCAGACCCCCGGGGGATGGATGGCAGCAAGGTTTTGTAGCTCCCTACAGGTAGAGCAGGATCCCCGGCGTGATGTAGTGTGATGATAGGAATAGGGCAGTGCAGTCTCTGCTGTGAGACTGGAATGTCACAGTTCACCAGGGAGGAAACACAGACACTTGCGTGTTCTGCACAGGTCTTTACTCCGGTAATCTGCAGTTTACAGGGTATACGGTTGTTACAGTCAGGGTAGTAGACCAGGTGGTCCTGCCAGTAGGTAATGTCTATCCGAAGCTCCAGCTATGCCCCTTCCTTTCTCTTCCACTGTCCTACCTCTGCATACTCCTTCTTCCTCGCGCTGCCCTGCACGAATCCCGCTTGTGAACCAGGCCTGTTGGGTGATATGGGACACCCTCGCCTCGCTCTAGGGGCCCAACCCGGTTTGGTGCTTCTGGTGGGACCGTGCGTGTCAAACGGATCGTGCTCTTAAGAAGCTGTCGATCACACCGGTATCTGCGGCTCAGGGATGGACCTCTGCACCGCTTTGGAGCCGGTACCTCGCTTTGGACTGGGCCAGGGTTGTTCAGTCACCCTCTGTCTGCCCATCTTTGTCTGGGCCACCAGGTTGAGGTGCCCTCCCCGTTACTTCTTCTTCTTCTCCTCTCTCACTCTCCTGCTTCCCTCTCTTTTCCACCCACTATATACCCTAGCACTCCTACCACCGGGACCGGTTACCCTGATAACGGGCTATCCAATTGGCCCCCTGTCTTTAGTTGTATGTATGTGGTGGTGAGCTTCAGACTTCCATTAACCCCTACCAGGACAAGAATACTGCACCTTCTGTTCGGGGTGCAGTACCCTTTTGTAGCTCGCTGACCAGCTGGGCGCTACAATTACACTTTTCCATAAAATATGGCCACAACAGCCATGAACCACAGAATACAAATTATGCCGCCTGAGAGATCCCTAAGTGCCAGCTTCACGGAGTGGAGAAGGACAACCCCAAGGCTATGACACCCCCTCCCTTATCCGGTACAGGGCCTATCCGGGGTTCTACCGCGACCGTGACACGTAGTTCTCTCAGGAATACAATCTTAAATCCCCTCACATACTAAACACAATAGATTCCGGTTACCCTTTTTCCTCTTGATATGGACTTATATAGTTACACCACTAATCACTTGAACCAATACATTTTTTTGTACAATTCTTTGTCTCTCTTTCTGCGAGAGCAAAGAGCGGTCTCTCTGACTGGATATCCACAAACAGATAAAAAACGGAACCTTTTATTTTACTCTGATGTCCGGCCACTAGGTTTTATCGGCATCTTTTGTCACCAAGTTCTCTAATATGTCCTGGTGCAAGTGCAGATTCGGATCAGTCTCAGTCTCACTACATAGTCCATAATGGAGCTCCCCTATAATATCCACATTCAGAGTCTCAGTATACAGGAGCTCACACAGTCTCCATCAGTCCATCAGTAATTTTATCCACAGAAATATTCTCAGTGCTGCTGTAGATTCTACCTAGCTGTCCCTAACTGACTACACAGTCGGTAACTAGTCACACATCCAAGTTTACTCATGGAGCCGCTCCCTCTGGATCACACCGTCAAATTTGGATCACTTCATACTCCATACAATCTTCTGTGTCTCTAAGGTAGGACTTCTCTTCAAAATTCTCTCTGAGTCTCCTACTTCCTGTTTCCAGAGCTTTCTTCTCTTGTTTAATGGTGACTTATAGTGGCCGAACTAAGTTATTGCAGCAGCTTTTCTTATAACAGAAAACATTAACATGCTACACTATGTTGTTGTATGGAGAAGGCTCAAGAGCTGAGCTCTCACCATACCTGGCATTTAGCTGCTTAGTTACAGAGTAGGCATCTTTCTTCAAAAGCAGGTACCGGACCTACCTCTGATTGTCTTAATCCAAACCTCTAAATGGGGTTGACGTTGGCTTGTCTTTAGTAGCTCATCATTACAGCAGAACCTCATGCCGCCCCCGAGGAGCTTCATCTTGGCTAGATTGATCGAACACCATTAGATTACCCAGACACTGTGCACTGGTAGAGTTCATCTGTTAAGTAAATTTTATCCACTTTCTCAACCTTTGAAGGACTACATCATTTACTGGTGTTGGTGTATGATGAAGGCTCAAGAGCGGAACCGCACCATACCTGGCAGATATCAGTTGTGTTATACAGACAGCATCATTCTTAAAGAGAAACAACCAAGGCTACCTCTGTGTAAATTCCACTGCACAGGCGCGAGACTTTGGTCTCACATCAGCCTCACAATGCCCAACATCTTGCACCTGTGCACTGTGGCACCTCACTGTGTTCTATTGAACAGCCAGTGATTCCACTGTGCAGATGCAAGATGTTGGGCATTGTGTGGCTGATGGGAGACCGAATTCTCACGCCTGCGCAATCGAAACACTGGCTGTTCAATAGGGCACAGTGAGGCGCCACTGCGCGTGTGCGAGACTGGGGAGTTGTGTGGATGATGTCACCATGTCATCTACTTGCACACAATCAGGAGGGGCGGTGTTGACATGAAGCGGGGGACTTCAATGCGTCGACCCCCATATGGCCCAAACAAGAAATTAGCATATGGCGCGGGACAGAATAAAACTTTACTTCTGGGGTGCAGGGGAACGCTTAGAGCCCCCAAAACTGGTAACAGGTGCACTTTAAATGTCACAATTGCTGGGAGAACCTGGACACCGGCTCCCAATGTCATCCACACCATGCCATCATTTGTACCGCAATGCAATGATATTGAAAAATATGGAACAAGCAATCACAGATTCAAATCCCTTAACGGAACTAAAATAAAGAAAAATAATATGTATGAGTATGATCCCCCGTGCTGGCGCTCCCGGTCGGTTTTTAACTTATGTACCCGATGAAGGCTTTTTAAAGCTGAAACGCGTTGTTCTAGCATTATCTGTATAGACACTTACTGGCTTCATCCACTCTTGTTCTTTATCATCTCCTCCATCAAATAAATCCTATTTTACTGGAGAAACCATTGTACAACAGCTTCACCTTGAATGACCGGGAGCGCCAGCACGGGGGATGTTACACACCGTATATATTTCTATGTTGGAGTTACGTCGGAGGTCATCTCCACAGCTCACCCAGCAGGCAGCATACCACTGTCAGAGTAGTTGTATGCCTATTTATTTTATTTGGAGGTAAGTCCATTACGAGTTTTCACCTTTTTTCTTGCTACATGCTACACTACGCTTAGAAGAGCACCGCACACGTCTCATTTTCTTCCCCTAGGGGATTATCCATCCAAAAAAATGGTATAGCTACTTCCACAGAAGTTTGATCGATGAGAATATAAAATGATCTAGCCTGTATGATAAACTAAAAATGCCAGATCATTTTTACTGCACAATGAGCAGCGTAGAAGCAAAGTCCAAAAACAATGGCTGGATTGTGCTTTATTATTTTACGTTTTCACTGCATTTGGAATTTTTTGATTTCCCATTTTCCAGAATATTATATGATTGTCATGCAGATTTGTATAACCGTAAGAGGATAAGAAAGCAGGATGGTAAGATGGGCCAAAGGTGATCAGGGGAGCAAGTGTGACCCTTAGGACTGGAGTTTCCTGGCTCTCCCTGTTCCCGGAATTACCTCTGAATGTGAGGATGTCTGGGCCACCACCCTTGCCCTCTGCTCCTCATCAGTCCTTGGCTAAGACCCCTTCACCTTTTGTGGCACCCTGGTTGGGTCACCACAGAACTCTTAGTACACAAATGGAATGTACACAGCAAGAAGAACTCACTAGCTAACACACCTTTTACACCCCCTTTTCACCCCAGGCCTCTAGGGGGAGCTCCACTGGTTACCTTAAGCCAGTTCCCCCTATAAATACGGGTCCTGGAGGGAGAAACAGTGGAGTGTGCAGTCACTTTAGAACTGTGAACAGCTAGGAGAGCTGACCTGTACTGGAGCCACACTAGGCCCATACCAGCACACCCGGAAAGTGGGGGACTCTCGTAATAAGAGACTTAGGAACAGGAGACAAAGCCCTGACAGGGACAGAAGAGCTGTTTCAACTCGCCCTAACAATCCGGTCACTGGGTCCGAGCTGCAAGAGCACATCGCAGGCTGCAGAGAAACCAGCACCCCAACAAGGGAGTTTAGCTCCCTGCACACCTGAAGCACCACCAGATGAGAGCCCGGGTAAGGAAAATAGCTACCCCTAACCATTTATAGTGCCCTCAGTGCAGCGAACTCAGGTGAAACACGTCCCACCAGAACGTGCAACCCGGTCCGGTAGGATTCCATATCCACCAGACCTCACCAGAACTGTGTATACAAGGAAGCCTACACCATTGCTTGCTGTGGAAACTCCAGGAGTGCTTACTTCATCACCGGTCGAGTGTACCTGTTGTCACCAGTAAAAGGTACAGAAAAGACTTTATGTGTCCGTGCATCATTCCTGGACAAATACTCAGCAACTACTGAGCTGCCGTATTCCATCTGGTGCAGCTCCTGGCCCCGGGGACTCCTGCTCATCCTGTGGGGAGTATCCCATCTAGCTGCCGCACATCCCCCGAAGGCCCAAGCAGCGCTGATGCATTCACCGGACTCCCACAGGTGGCGTCACGACAAACAAGAATCATCCCAATCCTATAATTCCCCTTTTATCTGACCACCGGGCCCCACAGCCTCAGGCGCGGAACCATGACGAGGGAATCATCGCCTGAGATGTGAGCATCCGGCAGATGTGAGTCACTTTACCCACAGACGAGGAAGCAGAGCAACTCCCACAAAAGCAAAACTTTAAGGAGGCTTCAGCAGAAAGCACAAACGTCTTCTCAGCTCCAGGTTTTGCAGAGACTAAATTCTATCAGCAAAACCTGCAGGGAAAGAAGGAACTATTTAAAAGACCAGGGGCATGGTCACCTGACAAACCCACAACATCCCACCTGCTGAGCCGCCTACACACAGATAACAACACAGCAGCATTTACACATTAACCCTGAACAGCAGTGTAACTAGGTTTCATGGCGCCCGGGGGCATAGATCCATTTCAGCGCCCCCCCCCAGAGTAGGTGAAGAGAGTGGGGGGTTGTGCTGTCAGCTTTCAGCCCCGCCGCCCCTGCAGCCTTAGGTGCGGAGTGGGGTGGGATGGGGATGTGATGTCAGCTTTCAGCCCCGCCGCCCATGCAGCCTTGGTTGAGGAGAGGGAATGGGGTGCTGTCAGCTTTCAGCCCCGCCGCCCCAGCAGCCTTGGTTGAGGAGAGGGGGGGGTGCCACTGGCCAGTGCTGGGACAAGGCATTTTGGTGCCCTAGGCAGGTAAGGCAAACGGCGCCCCCCCGTGGCCACGCATTGGGCAATAAAGTCCACTTTTTTCTATTTTTTGTGCTGTTTTTCCTTTTTTTACATTCTCTCTATTATATATTACATACACACACACACACACACACTTGAGACTGCTGTGGGCTGAATACACAATAGCTGTATCAGTCACGGTTCTGATGATTCTTGGTGCCAGCACCAATCTGTCCACGGTGTTTCTGGAGAGCTGCAGCTTGCAGATTGCTTCAGGGTGCCCCCTTCCTGATCACCAGCGCTCCGGCATTCAGCCTGCTGAGCACTCAAACAACCCAGTCCACACCTCCAGTTAGCGGTTCATCACATTTCTATAACGCTAAACACAATAGCTGTATATACAATAGAGAATACAGAATAGAGACAGCTGCTACCTGTATACACAATTGAGACGGCTGCGGACCGTATACACAATGGAGACTGCTGCTGGCTATCCATACAATAGAGAATACACAATAGAAACTGCTGCTGGCCATACACAATAGAGAATACACAATAGAGACTACTGCTGGCCGTACGCAATAGAGAATACACAATAGAGACTACTGCTGGCCGTACGCAATAGAGATGGCTGCCAGCCATATAGACAACATCCCAACAGCCTCCCTCCATCCTGATAGTCTCCTTCCTTCCTTCCTCCATCCCGACAGCCTCACTTCATCGCGATAGCCTCCCTCCATCCCAACAATGTCCCTCCATCCTGACCGCCTCCCTCCATACTTCCTCCATCCCAACAGCATTCCTCCATCCCGACAGCCTCCCTCCATCCCGGCAGCCTCCCTCCATCCTGACGGCCTCCCTCCTTCTTTCCTCCATCCTGACAGCCTCCTTCCATCCTTATTCCATCCCGACAGCCTCCCTCCATACTTCCTCCATCCCAACAGCGGTCCTCCATCCTGACAGCCTCCCTCTATCCCAATAGCCTATTCCATCCTGACAGCCTCTCTCCATCCTTCCTCCATACCAACAGCCTCCCTCCATCCTGACTGCATCCCTCCATCCTGACTCCATACCAACAGCCTCCCTCCATCCTGACTGCATCCCTCCATCCTGACAGCCTCCCTGTCTCCACACAGCCTCCCTGTCTCCCCACAGCCTCCCTGTCTCCCCCACAGCCCCCGTCTCCCCACAGCCTCCCTGTCTCCCCCACAGTCTCCCTGTCTCCCCCTCAGCCTCCCCGTCTCCCCCACAGCCTCCCCGTCTCCCCCTCAGCCTCCCCGTCTCCCCCACAGCCTCCCCGTCTCCCCCACAGCCTCCCCGTCTCCCCCACAGCCTCCCCGTCTCCCCCACAGCCCCCTGTCTCCCCCACAGCCCCCCTGTCTCCCCCACAGTCTCCCTGTCTCCCCACAGCCTCCCTGTCTCCCCCACAGTCTCCCTGTCTCCCCCTCAGCCACCCTGTCTCCCCCACAGCCTCCCTGTCTCCCCCACAGCCTCCCTGTCTCCCCCACAGCCTCCCTGTCTCCCCACAGCCTCCCTGTCTCGCCACAGCCCCCCTGTCTCCCCCACAGCCTCCCTGTCTCCCCACAGCCCCCCTGTCTCCCCCATAGTCTCCCTGTCTCCCCCTCAGCCTCCCCGTCTCCCCACAGCCTCCCCGTCTCCCCCACAGCCCCCCTGTCTCCCCCACAGCCCCCCTGTCTCCCCCACAGTCTCCCTGTCTCCCCACAGCCTCCCTGTCTCCCCCACAGTCTCCCTGTCTCCCCCTCAGCCTCCCTGTCTCCCCCACAGCCTCCCTGTCTCCCCCACAGCCTCCCTGTCTCCCCCTCATCCTCCCTGTCTCCCCCACAGCCTCCAGCATAACTTACCATTGGATGGGAGCTGTGGATGCGGAGCAGGGGTGCCGGATCCCGGAGGGCACATCTGCAGGACGCTGCCTGCGAGGAGTAGCTGCGGGCCTGCGGCAGCTAGCGGTGGGCGCCGCCATGTTCTTTGTGGCCGGCGCCCACTAACAGTACAGCCAGTCGGTGGAAGCTGAAACTTCAACAAAATGGCCGGGGCTAATTGGAGACCGCAGCCATTGTGTAGAGGTCTCAACCTCCATTGACCGGCTGTACAGTTAGTGGGCGCCAGCCACAAAGAACATGGCGGCGCCCACCGCTCCCTGCCGCAGCTTCTCCCCGCAACTCCAGGGCCGGGCGGCGGTGACCGGACTCCGGTCAGGCGGGAATGAGCCCTGCCCAAGATGGCGCCCTAGGCGATCACCTAGTTTCGCCTAGCTGTCGTCCCGGCCCTGTCACTGGCGCCTCCCTGAGTTGCGCCCGGGGCAAAGGATCCGGCTGCACCCCCCTAGATATGCCCTGACTCTGAATGTACCAAAGGAAATTTACTCCATTTAACAGCAGCAGAGCATCTCACATGGACCGCAGAGCAGTCAACACGTGACAATGATAGAGTGAATGGTGTTAATCAAAACTACAACTCGCTCATAAAAAAAAGTATGGTGAGCTTTCGAACAGTAATGGCGACAGAAAAAATGAAAAAACAAAAGCTTTGACTTTTGGAATAAGAAGGGGAAAAAATAGAAGCAAAACAATGGAAATTGGTCACAAAGGAAAAGAATTACACTTGTTAAAGTTAATGGGAACACTTTCAATGAAAAGTAAAAGGGTCATCTACAACGAAGGGCCCGACATTATTACATACTTGTCCTTGTTTTTGGTGCCTGTCACCTGTTTTTCTTTTGTGCCTTATCTTTTTTTTTTTAAATTTACACCTTTTTTAAAGTCTATTTTATATGTGTTAATTGGGGTCTTTTTATGTTTTGTCATAAAGCTAGTCTATAGCAAAAATCACTCTCTTATGAACACTATCCACTGGCTGGCTTTTATAGAAGTGCCATCATGAAAGGCATGGACGGCATTAGCAGACAATAGCTATCTATTACCTCGGCGGGGGGGGGGGGCAATGGGTGGTTAGATAGACAGTGACATTTAACAAGTTAATAGCCATATGCAGAAGAGATCTGCTCAACGTATGGAACTTAGGGCAGATGAGTCACAAAACCATAAACTCTTGGCTAGGATGTGGGTTCAGCTCCTGAGCCCACATCAACGACAGGGAGTCAACATATCGTTTACCAGAGCATACTCTGTAATGATGAGCGAACACTTCTATGCTCAAGTGTTCGGTAACGATGAGTGAACCGTACCATGCTCAGGTGTTCAGTAATGATGAGCGAACCCTACCATGCTCAAGTGTTCAGTAATGATGAGCGAACCCTACTATGCTCAGGTGTTCAGTAATGATGAGCGAACCCTACCATGCTCAGGTGTTCAGTAATGATGAGCAAACCCTACCATGCTCGAGTGTTCAGTAACGATGAGCGAACCCTGCCATGCTCAGGTGTTCAGTAATGATGAGCGAACCCTACCATGCTCAGGTTTTCAGTAATGATGAGCGAACCCTACCATGCTCAAGTGTTCAGTAACGATGAGCGAACCCTACTATGCTCAAGTGTTCAGTAACGATGAGCGAACCCTACCATGCTCAGGTGTTCAGTAATGATGAGCGAACCCTACCATGCTCAAGTGTTCAGTAACGATGAGCGAACCCTGCCATGCTCAGGTGTTCAGTAATGATGAGCGAACCCTACCATGCTCAGGTGTTCAGTAATGATGAGCGAACCCTACCATGCTCAAGTGTTCAGTAACGATGAGCGAACCCTGCCATGCTCAGCTGTTCAGTAATGATGAGCGAACCCTACCATGCTCAGGTGTTCAGTAATGATGAGCGAACCCTACCATGCTCAAGTGTTCAGTAACGATGAGCGAACCCTACCATGCTCAAGTGTTCAGTAACGATGAGCGAACCCTACTATGCTCAAGTGTTCAATAACGATGAGCGAACCCTACTATGCTCAAGTGTTCGGTAACGATGAGCGAACCCTACTATGCTCAAGTGTTCAGTAACGATGAGCGAACCCTACTATGCTCAAGTGTTCAGTAACGATGAGCGAACCCTACCATGCTCAGGTGTTCAGTAACGATGAGCGAACCCTACTATGCTCAAGTGTTCAATAACGATGAGCGAACCCTACTATGCTCAAGTGTTCGGTAACGATGAGCGAACCCTACTATGCTCAAGTGTTCAGTAACGATGAGCGAACCCTACTATGCTCAAGTGTTCAGTAACGATGAGCGAACCCTACTATGCTCAAGTGTTCAGTAACGATGAGAGAACCCTACTATGCTCAAGTGTTCGGTAACGATGAGTGAACCCTACTATGCTCAAGTGTACGATAAGGATGAGCAAGCAGAACAACTGTAAGAGTGTGGTTTGAAACAGCATGTCTCTGCTTGCACCCAGCCCTATCTGTGTGGACAGCATCATTAGAGCACTAGGACCCAGAGGTTTCCTGTTTGAGAGGAGAGACAGCAGGAAGACCGGGAAACCCCTGGGGCACAGAGCTGGAGACATAGTGAGGAGAAGGTTAAGGGAAGGGGAGTAAAGAGACCACTGCTCATCAGTGCAAAGCCTGAAGCCTAAAAGACTTTCTCTGCAGGCTTTTCAGTGGGAGTTTACAGTCCCTTGCCCTGGTGAAGCTGTGTCTCTGCATTAAAAAGAGTGCAGAGCATGCGAGATTTGTGTGACTCTTTGAGAGTTCTGTGTAAGTCCGTGCTGGACAGACTAGAGACTGTGCGCTGAACAGGTCAAGCAGTCAGTACCTAAAAGAGGATAGCTTCCCCGTGAAGAAGCAGGCGGTCTGCTACCAGGAGAACTGTGAACTAGTACAAGTGAGGAGATAGGATTCTTCATCCATGTTGAGAAGATCCTGAGGAGGATTGCAAGCCCTGGTGTAGTGTTTTTCCCTGAACGTACTCTGAGGCTCCAGAACTGTAAGTCCCCGGTGTGTGGGCTCTGCATCCGCAGACAAGACAAGGACCCTATTTTTTTTTTGTTATTGTTGTTTTTGGCATCAAAAAGATTCCTGGGAGTGGCTGTAGCCAGAGCGATCCACAGGCCTGTGTTGGACTACAACAGTGTTTAACTGTTGTACTGTGAGCTTAGATACCCGGGTTTCTCAAGGCTAGGAGTATAATAACATCTCAGTTGCATTTTCATGTATTGTGTGTTGTTAAGATTGTACTCAGTGTGCCATTTCAGGAGTTCCCATAGAACACCCCCAACTGATGTACATTTGTTCGTATTTAACTAATTAGAAGTGTTGTTTTGTGTAGCTGTTAGGTAAATTTGTTCCTGGCCCTCAGTGCAATACATATAGAACTGGGAAACATTGGAATTGGCACATTGATCCCAGCTTAACGCTGAATGATTGTAAATAATACAGTTTTCCTATGGGAAGATATGAGTATTGCATTATATCCTGAATCCAACCGGAACCCCTTTCCAGTAAAGAAAGTGTTACATATTTCTGCCTCTGTCTCAGTTTGTCCCTCACTGGATCTCATTCAGACCTCTGGTCATTACACTACCATGCTCAAGTGTTGGGTAATGATGAGTGAGCACTACAATGCTCAGGTGCTCGGTACTTGTAACAAGCAGGTCGGACGGTCAGATGGGCGCAACTTGAGTATCGAGTATAATGGAAGAAAATGGGGAGCTCAAGCATTTATATGGAAGATCCCCATTGACTCCATTATATAATATTATTATTATTATTTATTTATATAGCACCATTAATTCCATGGTGCTGTACATGAGAAGGGGTTACATACAAAATTATAGATATGGTTTACAGTAGACAAATTAGCAATGACAGACTGGTACAGAGCGGAAAGGACCCTGCCCTTACAGGGCAATGGGGAGGAAACAGTAGGTCTGGGTTGAAGCAGATCTGGTAGTGGAGAGGCGGTAGCTCCGATGGCCGTGGGGCAGCAGCTCGGTAATTGCAGGTAAGCTTTCCTGAAGAGATGGGTTTTCAGGTTCCGTCTGAAGGATCCGAGTGTGGTGGATAATCTGACGTGTTGGGGCGCAAAATTCCAGAGGATGGGGGATATTCGGCAGAAATCTTGGAGGCGGTAGTGTGAGGAACGGATAAGTGTGGAAGAGAGAAGGAGGAGGTCTTGGGAGGATCTAAGATTATGTGAGGGGAGATAGTGTGAGATTAGTTCAGAGATATAGGGAGGAGACAGTTTATGGATGGCTTTGTAGGTCAGTGTTAGTAGCTTGAACTGGATTCGTTGGGGAATTGGGAGCCAGTGGAGGGATTTGCAGAGGGGAGAAACAGGGGAGTAGCGAGGAGAAAGGTGGATTAGTCGGGCAGCAGAGTTGAGGTGCAAGAGAGTTAGCAGGGAGGCCGCAGAGGAGAATGTTGCAGTAGTCAAGGCGGGAGATGATGAGTCATGTACAAGAATTTTACTAGATTGAAGGCTGAGGAAAGGACGGATTCTGGAAATATTCTTAAACTGGAGGAGACAGGAGGTGGCGAGAGTTTCGATGTGTGGTTTGAAGGCTAGAGCAGAGTCAAGAGTTACTCCAAGGCAGCGAATTTGAGGTGTGGGAGAGCATGATGCCATTTACCATAATAGATAGATCAGGTGGTGAAGATGAAAGATAAGATGGAGGAAAGATGATGAGTTCGATTTTGTCTATATTAAGTTTTAGGTAGCAAGAGGAGAACAAGGAGGATGTGGCTGACAGACACTCCGGGATTCTGGACAGCAGAGAGTTGAAATCTGGGCCAGAGAGGTAGATTTGAGTGTCGTCAGCGTACAGGTGGTACTGGAAGCCATGGGACTGTATGAGTTGTCCTAGGCCAAGGGTATATATGGAGAAAAGTAGGGACCCCAGGACAGAGCCTTGTGGGACTCCAACAGAGAGAGGGCGGGATGAGGAGGAAGTGTGGGAGTGGGAAACACAAAATGTGCGGTTGGCAAGGTATGAGGCAACCCAGGACAGAACAAGGTCTTTAAAGGGGTTGTCCACCATAGAGCGGTCCTCTCTATACCGCTCCACCAGCTCTATGGTACTGGAGGTCTGGAGAAAGCAGGCGACGGGCACCGCTCCACACAGCACAGATACGGCTGCAGAGTGTGGACCCCGGCTGCACATGACCGGGACCAGGGCGGAGGACCACCGGCTGCACAGGACATGGAGGGTGAGCGGCACACATATGCAGCGGGTCCCCTGCTGCACTGACACAGTGTGCCGGAATCGCTTTCACAGCAGCGGTTTCGGCACCTTGTATCAGTGCACTGGGGACCGCTGTTTTGCAGAGGGTGGGTGGTGATGTCAGGGGCTGGGGCGGCCAGTAGGAGCCCTGGGGGTGGTGGCATTCCATAGTGTTTAGTGGGCAGGGGCGGGCATGTATGGCCTGGGGGTGGCTGGCCATACTAGGAATAGGGGAGGGGTGTGATTGTGCTAGAGTAGGTGTAAACGACCAGCATGCACAATCACACCCCCTGGACATTCTCTGCCAGCAGTAAATGTGTTATATCTAGGAAACCCTGCAAAATGTTGACAACATGTATATTGCAGATTGTCAACATTTTGCAGCCTAGATATAAATATGAAATAAAACATAAGCCCGGACAACCCCTTTAATGCCAAGGGAAGAAAGAATCTGAAGTAGGAGGGAGTGGTTGACTGTGTCAAAGGCAGAGGACAGGTCAAGAAGAAGAAGGAGGATGGATAATTGCCTGTTAGCTTTGGCTGTGAGTAAGTCATTGGTAATTTTGGTTAGGGCAGTTTTGGTGGAGTGGTGGGGCTGGAAACCAGATTGTAGATTGTCAAGGAGAGAGTTAGATGAGAGGTGGGAGGAAAGTTGAGCATGGATGTGTTGCTCAAGGAGTTTGCAAGCAAACGGGAGTAGCAATATGGGGAGGTAGCTCGTCTATACTATATATACTATACACATGTCGAGCTCGTCCGAGCGTCTGACCTGCTCGTTATGAGTACCGAGCACCTGAGCATCATAGTGTTCAGCCATCCTTACTGAACTTCTGAGCATGGTAATGCTTGCTCATCCCTAGTTAATATCAATGGCCCAGGATGCTGTCTTCTTTTCCAGTCATTTAGTAAGACTAAGGCTGTGTTCACACAGGGCGTTTTTGCTGCTGGTTTTTCTATAGCAAAGCTGCATCAATCCTGAAGCCTGAGGATTCAATCAGGATCTCGTGGCAGGCGGTGTAATGTAAGGTTTTTATTCCAGTTTTGTTGGGTCTCTGTGTCTCCTCTCCCTCTCTTTTCTTTTCTCTCTTTCTCTCTCTCCCTCTTTCACTCTCTCTTTCCTCTCTCCTCTCAAGTTCAAGTTCAAATGGGCTTTATTGGCAGGTCAAAATACAATACATCTGTCTCTCCTATCTCTCTTCTCTCTGTGTCTCTCTTTATTGGCAGGACCAAAATACAATACATCTCTCTCTCTCTCTCTTTTTCTCTCTCTCTCTCTTTCTCTCCTGTCACTCTGTCTCTGTCATCTCTCTCCTATCTCTTTCTCTGTCTCTCTCCTTTCTCTTTTCATTGGCAGGATCAAAACACAATACATATATCTCTCTTTCTCTCTCTCTCTCCTTTTTCTCTCTCTCCTGTGTCTCTCTCCTGTCTCTCTTCTCTCACTCTCTGTCTTTCTCTCCTGTATCTCTTTCTCTCTCTCTCCTGTCTCTGTTTTTCTCTCCTGTCTCTCTTCTCTCTCTCTTCTCTCTTTTTTTCTCGCCTGTCTCTCTTCTCTCTCTCTTTGTCTCTCTCCTGTCTCTCTTCTCTCCTTCTCTCTTTCTCCTTTTCTCTCTCTCCTCCTGTTTTTTTTCTCTCTCTCTCTCTCTTTCTCTGTCTCTGTTTCTTTCTCTCCTGTCTCTTTCTCTCTCTCCTGTTCTCTTCTCTTTTTTCTGTTTCTTTCTCTCCTGTCTCTTTTCTCTCTTCTCTCTTTTGTCTCTCTCTTCTCTCTCTTTTTTTCTCTGTTTCTTTCTCTCCTGTCTCTCTTCTCTCTCTTTGTCTCTGCTTCTTTCTCTCCTGTCTCTCTTCTTCTCTTTCTTTCTCTGTTCTCTGTTTCTTTCTCTCCTGTCTCTCTTCTCTCTCTCTCTGTTTCTTTCTCTCCTGTCTCCCTTCTCTCTCTCCTGTCTCTCTTCTCTCTCTTCTCTCTCTCTGTTTCTTTCTCTCATGTCTCTCTCTCTCTCTCTCTGTCTCTCACTTTCTCTGTCTCTCTGTTTCTTTCTCTCCTGTCTCTCGTCTCTCTCTTTCTCTCAGTTTATTTCTCTCCTGTCTCCCTTCTCTCTCTCTCTGCTTCTTTCTCTCCTGTCTCCCTTCTCTCTCTCCTGTCTCTCTTCTCTCTCTTCTCTCTCTCTGTTTCTTTCTCTCATGTCTCTCTTCTCTCTCTCCTGTCTCTCTCTTTCTCTGTCTCTGTTTCTTTCTCTCCTGTCTCTCTTCTCACTCTTTCTCTCTGTTTCTTTCTCTCCTGTCTCTCTTCTCTCTCTCTCTCTAATCTCTCTTTCTCTGTCTCTCTGTTTGTTTCTCTCCTGTCTCTCTCTTCTCTCTCTGTCTCTTTCCTGTCTCTCTTCTCTCTCTCTCTCTCTCTGTTTCTTTCTCTCATGTCTCTCTTCTGTCTCTCTCTTTATCTCTCTGTCTTTCTCTTTCTCTGTCTCTCTGTCACCTCTGGAACTATATGGTGGATCTAAAAAAGAAAAAGAAGTGAATACTCAATGGGAGCAGCGGGAATAAAATAACAGCAAAAACGGTCTAATTTTTCACCGGGTGACAGGTCTTCTTGAAGCCGACAAATAGTGTGATCCTGAAAGGGTTAAACTGAATGTTCCCATTTTAGCTGCAGGTGCCCCATAAAATCATCGTTCTGACCCCTCTGAGCTTAAAGTAAGTGTGTGTGTTCTTTGCCTAGCTAATAATGGCCACACTAAGGACATTTTCTCGGTCCGATCTCTCCGGAGTACGGCTGAAGTAATGTCTTTATCTTTTATGATTAGTAATTAAGTCTCCCTAGTGAAGTTTTTAATTAAGAGGATCACAACGAAAAAATATGAGAAATAGCCTTTTGCCTTTCGGAACAAATATAATAAAGACAAAATAGAAAGTAACTTTTTAATATCGTCTTCTGGGAGGTGGAGGACTGCGGCTCCGAGGGTGCAGACAAAGGCTTCTCCTTCAGGGAGGCCAAACTCCTAGAATATGCTCCAGGACACAGAGGGTCAGTGTCACCTCCACGCAGACCAAAATACACCCTCAAATAAATAGAACTAGACCCCCGAAACAAATACAAGATTTAGACCCCCTAAATACAGGCACCACGCTGGATCCCAAAAGGGAATACAGACTCCAGACAAGATGCCCAAAAAACCGACCAAGAAACCCCCAAATATATACAAACCATAGATCCCCTAAATAAATACGATCTAAATAAAGATCCCTAAGTACCCCTAAATCGATCAAGTCAGAGCCTAATATCTACAGGCTCCTACATAAGCCCCTCCAATATATACAAACCGGAGACCACCCAAATGTCCTACATTAATGCAGACCCTAAGCTCCCCAAATAAATGCAAAACTCAGCCCCCTAAATACCGACCACAGAAGTACAGCCAGACTTTCCCTTACCTGGGAATAGATTCAGTTTCCTTTCCAAGCCCGGCAAAAAGCAAAGTGGCTAGTTGGCGCCAACACCCAACACATAGAGCACATGTCCTGCCAGATCCCTCAAGCCACACCCCCGCAGACCAGACTCTATAAAACAATACAGATCCAGAAAAATCCCATAATAGAACCCCAAAATAGTATTACTGTCTACATACAGACCCTGTAAGCACTGTATATCAATGTGGAGGACTCTGCTGGCACAGTCTATGGGGCACCACATTGTTTGCAGGGGGTTCCCTGTTGGGGCAATCATCTGGCACTGTTTATGGAGGACATTCTGCTGGCACAGTTTACAGGGTGTGTTCTTATAAACCTGTTTATAGGAGGTCTCTTCTAGAACCGTTGATAGGTGCAGTTTGCAAGCCTTGGAGATTGAAGTAGACTCGGCAAAGCTTTTGGGAAGACCTGCCTACTATTCTGTCTTTTATTTTTTTCTGTGTTCCTGAAACTAAATTCTTTGATTGTGATAAAATGGCTGCATTCAGTAATCTATGGGATACATCATCGGATTCAGGGTTTCTTTCCCTACATTATGTTGCTCTCAGATGAGGAAGTGTGGTGCCCCTACGGCTAAGCGCCACAGGGAGGTATTACACTTTGAAAACATATGTAGTATCTCTGTAGTTGTGGGTTTAGGGTTTAACCTATGGAGTCTGAATTCACACACAACGCTAGGCCACCTTAGAGTAAGGGACTGATTATTCATTAGGTCAAAAAGGGGGTGGAGCCTAGGTTAGTGCAGGAAGACTTGAGTGACAGTTACTTAGTTAGTGCTGGGAAGGCAGTCAGTCAGGACGCGGCTGACAGCTCTGTGACAGGAGGGATCAACCATCTCCAGGTGGGTGTCCCAGGACAGTAGGAGATGGACCAGAAACGGTTGGAGCTGGCTGGTAACGTCTGGGGAACACTGGCAACATGGGAATCGAGGTGGTCGGTGGTTTATCCCTGACTGCAAACCGACGAGCCGCGGGCTCTCTGAAACCAGGTAGCCGTGGGCGCCACAAGAAGGTACCTCGCCCCTCAGGCCCAAAACCAGTCCAAGATTACAGGAGTATCGGTCCGGATTCCGGTGGCGGGAGGATTTGCTTGTTGTCGCTCCCATCCGTACCGGTAAAGGAAAACCCGTGCTCCATCGTATGAGACCAGGAGACTGGCGGAAGAGCTCTGCAAGGGTGGTTATATAGAGAGAAGGACAGAATTAGACTCCAAGAGACTATCACAAAGGAACATCTGGAGACTCCATAGGGGTACCCTGAACTGACAACTACTACCCGTTAAACCAGACTGTACCGTGTTATCTATAACATCTGCCAGTAACAGGAAAGTGGAGTTGAAGTTGAATCGGTCTCTGTCTTTCTTCCCGCCGGCAACCAGAGGACTTCAGCATCATCAGCATCTCACCGGAGGGGTAAGAACAACTACTCCCCTCATCCTCATCCATCTCCGCTTCCCTAAGGTAAAGCTCCACCTGTGGGGAGCTGGACCACACTGAGCAGCACCCATCATCACTTCAGCGGCCGGCCTGCAGCGTCGGTACCCAAATTTCCAGGATCCACAGGTGGCGTCACATACTCTTTATCCCTGTAAATATTCCCCCTCACCAACAAATGATAACCAGGGCACGGAACCGGGAACCCGACTACCCGTGATTCCCTAGTTAAACCATCAAACTCAGGCCCGATATCCGAGTACCCCTAGCCTAGCCCTAGGCTCATCAGAAGCAAAAACCTGGTGAGAGATTCCCTTTAGAAGGGGCCAACTCTGCTATTCCTATGAAGGAAATCAAGTCTCCTCCAGACAGATCCTCGCCTTGTACAGACATTTTATTTCTTCTAATGAGTACTATGTATGTATATGTGGATGTGCTCTTCCGCCAACATCCCACCAGCTCACAGCATGGAAACCGGATCAATAATCCTTTATCCTACTGAGTACAATGGTAATACCCTGAAAATAAACCAACCAGAGAGAATGCTGATAAACACCAGGCGAATACAATATGGATTAGAAAATCAATCTGTAATTGCAGCTCCGAAAATAAAAACAAAAAAAAGGAATGAAGATTAAAAAACGAAAGTTCTCGGCAGCGGATGGATATTATAATGACATAAATCATAACTAATCTGGGAGAGGGAAGAAAACAATTTCCTTCTCTGTCTGTTACTGAGGATATTCCGCCAATGTAATCTCCTCCAAAAATAATCATATTGTGTCATCCCGAATCTGCGCGACCGAAGACGTTACCTGAGCTAAACCGAGGGCCGCAAACCATGTACGGTATATATAGAAAAAGCCAAGAGGCTGAAATAAAAACA
Source organism: Allobates femoralis (assembly GCA_033576535.1). Lineage (NCBI taxonomy): Eukaryota > Metazoa > Chordata > Amphibia > Anura > Aromobatidae > Allobates > Allobates femoralis. The sequence goes on from JARQOC010000002.1 coordinate 722,972,179, forward strand.
ACTGACATACACGATCCAACACAGCCGAAATCATAATCAACCACTGGTGAACTGCAGAGGATTATTAGACATAACAATCATGTGGCCAAATATGAAAACCCTCCTATATGATCATGTTTACAAAGGCAGTATTATAGTAGCTATATTCTTGTACATAGGAGCAGTATTATAGTAGTTATATTCTTGTACATAGGGGCAGTATTATAGTAGCTATATTCTTGTACATAGGGCAGTATTATAGTATTATATTTTGTATAGGAGCAGTATTATAGTAGTTATATTCTTGTACATAGGGGCAGTATTATAGTAGTTATATTCTTGTATATAGGAGCAGTATTATAGTAGTTATATTCTTGTACATAGGGGCAGTATTATAGTAGTTATATTCTTGTACATAGGAGCAGTATTATAGTAGTTATATTTTTGTACATAGGGGCAGTATTATAGTAGTTATATTCTTGTACATAGGAGCAGTATTATATAGTAGTTATATTCTTGTACATAGGGAGCAGTATTATAGTAGTTATATTCTTGTACTAGGAGCAGTATTATAGTAGTTATATTCTTGTACATAGGGGCAGTATTATAGCAGTTATATTCTTGTACATAGGAGCAGTATTATAGTAGTTATATTCTTTACATAGGAGCAGAATTATAGTAGTTATATTCTTGTACATAGGGGCAGTATTATAGTAGTTATATTCTTGTACATAGGAGCAGTATTATAGTAGTTATATTCTTGTACATAGGGGCAGTATTATAGTAGTTATATTCTTGTACATAGGGCAGTATTATAGTAGTTATATTCTTGTACATAGGGGCAGTATTATAGTAGTTATATTCTTGTACATAGGGACGGTATTATAGTAGTTATATCTTGTACATAGGGCAGTATTATAGTAGTTATATTCTTGTACATAGGGACGGTATTATAGTAGTTATAATCTTGTACATAGGGGCAGTATTATAGTAGTTATATTCTTGTACATAGGAGCGTATTATAGTAGTTATATTCTTGTACATAGGAGCAGTATTATAGTAGTTATATTCTTGTACATAGGAGCAGTATTATAGTAGTTATATTCTTGTACATAGGGGCAGTATTATAGTAGTTATATTCTTGTACATAGGAGCAAATTATAGTAGTTATATTCTTGTACATAGGGGCAGTATTATAGTAGTTATATTCTTGTACATAGGAGCAGTATTATAGTAGTTATATTCTTGTACATAGGGCAGTATTATAGTAGTTATATTCTTGTACATAGGGGCAGTATTATAGTAGTTATATTCTTGTACATAGGGGCAGTATTATAGTAGTTATATTCTTGTACATAGGGACGGTATTATAGTAGTTATATTCTTGTACATAGGGCAGTATTATAGTAGTTATATTCTTGTACATAGGGACGGTATTATAGTAGTTATAATCTTGTACATAGGAGCAGTATTATAGTAGTTATATTCTTGTACATAGGGCAGTATATATAGTAGTTATATTCTTGTACATAGGGGCAGTATTATAGTAGTTATATTCTTGTACAAGGGGCAGTATTATAGTATTATATTCTTGTACATAGGAGCAGTATTATAGTAGTTATATTCTTGTACATAGGAGCAGTATTATAGTAGTTATATTCTTGTACATAGGGCAGTATTATAGTAGTTATATTCTTGTACATAGGGGCAGTATTATAGTAGTTATATTCTTGTACATAGGGCAGTATTATAGTAGTTATATTCTTGTACATAGGGGCAGTATTATAGTAGTTATATTCTTGTACATAGGGGCAGTATTATAGTAGTTATATTCTTGTACATAGAGCAGTATTATAGTAGTTATATTCTTGTACATAGGGGTCAGTATTATAGTAGTTATATTCTTGTACATAGGAGCAGTATTATAGTAGTTTATTCTTGTACATAGGGTCAGTATTATAGTATTATATTCTTGTACATAGGAGCAGTATTATAGTAGTTATATTCTTGTACATAGGGGCAGTATTATAGTAATTATATTCTTGTACATAGGAGCAGTATTATAGTAGCTATATTCTTGTACATAGGGCAGTATTATAGTAGTTATATTCTTGTACATAGGGGCAGTTATTATAGTAGCTATATTCTTGTACATAGGGCAGTATTATAGTATTATATTCTTGTAATAGGAGCAGTATTATAGTAGTTATATTCTTGTACATAGGGGCAGTATTATAGTAGTTATATTCTTGTATATAGGAGCAGTATTATAGTAGTTATATTCTTGTACATAGGGGCAGTATTATAGTAGTTATATTCTTGTACATAGGAGCAGTATTATAGTAGTTATATTCTTGTACATAGGAGCAGTATTATAGTAGTTATATTCTTGTACATAGGAGCAGTATTATAGTAGTTATATTCTTGTACATAGGGAGCAGTATTATAGTAGTTATATTCTTGTACTAGGAGCAGTATTATAGTAGTTATATTCTTGTACATAGGGGCAGTATTATAGAGTTATATTCTTGTACATAGGGGCAGTATTATAGTAGTTATATTCTTGTACATAGGAGCAGTATTATAGTAGTTATATTCTTGTACATAGGGGCAGTATTATAGTAGTTATATTCTTTACATAGGAGCAGTATTATAGTAGTTATATTCTTGTATCATAGGGGCAGTATTATAGTAGTTATATTCTTGTACATAGGAGCAGTATTATAGTAGTTATATTCTTGTACATAGGGGCAGTATTATAGTAGTTATATTCTTGTACATAGGGGCATATTATAGTAGTTATAATCTTGTACATAGGGCAGTATTATAGTAGTTATATTCTTGTACATAGGGACGGTATTATAGTAGTTATAATCTTGTACATAGGGCAGTATTATAGTAGTTATATTCTTGTACATAGGACAGTATTATAGTAGTTATATCTTGTACATAGGGAGCAGTATTATAGTAGTTATATTCTTGTACTAGGAGCAGTATTATAGTAGTTATATTCTTGTACATAGGGGCAGTATTATAGTAGTTATATTCTTGTACATAGGAGCAGTATTATAGTAGTTATATTCTTGTACATAGGGGCAGTATTATAGTAGTTATATTCTTGTACATAGGAGCAGTATTATAGTAGTTATATTCTTGTATATAGGGGCAGTATTATAGTAGTTATATTCTTGTACATAGGGGCAGTATTATAGTAGTTATATTCTTGTACATAGGGCAGTATTATAGTAGTTATATTCTTGTACATAGGGACGGTATTATAGTAGTTATAATCTTGTACATAGGGCAGTATTATAGTAGTTATATTCTTGTACATAGGGCAGTATTATAGTAGTTATATTCTTGTACATAGGGGCAGTATTATAGTAGTTATATTCTTGTACATAGGAGCAGTATTATAGTAGTTATATTCTTGTACATAGGGGCAGTATTATAGTAGTTATATTCTTGTACATAGGGGCAGTATTATAGTAGTTATATTCTTGTACATAGGGGCAGTATTATAGTAGTTATATTCTTGTACATAGGGCAGTATTATAGTAGTTATATTCTTGTACATAGGGCAGTATTATAGTAGTTATATTCTTGTACATAGGGCAGTATTATAGTAGTTTATTCTTGTACATAGGGGCAGTATTATAGTAGTTATATTCTTGTACATAGGGCAGTATTATAGTAGTTATATTCTTGTACATAGGAGCAGTATTATAGTAGTTATATTCTTGTACATAGGAGCAGTATTATAGTAGTTATATTCTTGTACATAGGGCAGTATTATAGTAGTTATATTCTTGTACATAGGAGCAGTATTATAGTAGTTATATTTCTTGTACATAGGGGCAGTATTATAGTAGTTATATTCTTGTACATAGGGCAGTATTATAGTAGTTATATTCTTGTAATAGGGGCAGTATTATAGTAGTTATATTCTTGTACATAGGGGCAGTATTATAGTAGTTATATTCTTGTACATAGGGCAGTATTATAGTAGTTATATTCTTGTACATAGGGCAGTATTATAGTAGTTATATTCTTGTACATAGGGCAGTATTATAGTAGTTATATTCTTGTACATAGGGACAGTATTATAGTAGTTATATTCTTGTACATAGGGCAGTATTATAGTAGTTATATTCTTGTACATAGGGGCAGTATTATAGTAGTTATATTCTTGTACATAGGAGCAGTATTATAGTGTTATATTCTTGTACATAGGGCAGTATTATAGTAGTTATATTCTTGTACATAGGAGCAGTATTATAGTAGTTATATTCTTGTACATAGGAGCAGTATTATAGTAGTTATATTCTTGTATATAGGCATATATATATGTTATAGTTATGTAATAAGCAGTATTATATTATATTCTTGTCAGTTTGGAACAGAAAATTTGAAGTTCATTCAGTTTTCATACTCCATCATTAATGTATTTTCCTAAGATGCCAGTACTAATATTCGTATTATGTTTCAGAGATCTTCATGTGTTTTATTTTGTACATTAGGTCAGAATTAATTAGTTATTCTTCCTCATTGGAGTAATGCAATGAGGCTCGGTCTGAATATTTAATTCTTAGCAAATTATTCTGTGTAATAAATCAATCAATTAGTAAGTTCTAGAAAACGATCTATGGGCTCTCAAAAATGTGTTGGATCATGTCTGTCCACTTTGTGTCTTTAAATGTAGAATTCATTGAGATTTGCGAAAGGAGGTATTAAAGTATATCAAATTGTTGTTAAGGGTGCAGATATGAATCGCTGAACTCTGACATGAATGATATTGTGACCGTCCATTGGACCACCAGATTTTTCATTAGTCATTCATTTTTTTATTGTATTGGAGAATGTATTTAGGTGTGATATGGATCTGCAAACAGATTATATGGTTTTGATTTTGCACATTAGTGTGCTGTGCAGTGATTAATGTGTTATATTCCTGTTCGCTTAGGGGCTAATTCATAGCTAGTTGCTATCTATGTATAGCGTCTGTTTCTTCAGGTTGTGGTCAGATTGACGCTGTTACCACTCACTAAGTTTTAAATAATCATTTGTTACATAGGTGTCGTTATAAGTTTGTCTCTAATCTACCTCGTGTTTGTGGACAGAATGTGTAAAAGTTTCTAATACACTTATCATTGGAGTGTTCCCGGTGAGTTGAGAGTATTAGCCCACGCTGTAGATGAGGGCAAGGTTCAGCCAGAATCTCACTTTTAGTAATTTAGGCAGGCAGTAAACAGTCTAATAGACTAGTTCCCTAATTTACATTTTCTTTGATACCAGCTGGAGCTATTATCATGTAATTTTGATCTGTACATTTAATGGATTGCCCAAATTCACCTGTCAGAAAATGGAAAGACCTGCTATGATACATCACTAAGGTAAGTTCACCTTCATTATGTCCTTGGTCGCCTCTCTTTATGTAGGATATTGCTGAGTCACATAATTGCTGAAATATTCTGATTATACTGATGTGCATGTTACATGTCAGGTGGATCTGAGATTCATCCATGTTGTTATCCGTTAGATTGCGCTGTCAAACTTGACAGCGTGATCTAACACACGTCGGCAAGGATCGCACCATTCTCTGCTGCAATCGGCGAACCTTGTGTATCAATTACGGGTACCAATGTGCTTCAATGATACAAAGTTGATGATGACCCTGTTGCTGTTATGACTCATTCTGTGAACATTGCCTGAGCGCGGCTTCCACGGGAGACGATCTATTTCTGTAGTACAAAACGTGCATCATCAAGCTTGTACAGCCAACAATAGGATTGTGACTGTAGCGCCCTAAGGTGCCAACTGCAATAAAGAAAAGGGGTAAAAAAGACATTTTTGAAAGTGTGAAAAAAGAACAACAGCTCAAATCACCCCCCTTTTGCCCCATTGAAAATCAAACTATTAAAAAAATAAAATACACATATTAGGTATCGCCGTGTTCAGAAATGCCCGATCTATCAAAATATAAACTCAATAAATCTGATTGGTAAACTACATAGCGGAAAAAGTCAAAATGCCAACATTAATGCTTAATTTGTAAAGGGGATTTGTAAAATACAATCTATTTTGACTGTGTAATGCAAATTTGCCCAAATTCACGCAATGTGCAGAAAATGGCCACATTGTTTGGCAGATACATGACAATGGGATGCACCATTATTATCAGTATGGCGGTATCATTTTAGTAATATTTGAGTAATAATTGCTAATATTCTTAGATAACTGTCCATTATAATCTCATTCCTGATATCAGGATCAGCGGGGCAGTCCAGATTAGACCACACCCCTGAGTAAAGTCTGTATCCTCAAAGCTCCCCCTAGTGGCAGCTGTTGATAGCTCCTATAAGGGTCCAAAATTCACTGCAACCTAATAGAAAGTGTTTAATATTCTGTAAGATTCACGGAAAAAAAAATAGAAATGAAAAATTATTAATAGAAGCAAATGAGCTACCACAATGGACAAGCTGACGGGCGCCTCCTCTGCTTTTGCGCTTGCTGGAAATACAGCTAGTTATCAGAGATTCACACAGACGGCTCCTCACCCACTCCATCAATATCCTCCGAAAACAACGGCAGCATCTGTTTACTTCATCTACAAACACACCAAGGGCGGTAAATCTCTCTAAGCCAAGCTGTTCCGAGCCTGCACAATCCACCATTATTTTACATATTATACATAAAGACACAAATTAACCACTTGATGCAATTAACATAACGGTATGGGCACCACCGGGGGCACAAGCTCATAGGAGACCATGCTATCACTATACATTGGGATATCACATGTAATGTAGATAATAGAACAAGCAACAGATCACAGTTCAACTCTGCTAGGGACAAAATTATAATAATAATAATAATAATAATATAATAAATCAAACGAATAAAATCGTATGCCCCCTTCTCTTACCAGTTTATAATCAGTAATTAGAAAAAAATTAATAAAATAGTAATGATAATAATCTAATTCCACTCTTTTACCATTTTAACAATGCAGTAATAGCAAAATAAACATCATTTTTATTATTATTATTATTATTATTATTATTATTGTTCATTTCTATTACTGTATTGTTAAAATGGGTAAAGAAGGTGGGAATTAGGTTCTATTATTATATTATTATTAATAATAATATTTTTTTCTTAATTACTGTATTATAAATTGGGTAAGAAGAGGGCAATAGGATTTTTAGTAGTTTTTATTATTATGATATTATTATTATTATTATTATTATTATTAATGATAATAATATCTAAATCCACTTACCCCTTCCTCTTACCAGCATAAAATATAATAATAATAATAGACTAATAGTAAATAAAATTCAGTTCCCCCTTCATCTTAGCCAGTTTAAAGAACCAGTACCGTAATTAAGAAAATAATAATAATAATATAAATAAATAAATGTAATTAATAAGTAAAAACTTAAAAATCTAATTCCTTCTCCTCTTACCCATTTAATAATTCAGTAATTAGAAGAAAAAATATTAATAAAACCTTAAATCCATTTCCTCTCTTTTAGCCAGTTTAAAATGCAGTAATTAAGAAAAAAACAATAATAATAATAATATTATAATAATATACAACAATAATAATAAATAAAAATCAAAAATCCATTTCCCACTCCTCTTGCCAGTTTAAAAATACAATAATTAAGAAAATAAAAAATAAAAATATAATAATAAATAAAAATCTATAAAATCTAAATCTCAATTCTTCCAAATCTATCCTGTGATCGCATTATGCACACTGTCGGAGTCTAAGCCACCACCTACCATTACACTTGTGATGATGTCACCCTCAGAGCTGTCCCTAAAACATAAAAAAATAATATGATCAGTCAGAATGTGCTAGCAGTAAATAGTCAGTGGGCGGTCTCATTCTCCAGGAGTCATGCAGACCACTCCCCTTCTGGCTTGATGACATCCCGGTGCATGAGACAGGACACCACATGACTATTCACAGGGAAAAATGTCATTTTATCATGTATTTTTTTTCTTTAAGCTGAAAGGGACATTTCATAAAAGACATTTTTTTAAGGTTGCCTTAATATATCCATTTACCTAATATAAATGCTGCTGCTCCTCTCTATGTGAGATATGGCCCATTCTCCCGCTTTATACAAATCTAGTCGTTAGTTATATGAGTGTGGTTCTCACACTCCTCTGTAGGCATATTCTTGAAGACCACGCCCGTTGGCTAAATACTTGATTCATACAAAAAAAAACAACAACGCCGATTCAGTGACAGCAGCATTTACACCAGATTAAAAAAATGATTGCTGTTCCTCACTCCAGATGAATGAGGGACAAAGCCTGAAATACAGCTTGTAGGCATCTCTGTACACCAAGAATTGTCTCTTCCCCCAGCAACATCTGTCAAGAAGGATGCATCTTAGGTTCCGGTACGGCAAGGGTGTGTGCCGAGGCAGGTATGCAATAATTTGATTTAGCTGATATACACCGGGATACATTATTCAACAACCATCTGAGAGAAGGTCTCAACCAGGCAACAAAGCTTGTGAGGAAGCCATATGGCTTCAGAAAAATGGTGGGCCGTTGATAATGTCACAGGGTGCTAATAGCGCATGAGTGGAGTAGTAACAGAAAGACAGATGGGCTGAGGAAATCAGAGAAGCTAGTCTGACCCTGTAGACTGGGATTCCCTAGCTAACTTTTATTCCAGATTTACCCTAAAGGTGGAGATGTCTAGACCGCCAACCTTGCCCTTGCTCCTATCCAGCCCTGGGCTAACACCTCCTCATCTTCACTTAGGGAAAGGAACAGCAACACCCAATAGATGATTCTCACAAAGTGGTTTGCTTCAGGAAAGCTACTCTAAAATAGCACTATGTCATCACAGCACCAGTTCATAGCAGAGACTAAACTCTATCAACGGCACCTGCTGGTAGGAAAGGGAATTAAAGACTGGAAGGGGGAGAACCGCATTACCTGACACACACAACAGCTCACACAACAGACTATAGACGACAATACTGCAGCTGCTACTGACATGAACCCTGAAGGTACCTACTGGAATTACACTCATTTAATCACTGCAGAGAAGTTCAAGTAGACTGCAGTGCATACCACATGAGACACACAGTTTATGGGGCATTTTGGTGAGATTATTATCGAAAACACTGTGATTGTACTGGTTATGGGGCATTTTGGTGGTATTATTAGAGGCACTGTGATTGCACTGTTAATGGGGCACTTTAGTGGTATTGACACGCCCCTCCAGGGTCTTAGGCTTTCTTGAAGCTTCATCACGAGGATCACAGGGACCGAGACCCGGCTCCATGACCCTGGCGGTGTCATTAAAAGTTGGGCGTGGGTGGCTCTCTCACTTTGGAGTAGGAGGGTTAATTCTTGGCAGGGATAACTGGACCTGGGGATACTTGTTAATTTATATGTGACGCCACTCGCAGGTTGCGGCTAAATCTGACCACCACTGCTCAACACTCTTCCTAGCAGCCGATGGTTAGGAGGCAGCAATGTTCTTAAGGCCTCTACGGGTAGGGCTGACCCCTAAGGTGACCAAAGGTACCTGAGTGAGTTGGTAGTTGTATTTCTGGTGCTTTAGACACATTAAGAAAGTTCACAGACACAACGGTTGCAGTCTTCAGGGCTTTTACTCAGTCTTTGTGCAGCAGCCCGCTGTGTACTGGGTTCTCGGAGGCAGGGATCCAGCTACTCCCGGGTAGTAGGGTGATACGTGACAAGCACCCCTTCTCTGTCCTGTCCTTTCCTGGTCGTCTCACACGGCGTTTGCTTCACCCGTCCTGCCTTGCGCCTCGCCACACAGAGCTCTGAGCCAGTGACTGTGGGCTTTTCCTAGGGGTTCCCCTGCAGTGTCTCCCCTTAGCCCTATGGTTGCCACCTTTTCAGCATATATGCGCGGTTGTCGACTGTGTCACCTTGAAAGTGCCACAGTCTCCGGGTTGCTAGCTGAGCCTGGTCTCCTCCACTAGTCTTTTGGATTCCTGGTGTCCCTTGTAGCCTAGTCCCTCCACTTGCCTACGCCTGACAATAGATACGAGCCCTTCGTGTAGATTGCTCACTTCCCGTGGCTCTGGGACCCCCTCTTTCTCCCGAAGCCACTTGGGTGATGTTCTGCTGTAGTGTTCGGCCTTAGGACGAGCTCCCACTTGCTCCAGTCCTCTGGACGTTTATTGCCTAGCTGCCCTCCAACTCGACCTTGGTGTTCAACGGTCTCTACCCAGCTGTTCTACCACCTCTCCTCAGCTGGTCACTCTCTCTGTTAACTGTCTTTCTTCTCACTGTCGTCTCTCCGGCCTGTACCCTATTTACCAGTGAGTGGGATACTACACCCTGACAGGGGTGCAGTACCTCTGTGGCGACTGGATCCGTAGGGTGCCACAGTATTAATATTAGAGGCACTATGATTACACTGTATACAAGGCACTTTGGTTGTATTAATATCAGGGGGACTGTGATTTCACTGTTAATAAGGCACTTTGGTGGTGTTATTATAAGGGGCACTGTGATTGCACTGTATATGGGGCACTTTGGTGGTATTATCAGAGGCACTGTGATGGCACTGTTTATGGGGCACTTTCGAAGCATTGTTTGTGGATTATTTTTTCACCTCTGTATATAAAGATCTTTTGTGCCAATGTTAGCAAGGAAGTCCAATAAAGATGCTACCAGCAGGCGCACTACATTCACAACTTGGAATCTATCGGATCAATTTCTTAAAAATCATTGTATTTTTCTTGCTGCACATTTTCAGAACTCTCCATACTATTTGGTTAGACCTTCACCCCCACCTCGATTCCCCTCATCCATGGGACAAGACTTGAGTGCCCGGTGACGTCACAGACGAGGTAGGTTGGATCTACAGTGCCCACTTCTGGACACAACAGTGCATCACACTCATCAGACAGCAGTGTATGGAGCCTCCTGAAATATCCGCTATGTCCTGATAGCAGATAAATATAGAAATGTTACATGAAAAGTGTAAAGTAACCGCCGCCATCAATGAATAATTCTTTATTGTGTCCGTAATGAAACCATTTATCACCCGCGATGTGTTCGGGTTGAGCCTCCACCTGCCGCAGCCTAGATAGAATGAGATAGGAGATTTGCATTGGCTCAGGGGATCGGCGCTGTGACACCACAGGGCAACGAATATCCAGACTCGCACTGCCATGAAATTGAGAGCAAAATAGAATAACCTGGAACTTGTGAAGGACAAAGAGCCGAGATATCACCGCGAGCCGCCGACCAGACGGAGGGGAACTGCAAATGTAAGCAACAGGTCTGACATTATAGGCAGTGAACTGAACCATCGGTGATCCAAGAAACATGGCCGAAAATAGACGAGTCAAGAAGAAGAAGAGTTTATTCTCTGCAGCGTAAAATGCGGGAATGAAAGCTGAGTTATCTAAGAAGCAGAAAGGGCAAAACAGTGAGAGTTCATGATTTACAGGATAGAAAGAGATAATGGGTCATCGCATATTACAAGACCTGCCCGAGCAACTAAATAGTAGAAATGATGTAAAGGAGGAAGATAATAATAGATAGATATAAAACAGAAAAAAAAAAAGAAAAAAACTGCACAGCATTCAAGATATAGTGTGAACTGGTCCAAACTGAGCTGCAGAAATAATTCACTGCTGCACTCAGCTACTACCAAAAATGCACACATGCTAATAAGCGGTCTATATATGAGGTAGAAATTTAAGAACGTACGATTTTTAAAAAAAAAACTCAATAATCTTATCTTTTTATTTTTCTGGGGTCTTGGTACATACATTGGCCAATATCTGTTTGCTCATCAACCACGACACGGTGACCCCAGATCTGATGAGTCCTAACGTTGACATCCCTGTCCTCCTTGTCCTCCCTATCCCACTTCTAAGTGGGTGGACACCATCTCAACCTCAGACCACCTGGGGGCGATGAAGGTGCTAAGTGCAGCTATGGAGCCAGCAACTCCACAGATTAGACAGAAAACAGAAAAAAACTGCACAGCACTCAAGTTATAGTGTGAACTGGTGTAAGCTGCGATGCTGGAACAAACAACCAGAAAAATTATTTTAGATAGATAGATAGATAGATAGATAGATAGATACCAAGAAAAAATGTCTCTGCAGCACACAGCTACTACCAATATCGTACTTTTTTTTTTTTGCTTAGTAGATAGATAGATAGATAGATAGATAGATAGATAGATAGATAGATAGATAGATAGAGGGCCGGCTCCAGATTTTTGTGGGCCCCAGGTAAGATTCTTAATAAGCACCTTTTACACTCTGCCCCCGCCCCACCTTGCTGCTGCACGTTCGCACCTTAAGCCGTACCAGGTATAAACTGCAAAAAGTAACATTATTACTATTACTCTTATTATTAATTGAAGCTTCCCCGCCAGTGTAAAAGGCAGGGGTCATTAGCGCTAATTTTAATGTATCAAGGTGGAATATGGAGGAAATAGATCTATAGTTAGTGTGTTATTATTGTTATTATCCTTCTGCAAATTATACATGATGCACACAGCTCTGCAACATGCCCATAGACATAGATGGCTCTGCTACATGCGCATGTAGACACACAGTTCTGCTACATGCACACGACACATAGTAAACACACACAGCTCTACTACATGAATATTCAGACACACACACACAGCTTTACTACATGAACAAACAGATACACACACACAGCTCTGCTACATGCACATTAAATGCACATACACTTGTATTGTTACTATGTTATTTGTCCTAGTCTGCCCTTTTTAGCATGTAAAGCGCCTTGGAATATAATGGCGCTATATAAATAAATAATAATAATAATAATAATAATACAGATACACACACAGCACTGCTACATGGACACTACATACCCAGCTCTGCTACATGTACAATACATGCACATACAAACACACACATAGCTCTGTTACATGCACCATACAAACACAAACAGCTCTGCTCATGTGTACAATACATGTACATACAGATACAAACAGCTCTGCTACATACACATACAAACACAGCTCTGCTGCATGCACAATACAAGCACATACAGACACACACAGCTCTTCTACATGGACACTACATGCACACTCAACACTTAGATCTGCTACATGTACAATATATGTACATAGAGATACACACACAGCTCTTCTACATTCACATACAAACACACAGTGGTCTGCTACATGTACATACGTACACACACACATATCTGTTACATAGTCAATACATGCATGTACAGATACACACATACAGATATACATACATACAGATACATACACATATTCATACAGACACACCCACATACAGATATAGATATACACATACAGACACACGCATACAGAAACACACACACATACATACAGATACACAACATGTAGATTAACATACAAGTACAACATACAGATACACACATACACATACAGTATAGATACACACATACAGATACACACATACATATTACCATATCCACCTGATCTTGATTGGTGCAGAGCAGGAAGAGGAGCCGCTGGGAACTGCAAGAGGCTGCAGAAGCAGTTTCTTCCAGGACCTTGATTTCAGTCACGTGATCAGTCACATGTACCGATCACCATCTGTGCAGAGCAGGAGATAAGAGAGAAGACAGCTGTGTGTGAGCAGGTCTCTCACTGCTTCCGCTCACACACAGCTGTGGGCCCTCTCACTTCTTCAGGGCCCCGACACCTTCCTGGGTACTCTGGAGAGATAGATAGACAGACAGACAGACAGATAGATAGATAGATAGATAGATAGATAGATAGATAGATAGATAGGAGATAGATAAATGGATGGATAGATTGATAGAAAGATAGATAGACTGACAGATAGATAGATAGATAGATAGATAGATAGATAGATAGATAGATAGATAGATAGAATAGATAGAATAGATTAGATAGATAGATAGGTAGACTTAGATAGATAGATAGATAGATAGATAGATAGATAGATAGATAGATAGATAGATAGATAGATAGATAGATAGATGATAAATATTCTCCATACAGGAGGCACCAAGAAGTTTCATCCCCAACAAAGGCTTTTGTTCAAAGTATTAAAAATCTTTCAGTAAAGTGTTCAATACTTTTTCCCTGTGTCATTTCTCATTATTACACATCACTAAATTTATAGACTTCTATGGTTTGATTGTTTTGCCTGTGTGGATTGGATGAATTGTTACTGACATCTGGTGAGAAATTCATGCCAATAGCCAATTTAGATATATATACTTAGAAAAGTTGTGATGTGTTCAATACTTAATTCATTTGTTTTATGTGTCATCCCCCAATATGTAGTAATGTCCCCCATACTGGGTTCCATCGTGATATATATGTCCACCATTCTGGTGCATATGTCCCCATCCCGGGCCCTTTCCTGATAAATATGTCCCCAATCCTAATATATTTCTTTCATCCTGGTATATATGTCACCCATAATGAGTTAATTACTGGTATATATCTCCCCGAACCTGTGCTCCTTCCTAGTATATATGTTCACCATGGTTAACCCCTTACTGGTATATCTGTCCCCTATCCTAGTATACATGTCTCCTGTTCCGCTGCTGTTCTTTAATGCATAAAAAAAAACAACAATACTACTCACCTTCCTTTGCTCCCCCACCATGTGGCATCCTTTTCTGTAGCCGCTGCAGAAGCTGGCAGCTAACTTCAGCGTGCAGCACATGATGTCACTGCCATGCGCTGGCAATGACTTGCGTACCAACATTACCTACATGCCTTTGGTTGGCCAGTGGCATGTATTGCGGGCAGAGACCAGTTGGCTATCTGTGCTACAATGCTTTTCAGCTGAATGTGCGTCCCTGGATGCACATCCAGTTGAAGCATAAGCTGGCGTCTGTTAGGAAAATCAAGAGTTAACAATTATAGCAAAATGTATTTTCTAAACTATGTTCTTATAGCTTGGACAAAAGAATGTTTATAGATTTGTATTTATCAAACACCTGTTTCTGGGACGTGACTGTTATCTTGGATTTGTACAGAACTGGTGTTGGTAACACCTAAGAGATTGATAAGCAGGTGTATTCAGGGGAAGACAGATCAAGATACTATCTTATCTTCTGTTTTGTATAATAGCTAACATTTGAAGAAATTAATTACACAAATATATTTTAAACAATAGGAAATAGCAAGATTATCTGAGTGCCTCTTTTAGTAAAAAAGCCTTGTGATGTATTATTTGTCAGACAACAGTTTGATAACTGTTAGACAATAGCTTGACCACTTGTCTCCAAGAATACTTCAGATGAATCCGTGCTTCAAAAAATCATTCATCCAACAGCATTGGCGGGCCCTCCTTTTCGCACAAGCCCAGTCATGGTTGCACCCTCTGCAACCATAATCATTATGCTCCTGGTAGTGGCCTTTAAAAAGTTTAAAAACTGCATATTTTGTCTTCAGATGAAAACCTGGCATAAAGAGGCACATTCAAGGGGCAGGACTTGGGTTGTGGCCTTTAACAAGGAGTGGACTCATGAAATAAAATCTAAAAGCTGGCACGTGTGATTCATAGTCCTTCTTAGGCTGGCTTCACATTTGCGTATGTGTCTGCATGCTGATCGCATGCAGACACATACGCAGTGCAAAGCAGGGCCGAAAGATGTGTCCGCAGCGGAGAATGTCCGCCTGCGGACACATCACTGTGCAGGCTGGCCAGCCAATCGGCGTTGTCAGGGGGCGGAGATCAGCGCCGGAGACCTCCGCCTCCCCGCCGCCGGTAACCTCCGGGACGTGTCGGCGGGGAGAACAGGTGATCTGACAGCTGTTTGAATCTTCTCGCGCCGACACCGAGAGGAGATGTCGGCGCGGGAAGATTCAAACAGCTGTCAGATCAGCTGTTCTCCCCGCCGACACCACTAGGAGATTACCAGCGGCGGGGAGGCGGAGGACAGCAGAGGCTCAGCTGATCTCCTGGTGGCCGTCGGTGATCTCCTGTGACATCACCGGCGGCCACCGGGAGCTTTTTCAATGGGTCTGCAGCATTCTCCTGCGCTGTCAAGCGCTGAACACTGCGGACCCATTGAAGCCAATGCATTTTTTGTGCGCTTGGGGACGCTTGCTGATTTTCCAAGGTCCCCAAACGCACAAAAAATGCAACATGCTGCGTCCCGGGTGCGGACGCTGGACACCGGAAGGAGCAGATATCGTCCGCATCTGCTCCCGAACGCAGCAAACGCAGGCACCATGCGTTCCTATGTTAAACATAGGAACGCAGTGCGCATGCGTTTGACTGCGTATGGGAACGCAGCAATACGCTGCCTTCCCATACGCAAATGTGAAGCCAGCCTTATGCAGACAACAGGAGTCAATATAGTATAAGCAAACTGGTGATGTGGATTCTCTAAGCATAGATCATGGTAAACAATAAAGGTTAGAGGCAGTGGTGAAGCAGGCAGAATTGACCAAATCCATGTGAATTAATAAGGACAAGTGCAGCAGGGTATCCAAAATGTCACATTGATGAGCAAAGCCAGAAGCACCAGATTAAACCGAGCCCAATGTGCAGATAGCACAAAAAAAGCAGAGATGTATAGACAACTGATATTATAGGACGCCCAGCACAATACAAAGGGTTCAACGGAATGTTATAGGTCAAGGAAGACCCTGACGGTGGGTGCCACTTGCCTGTGATTGTCCCTAGCTGCCCTCTCATCCCTATGTGCGTCTTTCACTCCACCGCCGTCATGTGCCTCGTTCTTGGCTGTCACCTCAACTAGCCCTGGCTAGTGTGAAGGCCAGTGCGTTTGCTAGACGACACCTCTAAAGTAATTCATATACAGGAGACATAGACAGATACGGTGTGGTCCTCAACCTGAATGCAAGCTGAGATATACTGAAGCTGCTAGCAAGAGCTAGCGCAAAAGAAATTAACTGCATTTGAAATCCAGCAGACCCAGAGCTGTCATGAATTTCCTACTGACTCGTGACAAGCAGAGCGTTAATTATCAAGTAACTTGTAAGCAGAGGCGAAAGTGATAACCCTTGAAAGAAGTTGGTAATTTGGAACTGCAGTCAGGAGCAGCAGCGAAGATAAGAGTCAAGTGTACGATGAAGCAAATTCCTGGAAAAGTCAGTGGTAGCAGGATGATGTACTTCCTGAATACTCAGGTAGGGGGCAGCTATCTGAGGCAGCCTGAAAAGGCCCAGTATAATGATATCACTAGTGCTTGTCAGACCACCTGTCACGTGTTGACTGTTTTGCAGTCCATGTGTGTTGCTGCTGTTATTTAAATCTGAGTTTATTGCCAGAATTAATGCCAGAAAGCTGTTTTGTACTGCTGTGCAGGTGGAAGTGGAGGGGTGTGTTATAGCATTCAGATCTCCACTCCCTCAGCCTTGAAGTAGTTCCACTTCCCTCCACCAGGTGTCGCAGATAGAGTTCAGTCTCTACTTGGACCCCATGCAGTGAGAATGCGTTGTGCTGTGCTGCTGCTGCTACTGATCCCTTCCGTAGAAGCTGCTGAGTTTTCACGATCCGTGGGTGTAGGTGGGAGCTCTTAGCCTAGGACTGATCAGGAGAAAAAGGCAAGGATGGCAGCCTGGACATCCTCACCTTCAGAGTTAATTACAGGATGAGGGTGAGCCATTGACCCCCAGTCTAAGGGTCAGCTTAACTCCCTAGTTCGCCTTTATCCATCTTACCATCCTGTCTCTTGATTCCAATCCACTATACCACCCTGTGGCACCACTATAGTAACCTGGTGAGGACTAGCAAAGAAGAAGTTGACTATAGGGGAAGGAAGCAAACTCTGCACTAGAGCTCGTTACAGGTAACACTATAAAATCAGGATAAAAAAGCAAGTAAAACAAAGGGAAAGCTGCAGTACAAAAGTGTAAGTGATGTGCTTAGTGCTGGGGAGATAATGTGCAAGTATGGAGGTAGACTTCAATTATAGTAATTAAACAGATGCACCAAGTCGCAAAATATTAAAGGAATTATAAAAAAGAAAGAAAACAAAGTACGGTAGATTTAGATATAAAATGACGATGCTGCAATGTTATCACCTGCCGATATTCATAAACACCAATGTTCTGATCTGACATAATGGGTCTCACACGGCCGCACATTACATTGTTCCAGACACAACATAATAGAAATCTACAATCTGTTCTGTTTATCGACTGCGAATCGCAGGATGCAGAGAGAAACAACAGGTGCAGCGCTAACAGCCAGGACCCGGGAAATGACTCCAGATCGTCGTGTTCTCAGCCGATAAAGTGTCTGACAAAAAGGACTGGAGACAATTAATTCAGGATACGAAGGAGCATTGTGCGGAGTCTGGGAAGCGGCAGCTCCCCATCCACTACATTCAGGGTGCAGACAATGAGGAGAGGAGAATGGCAAACAGCCTGGTAAAGGCGAACTGCTGGCTGTAAGTAATGAATGACTATGATTTATAATTAAGTGAGAAATCATTACATTCTGAGTACAAGGAGGAACAGTTCATCTTAAAATAAAATTATTATAGTACTAACCTCATAATACACACAACACACCTTAGCTGCTGCAGAACCTCATAATACACGCGTCAGCTGTTGAAGAACCTCATTATACTCAAGACAGCTACTGTGGAACCTTGTAGTACACACATCAACTGCTGCAGAACCTCATACTACACATCTCAGCTGATGCAGAACATCATATACATTTTGGCTGCTGGAGAACCTCATAATACACATCTCAGTTTCTGCAGAGCAGAAGATAGAGTTCAGTCTCTACTTGGACCCCATGCAGTAATATGCCCCCCAATTGGTGAAAAACTTCATAATACACACCTCAGGTGCTGTCGAACACCATAGTACGCATTTCACCTGCTGCAGAACATCATAATAGACACATCAGCTGCTGCGGAACCTCATACTACACATCTCGGGTGATGCAGAACATCATACACAGCTTAGTTGCTGCAGAACCTCATAATACACATTTTGGCTGCAGCAGAACCTCATGATAAGCTCCCTAACTGCTGAAAAACTTCGTAATACACACCTCAGCTCCTGCAAAACTGCATAGTTCAAACATCACTTCTGCTACACAACTCAGATGTGCAGACCATCATAATATACCTCATCTGCTCTAGAACTGCATGATAAATGAAACGACCCCCCCTCCAGGGCTGTGGGATACTCAGAACCGGGCTATAGTACTACTGGAGTGTCACAGGGGTCGAGATCCAGCTCCGTGACCCTGGTGGTGTCAATAAGAGTCTGGAACTTAAGGTTTTGGGGATTAAAGTCGTGACGCCACCTACGGTACTCAGCCAGGGATGGCCGACGCTGTAGTTCAGACCTCCGGGGCAGATGCTGTCGCTCCCCGTAGGTGGAGCGGTACCCCGGGGGCAGGTGTAAAAGTCAATGTGTAGATGGTGATTAAGTTGCTGTGCAGAGCAGGGGACGTCGGAATAATTCAAGGACACAGCTGATTCAGTGCCACACTTTTACTCACTGTTCTTAGGTGGTAACTAGTGATGAGTGAGTACTGCAAGAATCGGACTCGTTATGCTCGCAACGAGTAGGTACTGGTACTCATTGCAAGTATAGCGAGTCCAATGGCAGTGAATGGACAGGCGAGTACTTTCGCAGTGTATCTATATATACTGTGAGGTAGCGCCCGGGGAACCCGCTTGCATAACGACAACAACACACGTGTTCATAATTTAACCAATGTCTACCCGTTTATTTTTCACATATTAACATAACCCGGGTAGCATGTCTGACACATTTCACATTGATTATAAACACTTTCTATAAATACACCATACATCTACTATATAATTGCCGTAGCACGTTTTGTGTCGGACCCCGGCACGTCGTGGATATGTCACACTCTGACGTCACCACGGCGAAGCATTGGCCGCGTAGCGGCCAATGCGAGTCGTTAGCTGCGCGAGCAATGGCCGCGAGGCCATTGCGAGTCGCTAGGTTTGTGCGAGCAATGGCCGCGAAGCGGCCATTGCGAGTCGCTGGCCGAAAATAGAACCAGAGGCTCGCCACAAAGCTAGCGATTTCCCGGTCGGGTAGCGAGTCGCTAGCCTCAGCGGGAAATCGCTAGCTTTGTGGCCGAGCCTCGCGAGTCGCTAACCACAGTATATCTCCCTATACCTTCTAAGGGGATATGATGATATCATCATCATCATCAATCATCATCAATCATCATCATCAATCATCATCATCATCATCATCCATCATCATCATCCATCATCATCATCATCATCCATCATCATCATCCTACTACTACCCGCACAGTACCCCCCCAATGGCCGCACAGACCCCCCCCCCCTCAATGGCCGCACAGACCCCCCCCAATGGCCGCACAGACCCCCCCCCAATGGCCGCACAGACCCCCCCCTCAATGGCCGCACAGACCCCCCCCCCCCCCTCAATGGCCGCACAGACCCCCCCCCTCAATGGCCGCACAGACCCCCCCCTCCCCCCTCAATGGCCGCACAGCCCCCCCCCTCAATGTCCCAAAGTCAGCTGTGACCGCCTGGCCCTTGGACACTGGCTGCCATGCACACATCAGCTGGTAGGCTCCCATCACTTACCCACTGAGGACGGATCACTTCCAGCACCTCTTCACATGGCAGTGCTCTGAACTTCTGAATCGTCCTCTCCTCACTCAGACACCTGGCAGGTTCCTATCCAGCCTACTCACTCCCAGCTGCAACCCAGTGAGTCAATCAGCACATCTTCACTCACACACAGACCTGACATGTGATTAACCCCCTGTGCACCATTCAGGTTTAGCCCAGCAAAGCACTCCAAAAAGTATAGAACACACCCCAAAAAGTATTGAACGCGTCCCAATAAGTATTGAACACACCCCAAAAAGTATTGAACACACCCCAATAAAGTATTGAACGCGCCCCAAAAAGTATTGAACGCACCCCAATAAGTATTGAATGCGCCCCAAAAAGTATTGAACGCGCCCCAAAAAGTATTGAACACACCCCAATAAGTATTGAACACACCCCAATAAGTATTGAACGCGCCCCAAAAAGTATTGAACGCACCCCAATAAGTATTGAACGCGCCCCAAAAAGTATTGAACGCGCCACAAAAAGTATTGAACGCGTCCCAATAAGTATTGAACACACCCCAATAAGTATTGAACGCGCCCCAAAAAGTATTGAACGCACCCCAATAAGTATTGAAGCGCCCCAAAAAGTATTGAACGCGCCACAAAAAGTATTGAACGCGTCCCAATAAGTATTGAACACACCCCAATAAGTATTGAACGCGCCCAAAAAAGTATTGAACGCACCCCAATAAGTATTGAACGCGCCCCAAAAAGTATTGAACACACCCCAATAAGTATTGAACGCCCCCCAAAAAGCATTGAACGCGCCCCAAAAAGCATTGAACGCGCCCCAAAAAGCATTGAACGCGCCCCAATAAGTATTGAACGCACCCCAAAAAGCATTGAACGCGCCCCAATAAGTATTGGACCCCCCCCAAAAAGTATTGGACTCCATCAAAAAGTAGCTATAACTACTATAATCAAATTAATGCACGTTCTAGAATCCCGATGCATTTGCATCGGGCTCACAGCTAGTTTACATATAACATTACATAACACTTATATTGCACATAATGATTATAGTAACCCGGGACCTGTAACCATCTCTCTGTCCCCATTGAAGCTCTACCAACAGCTCCCGTGGTGGCTACGGCCTCCGGCCTATCTACACATTCCACATACATTCCGGTTCATCAGGACCTTTAACTGACTACACTGAGTCGGTCCCAATGGCGGTACCAGCCGCCTGACTTTAGTCACCCAGCATGATGATATACCATTAACCCGTAGTCAGGATTCCAGCCTGACCAGGTTCTTACACACCGTATGTGACCCATCCTAACACATCCATGGATCACATACATCCTGACACACGCTCACAGCCCATCATACGATATCCATGGACTGCGGCTCCCCTGGGTCCATAGCAGGGATTGGCCTACCTGAGTCACCGGGCAAACCGAGCGTCACCAAGGCCTCCTCACCACGTGTTTAGGCCGACAGCCGCCACCAAACCTCCACCCTGTGGCAAGTCTCCAGGTCGACGACTGTGCCCACGCCTGAGTCGAGCGCCCTCCAGGATCAGCCTCGGTTCCCCACTCCAGGAGCCCTCGTTACCCCCGCATCTGGCCACAGGTTCACACATACCATCGAAGGACGGTTTGAGGGACAGGTACCCGCCGCATGCAGCAGGCCAAGCCTCCCTCTCGTCCCCACGGGACGGAATTCCTCCGATCTCACACCCATACTTGCTGGGTTTCTCTCACAGACTGACTCTGCTCAGCTCTCTGGCTGGTAATCAGCCCACATGCTCTCAGGCTGATGTCTGGCTGAGAATGAATCTCCCAATCACTCAGCTGGCTGACCTCTTATCGTGCCTGCCACACCCACACTGAGTCATCCAGCTGGGCTGCTATTCCTCCGGACACACAGACCTGACACACCCACCTGGGCTGTCAGCAATCACTCATTACATCCCATTCCTCATGGCCTCCTCGATTTCATGAGCCACTCATTAGTCACATTAAACCTCATGTTCAAAGTTGGTTCACACAGCATTATCACAGGAAAAACCGGCCAGTGTGAACAGGATCCTCCTGATCCTGCATGTGATGCACCCCGGCCATGAGGATCATGCCGGCGGTGCCTCACAATACACACTGCGAAAGTGCATTAAAAGTTGTTAAAAAATACAAAAATATCATACTTACCTATCCGACGCCTGCACCGGACCGGCAAAGAAGACATCCAATCAACGACAAGGACCTGTGAGTCTGACAGCCAATCAGATGGCTGGTAGCGACCTGGCCAATCAGATGGCCAAATGTCACAAACCATCTGATCGCTACCAGCCACCTGATTGGCCAGATTGCCAGGTCTCAAACGTGCATCAATGACCTGGCAATCTGTCCAATCTGGTGGCTGGTAGCGATCACATGGTTTGTTACGTCGGGCCATCTGATTGGCCAGATCGCTACCAGCCATCTAATTGGCTGTCAGACTCACAGGTCCTTGTCGTTGATCGGATGTCTTTTTTGCCGGTCCCGGTGCAGGCGTCGGATAGGTGAGTATGATTTTTTTTTCTATTTTTTAACAACTGTTATTCACTTTTAGTGCACTTTTGCAGTGTGTATATATAGATACACTGCGAAAGTTAAAGGACTACTCGCTATTCCCCAGTAATCACAAGAAACTCGGGAGTAGCGTGTAGCCCGAATATCGTTACTATTCAGCGAGTACCCAATAGTAACAATTCTACTCGCTCATCCCTAGTGGTAACGTCTGGCTGGGTGCTGTGTCCTACGAGCCAGGGGTCCAGCCACTCCCAGGTAGATTGAAGGACACTTAGCCGGCACCCTGCTCTGTGTACCTTCCCTGGGTTGTCTCTCTCTTGTGCTGGCTCTCTCCCTCCTGCCCTGTACCACAAGCTCAGTGATCTGCGCCAGTGGCCTCGGACCCTGCCGGCCGATGTACTATTCATCCCCTTTGGCCGTATCCGGCCACCTTTGCAGCGAATGGCGTGGATTCGGCTGCTGCTCCTGAAGATGCTGCAGCCTCTGATTGGCTAGCTGAGGCCTCAAGTCTCCTCTACAAGTCTGGGCCTGGTGACCCTCTGCAGCCCTGGTCCCTCCACTTGCCTGCGACTGGCAATGGATGCGAGCCGCACGGGTGGATTTCTTACTTCCCGTGCCTTTGGGACCCCTTTCTCCTCTGGAGCTCCTGCCTGGCTCCCTCCGTCTCTCTCTGGAACTAGCATCCCCGGCTCCAATCCCCTGGTCCTAGTCCTTCTCAGCTCCATCATTGGAGCTAAACTCTCCTTCTCTGTCCTCTTCTCCATTCACTTCCTGCTCTTTTCGTCTTCCTTTTTGCCCTTCCTGTCAATACCTCTAAGTGGCTCCCCTTTCTACAGTTCCACCCATTTCTCCAGCCAGGGATGGGGTTTGATCAAGTCCCCCATCTTTCTGGCCTGAAGTAACTAGTGGTGGAAGCAGGGTGTGGGTGGTGTCCCTTCCTTACTTCGGGTTGGTGGTACAACACCTCTGGCTAAGGTGCAGAACCTCTGTGGCGACTGGACCCTCAGGGGCGCCATATACTGTACACACCTCAGCTGCTGTAGAACTTCATAAAATACATTTCAGCTGCTGTAATACACCCTTAATACATACCTCAGCTGCTGCAGAACTTTAGAATACACTGAGCTATTGTACAACGCCATAATGCACACCTCAGCTACTGTAGAACATGACAATACACACCTCAGCTGCTGTAGAACATGACAATACACACCTCAGCTGCTGTAGAACATGACAATACACACCTCAGCTACTGTAGAACATTATAATACACACCTCAGCTGCTGTAGAACATGACAATACACACCTCAGCTGCTGTAGAACATGACAATACACACCTCAGCTGCTGCAGAACATTATAATACACACCTCAGCTGCTGTAGAACATTATAATACACACCTCAGCTGCTGCAGAACATTATAATACTCACCTCATCTGCTGCAGAACATTATAATACACACCTCAGCTTCTGCAGAACATTATAATACACACCTCAGCTGCAGTAGAACATGACAATACACACCTCAGCTGCTGTAGAACATGACAATACACACCTCAGCTACTGTAGAACATTATAATACACACCTCAGCTGCTGTAGAACATGACAATACACACCTCAGCTGCTGCAGAACATTATAATACTCACCTCAGCTGCTGTAGAACATTATAATACACACCTCAGCTGCTGCAGAACATTATAATACTCACCTCATCTGCTGCAGAACATTATAATACACACCTCAGCTTCTGCAGAACATTATAATACACACCTCAGCTGCTGTAGAACTTTAGAATACACTCAGCTACTGTAGAACATCATAATACACACTTCAGCTACTGTAGTACATGACAATACACACCTCAGCTGCTGTAGAACATTATAATACACACCTCAGCTACTGTAGAACATTATAATACACAGCTCAGCTGCTGTAGAACATTATAATACACACCTCAGCTGCTGCAGAACATTATAATACACACCTCAGCTGCTGTAGAACATTATAATACACACCTCAGCTGCTGTAGAACATTATAATACACACCTCAGCTGCTGCAGAACATTATAATACACACCTCAGCTGCTGCAGAACATTATAATACACACCTCAGCTGCTGCAAAACATCATAACACACATCTCAGCTGCTGTAAAAATTATAATACACCCCTCTGATGCTGCAGAACCTTATCCAGCGGGTGTAAAAAGTATTGAACACGTCACCAATTTTCTAAATAAATATATTTCTATAGATACTATTGACATTAATTTCTCACCAGGTGTCAGTAACAACCCATCCAATCCATACAGATAAAGAAATCAAACCATAGATGTCCATAAATTAAGATATGTGTAAGAATGAGAAATGACCAAAGGGAAAAAGTATTGAGCACATAAAGTAAGAGAAGAGCAAAAAGCCATGGAAAGTCCTGATATCTATCAGTAATTAGAAATCAATCCTGCCACTTAGTGAAAAATATCGGTTCAACTGATGGCCTATAAAAAGGTGTGTCATTACCAAGGAGCCACAAGAAACATCTATGATGGGGAAAAGCAGTGAGCTGTCTCAAGACCGTCACAATACTGATGGCATTGGTTATAGAAGAATTTTAAACTACTGGAGGTTCACTGAGCTCTATTGGGGCCATAATCTAGAAGTGGAAAGAATATAATTTCCACATAAACCAGCCATGAACAGGTGCTTCCCACAAGATTTCAGACAGAGGTGGGAATAGAATTATCAGGAGAATTGTCCAAGAGCCAAGTTCACCTGTGGAGATCTATAGAAAGACGTGGAATCGGCAGGTTCCAAAGAAAACAATAAGTACTGCACTCCCCCTCCATGGCCTGTATGCACGCTCCTGTATGCATGCTCCTGTATGCACGCTCCTGTATGCACACTCACCATGTAAGACTCCATTGCTGGACAATAACCATATTTGGAGGCCAAAAGGCAAATCACCCCCAAAACACCAACAACAGTGAAGTGTGGAGATGGGAACATCATGGTGTGCGGCTGTTTTTCAGCGTATAGCACTGGCAACATCATATAATTGGAGTAAGGATGAATGGAGAAATGTAGTGAGACAATCCGGACAAAAATTTGCTGCATCTACCAGGATGATGAAGATGAAACGAGGGCGACATTTCACAATGACCCCAAACACACAGTGAGGAAAGAAAATGGATCTGCTAGAATGGCGAACCGATCACCAGAGCTGAATCCAATAAAAAATGTCTGGAAGGATCTAAAGCTCAGAGATCATAGAAGGATCCACAGGATCTGCAGGATGTGAAGAGTGTTTGTGTGGAAGAATGGGCCAAAATCCACCTGAGCAATGGAGGGACGAGTGTCTCCATACAGGAGGTGTCTGCAGCATCATCACCAAAAAAAAAGTTTTTTCTATTAAGTATTAAATAACTTTCAGTAACGCAATCAATACTTTTCCCTGTACCATTTATCATCACTTCATTTATGGACATCTATGGTTTCATTTCTTTGCTTGTGTGAATTGGATGGGTGAGAAATTCATGTCTATAGCATCTTTAGAAATAAATGTACTTAAGTTGGTGACGCGTTCAATACTTTTGACAGTAATGTGCTGTAATACACACAGCTGCTCATAATTCACACCTGAGCTGCTGCAGAACCTCACAATGCACACCCTTTTCACACTGATTAATGTGTTCGTGTTAGTAAATGATGGACTTACTACTTCAAAAGATGTTCCGCAGCAGCTGAGCATGCTTTTTTTTTCCGGTCACGTACAGTAATTCATTGATGGCTTCTATTATAGTGTACAGCAGGCGGCACATTCCCCATTAAATCTTCTATTAGCAGACGGCTTTGTGTTCTAGTAATAGGGCGCCACCATTTGGCAGCAATCCGAATATCAGCGGTGCACATTTACTAGTTTTATGTGGGTAAGTAAATGACATATGAATGTGTGTGAGCCACAAAAGTAAAAGAAAAAAACTTAAGTAAATTATAAACAGGACATAACTATACAATGTATCTGCAACATATAAGGTAGTGGTGCCAGGGGTATACGGCTCATGGCAGGGGCGGACTAGCCCAGGTGACAGGGAGGCATTTGCCCCTCAGGCCGGTGGTATTGCCCTAGTTTAGGGCCGCCCCCTTCAATGATATGGGCCGCACGGCGGTGCTTTGTGGCCGCCGATGCCGCAATGACAGCGGGACCCGGGCAGCAAGCGGTGGGCCGCGGCAAGCATGGGCAGTGATATGGGTTTCTTGAGATACTTTATAACTTTGTGCTACTTTGGCGCCCCCCAAAAATATCCTACTCTCACTTCCTTCTCGTTATTGCTTACTGTGCTACTTTGTTTCCCATTTATTTCTATGGGAGCTACTGAAACTTCGTAGATTAGTTGGACTCAGCTATTTCCTTTGCCCCAATTCCTGTGTTCAGCAGGTGCCTGGGTGAAGTTATTCCCATTTGAAACAAGGAAGGGTGCTGCTGAAGAGTTAGAAGAAGCACTACATGGCATGGCCAGTGATAAAGTGCCGGGGTCAGACGGATTACCAGTTGAAATCTATAAGCGGTTGGGGAGACTTTGTTAACCCTCTTATTGAAGGTATTAGAGGCAGCAAGGGAAAGAGGAAATTTACCTGATTCTATGAGGGAGGCTGTCATAGTTATAATCCCTAAGGAGGGTAAAGACCATGGGCGGACTGGCCCAGGTGACAGGGAGGCATTTGCCCCCCAGGCCGGTGGTATTGCCCTAGCTTAGGGCCGCCTCCTGTAATGATAGGGGCCGTGCGGCGGTGCTTTGCGGCCGCAGCTGCTGCAATGACAGCGGGACCCGGGATGCAGGAAGTGGGCCGCGGCAGGCAGCGTGGTGGAGGCCGGTGGGTGAAGCAGCATTCTCCCCCCTGGCTTGTTCTGATAGCATCCACCGACCCCCGCCCGCTTTTCACCCAGATCGATCTGATATCCCCCCCGCTTATCACCCGGCTTGCTCAGATAGCATCCCCCCCCACCCCCTTTTCCCCCGGTCGGTCCTCACTCGGGCTCAGACTGGAAGAAATAGACTGCCACCCAGGGCAGGATCTACCAGCCAACCGCTGGTAAAGACCCCAGATTCCAGATTCATATCGACCAATCTCTCTGTTGACAGCTGCGTGAAGCTTCTGGCCAAGGTGTTGTCAAATGGGCTGACTAGTGTCATTCCTGACTTGATCCACCCGGATCAGTCTGGATTAATGCCCAATAGATCAACAGCAATTAATATACGGAGACTGTATTTGGATTTACAGCTGCCATCTGACAACCGAGGCTGGAGGGTGATTGTCTCGCTGGACGCTCATAAGGCGTTTGACAGCGTCGGGTGGGATCCCTATGGCAAGTGTTGCTGAGGATGGGTTTTGGTCCACATTTCATTGGATGGGTGCAGTTGTTGTACTCACAACCCTCAGCCAGACTCAGAGTGAATGGGGTGGTGTCCCAACAGATCAAGCTTCAGAGAGGAACGAGACAGGGCTGCCCTTTATCACCGCTTCTTTTTGCGGTTGCAATAGAGCCACTGGCTGCGGTCATTAGAGAATCAGCGGAGGTTAAAGGATTTCCATATCAGAACATAGAGGAGAACATTGCTTTGTATGCAGACGATCTACTATTGTTTCTGGAAGACCCTGGTGCCTCGCTGGACCATGCCATGCGGATACTTGAGTTTAGGAGAATCTCGGGATTGAGAATTAATTGGACTAAATCAACCCTCCTTAATGTGGATAGTGGGGTACCTTGGACACAAGAGGATGAAGGAGCTAATAGATTACAGTGTGTTAACGAGTTTAAATATCTGGGTATACAGGTGTCGGTGCCGGTGACAACATATGTGGGCCTGAACCTAACGCCATTATTGAAAACGTTAAGGGCGAAGGTAGCAGCCTGGAACAAATGACATCTGTATGAGGTTGGGAGGTCCAATCTGCTGAAGATGGTGCTGATGCCCAGGCTCTTGTACTTGCTCCACAATGCACCTGTATGGATACCAAGGAAAATCTTTAAAGTGCTCAGTTCAATATTTAGAGACTTGAGATGGGGCAAAAAGCAGGCCAGGATCAGATTACAGATTTTACAAAGACCAAAGGACGCTGGGGGTTGGCAGTGCCAAATCCGGAGCTCTACTTCATTGCTGCACAGTGCCAACATCTGAGGGGGTGGTCTAGTGAGGGGAGAGAAGGAGCCAATAAGGCGGTACTGGACAGTGTTCTTAATAGGCGCCCGTTAGTATTGGAATAGAGGACGGCACTGTGGGATCCCTGGGGGGGGCATCTCCTACTCTAGACCTGAAAAACAAGGTCTGGGATAGACTTAAGAGGGGTATCTGATCTAAACAGATTCACACCCATTTGGGATAACATTAACCTCCCGGAATTCCAGACATTAGGCAGTTTTAAGAAATGGAAACACCTAGGCATAGTATATATGTATCAGTTTATAGATGGAGGACAATTGAAGCCTTTCTCGCGGCTCCAGGGAGCGTACCAGTTACCGGGATCTGAATGGTACCATTATATTCAATTAAAGATTCAGATGGTTACACAGGGTACGGTGGTCCAGTCCGACTTGGTGCTGGAGTACGTTTGTAGTGGTGGAGGGGCGACTAGAGGGGTTATCTCCTTTTTACATAAAGATATTTTACATACTTTCCTCTTGGAACATCCATTAAATAGCAGAACAAAGTGGGAAAGGAGATTGGGAGTATTTCGGAAGAGGAGTGGGATACCATTTTGGAGTATCTCTAAAGGTATCGTCACACGCGGCAATTTTGCAAGCAATTTCACTGGCAATTTGCTGGTTGCAGTGAAATCATGGATACATGGTTCTGTTTTGTTGCCGTGTAGAAATGGAACAATGTATCCATGATTTCACTGCAACCAGCAAATTGCCAGTGAAATTGCTTGCAAAATTGCCGCGTGTGATGGTACCTTGAGTGAACCGCAGGTTGTCCCATCTGTATGTGGTCCACCGGGTGTATAGGCCTCGTCTGCTGCTGTTCAAGATGGGGTTGAAGTCCACCTCGGGCTGCCCAAGATGTGGGAGTAATGAGGCTGGAATTTACCGCGTGATGTGGACATGCCCAGGATTGAGCCCCTTTTGGATTGCTATAATTCATAAAATAGGTGAGGCATATGGGTGCAACATTCCTAGGGTTCCACCGGTGTGTCTCCTGGGGTATGTAGAGGAAGTTGGAGTGGAAAATGCAGTTAAAGTGGTGATTGGTAGATTATTATATGCGACAAGAAAGGTTATTGCTAGGAATTGGATCAGTGAGACTCCCCCACCAGGAGAGAATTTATTAGACAGGTGGATTCTGTCATTCAATTGGAGAAAGATATCTATGAGAGAAGAGGGAATCCTAAGGGTGCGTGCACACGATCAGTGTATGCAGTGTTTTGGACGTCAGTGTCTTGCCGCTTGTAGCATAGTGGATGGGATTTCAAGAAATCCCATCCTCACTATGCGTAACCCGCCTGCAGCGTGTTTGTAGCTGCGGTGCGGGTTTGCCGGCAGTCCGCTCCTCCGCAGCATGTTTATTTCATGCTGCGGAGTCGGAAGCAGCTCCCATTGGGTGACTGCAGGGAGAAGCCAACACGCAGCTCCTCGGGACCGTGTGCACGCACCCTAAAGTCTTTGAAAGGCTATGGAACCCCTGGCTGCAAAGTTATTACACCCTCTCCGGGAATACGTGTTGAGATGCCTCTGGATTTTTTCGGGTTGCTGGGGTTGTTCCCTGTTATTCATATTACTGATTATATGGTGTAAATGCTACCACCTGATTAGTTAAGAATTAATCATATATTGTTTGTACTAACCTTGTACCTGAGGTGGGTTAAGCTGTCTGGGGGGGGGGAGAAGGAAGGGAAGAGATGGGTTGGCTTAAGGGAAGTGGGGGAAACTTGTATACTGTTTTATACTGTTGATATAAAACCTTTTAATCTCAATAAATTTAATCTGATTAAAAAAAAAAACTTGGAAGGGTGAGATTAAACAAAAAATTATTTCTATCTGGAATGACCACCAGGGGGCGCTCATTAAATATGGATCAATACAGCTGTCTTTACTACAGGTGTATACATCTGTATGCAGTAGGCTCCCCCTAGTGGAGGATGTGAGCAACCAGATTTTTATACTACCAGCAAAATGGCTGTGTATATAGGGGCAGCTTGAGCCCGCTGGAATAGGAGGAGCTCCTAAAAGACAACTCTTTATTCTGGCTCATAGAGGAGGGTCCTACGTAGGGGACATATTAAGACAATCCTAAGAAAAAAAAAAACTATTTTGTGCAATATTTAAGTCTTTGACCTAGTCTTAAAGAAGTTTCCATTACAAATGAGACCCCCTTTCTTTTGTCATAACTCTTTCTACCTAATGTACTTCTGCTACCTACCCTGCTCCTGTAAGCCTATCTGTAAGAGGCTTATTAATACCTTTATTATTGATGTAGCTTTGATTCATCCGGTCTGGAGACCGGAATGGGACCAACTGAGCAGGAACCATCACTAGTGGGGGCTGAGAGGAGAGTGAAGTGTGATCTGGGAATACCTGACTGCTGTCACTCAGATAGGCAACGCCGCCCCTTTTAGTGACGTGCCCTGCTCAGTTGGTCCGATTCCTGTCTCCAGACCGGAAAGATCAAAGCTACAACCACAAAAAAGGTATTTATAAGCCCCTTAAAAAAAGGCATACAGGAGCAGGGTAGGTAGCAGGAGTAATTTGGGAAAGTGTTAGGTAGGACAAAAGAAAGCAGGTCACATTACTAGTAGAAAACCTCTTCAAGATTGGCCATAAGTGTGACTGGTGGGGGTGTCATCCCTAAGAAAAAGAGGTTAGCTGCTATGTCTTCCCTGGTGCGGTTGATTCTCCATCAATTGTTGGTCCGGATGAGCAGATGTGATGTAGCACGGACAGATGATGATGGTGAAGTAGAGCGTGAACCAGATGGAATAACAGAAGCTGTGGTGGCAGAACGGGAAAAACGAGGAGAAACTGTGAGTCAGGAATCTGAGTCAAAATAACCTGCTTCATCTGATATATATCGTAGCACAGCTGAGTTTTCCACAGAGTCCGACTAAGAGCTGGCGACAGTATGGGCGAATTGACTCAGGGATAGCAGAGTTGAGTTTGTCACAGTGTCTAATGCAGAAACGGCAGTGGTTCAGCAAAGTTGATGCGGAACTGAGATTCTCACAAAGTCAAATACAAACCTAGCAGAAGTATGGAAGAGTTTGTCACATAATCCAGTATAACAGATCTGAACAGTTATATAGCAAAGCTGGGTTTGATACAGAGACCAGTATAGCAGAATTGACCAGTTGAATAATGTGGCACCCCTGTGGGGGATTGCCACAGGACTCACCGGTGCAGGGAGGGATGTA
The DNA here is from genome assembly GCA_033576535.1 of Allobates femoralis. Lineage (NCBI taxonomy): Eukaryota > Metazoa > Chordata > Amphibia > Anura > Aromobatidae > Allobates > Allobates femoralis. The sequence continues at coordinate 723,004,702 of JARQOC010000002.1, forward strand.
CACCTTGGCACAAACAGCACCCAACACCTTCCACCCCAGAACTGGAGGGGGAGCTCTACTTGCTGCCCTTAAGCAAGATCCCCTTTAAGGATCCAGGCTTGAGGGGAGGAGTTGGTCAGTCTGCAGTCTGCAGTGAACAGAACATTTAGTACTGAAGTTAGTTCCAGTGAGACTGTACAGAAGGAAGGACTGGAAGGAGCTGGTTGCTAGGACCAAGTCAGGCCCAGAACCAGGAAGCTTGACCCAGCTGTGCAACGCCCTAGAGAGAGGCACGGAGGATAGTGGGAGAAGTAGGAAGAAAGAAGAAGGGAACATACTTGGTATCCCTTTAGCCCACCCAGACACCAGAGTCCGAAGTTGCTATTCATCTAAAGTGTAGCAGAGAGAGCCCTGACCAGCCAGGAGAATTTAGTGCCCCTCAATTTCCACCAAGTGAGACACTAAACCTGACCAAGCATAGGACCATGGACCCAAGAGGAGAATAGGGATCCCATAGAAAGGTCCTCATTGTTTGTTGTGAATTAGTACCCTGAGAGGGAGAAAGAGCTGCAAGTTTAGCCCCAGGCGGAGCTTACCCCAATCACCGCACACACTAACAGAGGAGGCCTCACAACTCTCCAAGGTGAACGTCCCAAGCTGCACCAACACCTGGTTACCCTCCTGGACCGTGCCTGTTACCGGAAATCAGTAAAAAGGTACCGAAACAGAGATTATTGTGTGTGTGTGCCTACTTCACCGCCGCCTGCAGCGTTCACAGCAGAACCGCTACTACTAGTCCCCTCATCCACCCTGCTGCCCTGAGGTAAAGCTCCACCTGTGGGGAGCTGTACTACCAAAGCTGCACCTACATTACCTCAGTGGCTGGCCGCAGCGCTGGTAACCCATTTACCAGGTACCACACAGGTGGCGTCACGTTACCATTCCCCCATCATCATCACCTCTACCCGCCATTGAGGGTCCAGGGCACGGAACCGGGAACTGACCAGCTGTGATTCCCCAGTAAGTAACCACTTGTCCCAGTATCTGAGTACCCCCTACCCTGTCGACTGACTCAATAACACAACTGGGTTTGTCTCAGAGTCCTGTATAATAGGAATGGGTTTGCCATAAAGTTCAGTATGGTAGAGTTGACCAGTGGTAAAAGCAGAGCTGGGTTTGTCACAGAGTTCAACATAGCAAAGCTCGGTGTCACAGAGAGTCCAGCACAGCAAAGCTGGGTTTGACACGTGTTTCAGTAAAGCAAAGTTGGCCAATTTTATAGCAAAGTTGGTTTTGTAACAGAGACAAATAGCAGAGCTGGGTGTATCACAGAGTTTAATATATCAGACGCCAACTATGTAATTACTCAGGCAGTGACAGACAACCTGAACTAGATTATAAGGCCTGGGCGCATGATGTCAAGTGCTGAGTAACAGAGGGAGCCATCAGTCATAGAAGAACAGACCACCCAGCACTGGAGCCATGAGAGATGATTGACAGCAGCTATCACAGTCTGCACTGTTGTGCCTGGCGTTGCAACTCAGTTCGTTCTCTAGACTTTGTTGTTTCAGATACTGCAGTGAAAGAGCTGCCCCCTCTTACTTCTCCTAACATAGCCCATCAATAGAAAACCCCGGTTAGCTCCTTACATTGAATTCATCTGAGAAACCTGGGAAGTAACATCACAGAGTTATTGACCACAGGGCAGTTGTTTTCCAAATCTCTGTGTACTCGAAGGATTTGTTGCCATGTTCTTGTTGGGGGGACGGTGCGGGGCCATAATAGTCGCGGGTGACTGCTGCACAGCTCTGGCAGTCCATGCCCCGACTGTCTCCCCAATGCAGACACATTTTGAATTTTCTTGTACAAATATACAAACACTTCAGGATTAAAGTCAACATAGGAACTTTACTTGAAGTCTTAAACAACCAGGTATTCTCACGCATGTTGGGGGCATGGCCCATTCCCACGAATGGGGCTTCATTAACAACAGTCACAATTAATTTAATAGCCGACTCCTTCCCTGGCACTTGGGCTTTCCAAAGATACACTCAAGCATCTCATGCTCTCTTCCAGAGTCATCATACATATACAGAATCAACTGTCCTTTTGGATCTATCCACAGGGATTTAGTGTAACCTATTGGAATGGCCAACGACACAACACTTCTCCTACACGGCTTCAGCCCGCTCTCTGGAGCCTACACAAGCCTTCGGCAACTCAGAGCAATCTTTGAGTAACCAGCAGTAGAAGTTGGATGCCACCCGGCAACTCAAGGACTCAACCACTGAGGAACGCAGTCACTAGGCTGTCACCGCACGATCCTCCACTTTCTTAGACTGCTTCATGTCTGGGTCCCGATACTGACCCAAAGGTCTGGCCAAATTAGATTCTTGGGTTCCTACTCATCACGCCACCCACAGGTGCAGTGGTTGTCACCTCTCTCTGTTTCGCTCTCCCTGACTCCCCAATTTGCAAACTTGTTTTGTCTCCCTTAACTCCACCCTTAAGGGGAGGACAAAATTCTTAAGCACAATTAACCCTATCTAATCTGAGAACACTCACCCTGACCCAAACACAGGGATTTAGTGTTAATTATTTCAAATACAAGGATTATGTCCGCTCACCTGTCTTCCTTCTCCTGTGTTCCTCCCTCTCAGCATGGATGCCAGTAGGCTTCAGGCTGCCTAAAACACATCAAATGATTATCCAGCGAGTGCAGGAACTTGGCACTCCGAGTTCTTCATAACATTTCCATTTACCGTATATACTCGCGTATTAGCCGAGTTTTTCAGCCCAAAAATCGGGCTGACAAGTACCCCCCCTCGCCTTATACGCGAGTCAATACGGCAGCCCCGGCAGCCCCAGCAGCCTCAGTAATCCAGGGCTCCCCCAGCCTTGCTCCGGTAACTGGTAAAGTAAAATATACTTATCACTGTCCCGCTGCCGTCCGCGCCCGCATCTGCCGACATCCCCGATCCTCCATCTTCATGCGTCTTCTTCCGGTTTCCTCTGTTCGTCGCAGGCAATGACGTCATTGCCGGCGCCGAACACAGGAAGTCGGAAGAAGACGCATGAAGATGGAGGATCGCTATGTCGGCAGCGGCGGGCGCGGACGGCAGCGGGACAGTGATAAGTATATTTTACTTTACAGGTTACCGGAGAAAGGCTGGGGGGGCCCTGGATTACTGGGGCTGCTGTATACTACCGCTGGGGCTGCTATATACTGCCACTGGGGCTGCTGTATACTACCACTGGGGCTGCTGGGGCTGCTGTATACTACCGCTGGGGCTGCTATATACTACCACTGGGGCTGCTGGGGCTGCTATATACTACCACTGGGGCTGCTGGGGATGCTATATACTACCACTGGGGCTGCTGTATACTACCACTGGGGCTGCTGGGGCTGCTATATACTACCACTGGGGCTGCTGGGGCTGCTATATACTACCACTGGGGCTGCTGGTGATGCTATATACTACCACTGGGGCTGCTGGGGCTGCTGTATACTACCACTGAGGCTGCTGTATACTACCACTGGGGAGGCCTGTATACCACACTGCTGGGGGCTGTATACCTGTGCTGGGGTCCACCCTCGGCTTATACACGAGTCAATAGGTTTTTCCAGATTTGTGGGGCAAAAGTAGGGGGGTCGGCTTATACACGGTCGGCTTATACACGAGTATATACGGTATTAGAAATTGGTTAAGAACAATTTTTTGCACATAAAATTCCAAACGGTCGTGTATCATGGTCTTTAGGCGACCATTTCGAAACGCATCGCCTAAAGACCATGATACATTGACCTTAAAGGAATTTTATGTGCAAAAATTGTTCTTAACCAATTTCTAATAAATGGAAATTTTATGAAGAACTCGGAGTTGAGTGATCAACATGAGAAGTCGGACGCTACCAGGAACTCACGGACTCAACCCCTGACGAAAGCAGTCACTTGGCTAGTGTCCACCACTTCTCCACTTTCTTGGACCATTGCGTGTCTCGGTCCCGACCTGACCCAAGGTCCGGCCAAATTAAATCATGGGGCTCCTACTCACCATACGTCCCTTCTGTCCGGTCTTCTCCAGCATTCCCAATTTTGTAAAGCCATTTTGTTTCCCTTAACTCCACCCTTAAGGGTGTTCAATATGCCTATCCACAATTAACGCTAGCTAACCCGAGAGCCCAGGGAAGTGGCCACTAAGGCACCGGCCACATTACAAATAAACCAACAATATATGTTTATAATAAAAACATTGACAGCCACTTACAAGGTCAAACTATCCTCCTGGATGGGGGTGGCAGCGCCCTTGACCCCCCTACATACCAGCGAAGCCAATTAATGACTATATTGGAAAATGACTGTAAATTGAAAGGTCTCATTATCCGACTCCTGATTAAAAGACCATCTGTTTGGCTAAAATTAGTTGCCAACAATTAGTGTTTTTATTTAATTCACTTATAAGAACGATCTTCAGCCAATTCTCACCATGAGAAATCATTACTAGCACAAAGTCTATTGGGTCTACCTCCATACAGACTGTAATTAGCGAGAACTTAACTTGTTCTGGCGGCTCGAAGGCGCATGCGTCTATAGAGCGGAAACAATCCCTAATTACACCACCGACCGCTCTATAATAAGGGGGGTGTCAATCCGTCAGCACCAGGTAATGCATTTCCATCTGTAATAGTCTTTGTAAACCAAAGTCCTGTAGGTTTCATATTTGTTGAATATTCAGTGTAAGGGTAGATGTAATGTTCTCCCTGTGCAAACGATAGCTGTCAATCAAGCTGACAAGAGGTGGGCAGCATGAAACTGAGGGGAAGGAAAGGTGCACAGATCTAATGGCCACCGCCAAAGGGCCAACCAGGAGCCTCATACAAAGGGCTTTTCTGTCCAACTCATGCAGTAACCTCAACAGCCGATAAGATTGATATGGCCTAAATCCCCTAAAGGACGGTATAAAAAGGCTCCATCCTGGAACTGTTTAAAAATGAATCACCATTTAACCATACTTCATATACATGACTGCCATGGTCTCACAGTGCACCACATATGTCTCCTCAGGTGGCAAACACCACAAAGTAAAAAAATATTGAAGGTGTCTATGATTTTTTGAAGTTGAAGGAACTTACACAGATTATTCAAGTGTAATTATCATCATTTTACAGTGAATGCAACTGATGTCACCATCAGGGTCGGGGAATCAGAATCGGAGTCGGAAATCAGACTATGAGTCGGACAGAGTTGGAGTCGGAGTCAGGGAAATTGAGGAGTCGGAGTTGGTGGATTGGCCCAGCAAGTCATAGTATCAGACCGTAACATCACGACATTGTGCGTCCTGGCAAATGCCAAAGCACCAAGGATGCCGACTGCAGGAATGATGACCGTGCCACCCAATGAAGACTGGGCAGGATGGCGGACCTGCACAGTTCACGCTCCACTCCAACTTGTACTATTATTTTTCTTTTGCACAAACAGCAGAGATCGTAAAAATCAACATTTCTGTAGTGACTCTATGTGACGGCAGACTTATGAACCCTCCCAGTACCCGCACTGTGCACTGCGAGGATTCACAGTTTCTAAATCGGGAACGGACCACGGTAATGCGGTATACATCCAACTCATCTAGTGGGCGCGCCCTTGCTCAATATAAGTATCTGGTGCCCACTAGACCCCGCACCAGCTCCATAGACTTGTATTGAGTGAGGTCGCGCCCACTAGTCGTGTTGATGCCAGAAATATGAATACTGTATAACTGCAGCCTGTTCCCAGTATCCTTGCAGTGCACAGTGCGAGTACTGGGAGGATTGATAAGTCTGCAGTCACATAGAGTGCCAACAGAATTATCAGTTTAGACTAAACAACCCCTTTAACAGTTTTTGTGGAGCAAGATCTGAGTTTTTCTGATCTGTGCTGTTTGTGCAAAAGAAAAATAATAGTATGAGTTGGAGTGCAGCATGAACTGTGCATGTCCACCCTCCGGTCCAGTCCTTCATGGGTGGCACCAGTCATCACTCCTGAAGTTGGCATCCTTGGTGCCTCTGGCATTTGCTGGGCCGTACAATGTTGTGATGTTACTGTCTGATGCTATGACATCGCAGGGCCCGGCTAGTGTCAGAAGTGCCCAGGATGCAGCAGGGAACCAACATGACTCTAAAGGCCTCGTCACACGGGGCAACATCACCGCCAATTACATAGGCGACGTAGGGGCGTGGCCTATCGTGGCGACATCACCCCTACGTCGCCTCATGTAAAGGGGTGATGTCGGCACCGCCGGGTAGTCGCCTGGTTTCAGAGCAGTGCTCTGAAATCAGACGACTGAACTGTAACCGGCCGCCGGCGACCTGTCAGGCGATGGGAGCCATAGGCTCCCATTGTCCTGCATCGCAGCTGGGTTTTCAGCCACCCCGGCAACGATGCCGCCTGACAGCTCGCCGGTGCGCGCTGGGGATGTCGCCCGTGTAAATGGGGGACAGTGACGCTGGCCAGGCGCCAAAAACGTGCGCGCGCCCGCCAGTCGCCCGACATCTCCAGCACTGTCGCCAGGTGTGACGGGACCTTTAAGGTACTGTTACACGTCGCAACATTGCATGCAATTTCACTGGCAATTTGCTGGTTGCAGTGAAATCATGGACACATTGTTCCATTTGTACACGGCCACAAGATAGAACAATGTGTCCATGATTTTACAGCAAGTAAAATTGCATGCAAATTTGCGATGTGTAAAGGTACCCTTACTTTTCCTGGACAACTTATCAAAAAATCACAAACAGATAATATTTTTTATGAACACATTAGAAAGTCATAATAAATTGACTGCAGAATTATCAGTTTTATACTGGACAACCCCTTTAATTGTACAGCTGGCAAAAGGCTCCCGCTGTCATTTCTCTAGCTGCCCGGAATTATGATGACAGCCAGCAGCCTAACAATGGTCCCGAGGGCTGTCCGGTATGTATGCCTGTTAGCGCATGACTTGGGTATGGCATAACACTGCTGCATGAGCATCTAGACCTATGGCGATGAATTATAAAAAAAAGTATATGTATCCTAACATGACTCTAAAAAAAATGATCATTTTGACTACCGGACGATTTTTTTTTCTGTGTCAACATAGCCATGTAGGGTCTTGTAGTTTTCAAGGACACCATTAATTTGACCATGTAATATTGTATTTAAATAATTCAATACGTTTTTAATTTTGCCTAGGACGCATCATCCACATCAACCAAGACTTGAGGACATCGATTCTAAAGGCCCCGTCACACCTTGCGACATCGCCGCCGATTGCATAGGCGATGTAGGGACGTAGCCTATCGGTGGCGACTTCGCCCCTACGTCTTCTAATATAAAGGGGCGATGTCGGCGCCTCCGAGAGATTGCCTGGTTTCACATCAGTGATGTGAAACCAGGCGACCGATCTGGGGCGATGTGCACACATCGCCCCATGTAACCGGCCACCAGCGACCTTACAGGTGATAGGAGCCATAGGCTCCCATTGTCCTGCATCGCCGCTGGGTTTCCAGACACCCCGGCGTCGATGCCGCCTGTCAGCTCACCAGGGTGCCGCCAGAGGTGTCGCCCCATGTAAATGGGGGATGGTGACGCTGGCGGGGCGCCAAAAAACGTGCGCGCTTCCGCCAGTCGCTGCCTACAGGTGTAACGGCACCTTAAGAATTGAGGAAGCACAGACTTTGGACCACCGGCGCCTTTCGGATTGGACTGTGTTGATTAAAATACGGCACACGAGACTTATTAATGGTATTTTTTGGGGATAAGCACGTTGAGTTGGGGGTTTATATACAGGTACATGGACTATGGTGTTGACCATTTAAAGGTGGTGGCTTTAGTTTATATTGGAAATATTTGGTGACGGGTTCCCTTTAATGTTAGAAGAAAAATTATAGAGGTATTGAATTTCTCAGACATTCCACCGATAAAAAAAAAATCCTCAAAATCAAACATACAATCATATTTAGCTTAAAATAATAACTAAAAATGTACAAGTTGTCGCAGAAAAAAAAAAAGTCTCAAACAATTATGGGGACATTAAAATAAAAATATACATGGAAGCCAAAAAAAGAAACAATTCCAGCCATCCCTACATCCAATAGTTTTTAGTACTCGGATACACTCACATTCTCCTGTAGAGTATCAAAGTTCCCATCTAGTTTAATCAATATCCATGCTGTCAGGCTGTCGTTCTTGAAGTCTGTGTAGTCCTGTGAATATCTTGACACATGAAGCTTTGAGAGTGGAAATAGTAGTATTTGGCCTAGAGGAGTTGTGTAAACCACAATACAAGGATCGATAAGGCAAAGATCAGATCCTGGAGGATTTTCTTAAAGACTCTTGGTTTCATGGAGAAAGATGTAAACCAGCTTGAATGTTCATCAGATTTATAACACAAGAGACCTCTCTGCTTGCAATGAAGCAATGAGACCTGGTCTTGTTTGGTGTTGACATTGTCTTTCTCTGAGGCTTCCTGCAGCTCACCTGGTATATGATGACCGCGAGTGATACAATCAGGTTATGATCAGTTCTTTTTATATGATGTAGTCTTCAATGAGTTCATCTCCACCTCTCTCGACCCATCCAGCACAAATATCTACAGACCAATCTCCCCTTCATCTCTAAACTCTTGGAGCCCGGTCTACTCCCGCCTCACCCGTTACCTCTCCGCTCACTCTCTTCTAGATCCATTACAGTCTGGTTTCCGCCCCCTTCACTCTACAGAAACTGCCCTCATCAAAGTGACCAATGACCTTCTGACAGCAAAACGTAATGGTGACCATTCTCTGCTTATTCTCCTTGATCTCTCTGCAGCTTTTGACATTGATGACCACCATCTCCTACTCTCTATGCGGCATTCCATTGGCATAAAAGACACTGCTCTCTCCTGGTTCTCCTCCTATCTTTCAGTATATCATTCTCTGGCTCCACTTCTTCCCTCTTCCCCTCACTATTGGGGTCCCTCAGGGTTCAGTCCTTGGCCCTCTTCTCTTCTCTCTCTACACAGCCCGATTGCACACACCATGAGCAGATTTGGCTTTCAGTACCATCTCTATGCTGATGACACACAACTATACACTTCAGCCCCTGACCTTTCCCCTGCTGTATTAAAGAACACCAATGACTGTCTAACCGCAGTCTCCAATATCATGGCGGCTCTCTATTTGAAACTAAACCTCTCCAAAACTGAACTTCTTCTGCTCCCCCCATCCACTAACCTCCCTAAATCTGACATTAGTGCTGGATCTTAAGAAACCAAACGACTTGAGCATTAGTCAGGATTTTTTGTCGATTTCTGATCTGAAGCTTCTTGGGCGATGATTTATTACCATATATATAATGAAGTAAATGCAGCACTCAATTTTGCAATGAATAGACAAATAGGTTTAATGACAATCCGCAAACAAAATTGAAGTTTCAGTCCCACTGTTGGACCTTCGTCAGAATGAAAATTGCCAACGTTCTATATTTCTCTACACTACGGCAATCAGTTTTCAGCCTGACGAAGGTCCAAATTTGGAACTTAAAAGTTAATATTATCTATGTGGATTTCCATTAAAATGTTTTCTACATTCATTGTAACAAATGAGTGCCAAAATTTCTTCTCTACATTTATGGTCTGGATCCCTCTGAGTGCCCCAACCATTGAGTGGAGTGACATACATTTCTACAGTTGGTTTATTATATAAAGTCATTGTCAGGATTCTGGCTTTTCCAGTTAACCTTCTGTGTATCCTTACCCTTATGCAAGATGGCGTCAACTGCCTTCATTATGATCACGTGTTTCCTAACTGTCCTGCCTTTTAGGTTCCAGCCCACATTCAGGCTCTACTTGAGTATTTTGTTCTGCTCTGGCTGCTTCTGTGCAACAACTGATGACTCGTTGCTATTCCTACGACTCTGGATCTGCTCTTCTACCAGCTGCCTCCAGTGACTTACTCTGCTGGCTTCACATGTACTCTGGTTACCTCCAGCAACTAGCTGAGTTCTGCAAAGGACTGCTCCAGTTTGCCAATAATCTACAGTCTGTTCTGTCACATGGAAGCTGCTGCTACTCTTGTTTGCCTTGTGTACTACATTGCAGTGCAGTTCTCTGACTGTTCTGGACTTGTGAAATTAACTGCACTGCATTGTACTAGTTTAAGAACTGTCTCCTTATGAGGACATTTTCCATTGACGGCCAAGCTGCGAGTGTGAACTGTTTCCATTAAGATTTTGTGAACTTTGCTTAGTTCATGGTTTGACCTGCTCCTCTATTTGTTGCACCTCACCTGAATGGTTTTTGCTGCACATGTGCAATACAGACTTGAATTTTAAACCTGGTCTCTGTCTTTTCTAGCCCTACACCATCGAATTCCTTGATATCCACATAATTGTTACAGTCATGTTACCTAGCTAGTTAGTAAGGATATCTTTTCATTCCATTATAGTCCATCCGGATGGACATTGGTGCAACCATCCTACAGCTTTTTTTTGTAAACCTAAGGGCCATAGTTAAGGTGAGTTTGCAATTCAAAATCATTTAGTTGGGTACAGGAGAGCAAGGTTGTGTCCCACCACTTCATTCTTGACTTCTTGGCTCTTTACCAGCAATACAACTGTGGCACCCCTGTGGATCCAGTCGCCACAGAGGTACTGCATCCCTGTTAGGGTGTAGTATCCGACTCACTGGTAAGGAGAGTACAGACCGTGCCGGGACACCCTGACCATACTAGGAACGATTGTAGTGGGGTTGGTGGTGAAGGGAGTTAGAGGGAGCAATTTAAGAGTGAGGTCAGAAAGAACACATGTAGATGACGTGGGACACATGTCAGAGGGTATAAAAAGAGTGAGAAACATCTAGAACGTAGTAGACGATAATGAGAAGAAAGACAGCTAACAGAGAGAGTGACAGCTGAGGAGAGGTGGTATACCAGCTGAGGAGACACCGTTGAACACCAAGGTCGAGTTGGAGGGCAGCTAGAGAATATATGCATGAGAAGTGTCTAGAGGACTGGAGCAAGTGGGAGCTCGTCCTAAGGCCGAACCCTAGAAAGAACATCACTCAAGTGGCTTCGGGAGAAAGAGGGGGTCCCAGAGGCACAGGAAGTGAGCAATGAACCCATGGGACTGGAATCCATTGTCAAGCGCAGGCAAGTGGAGGGACTGGGCTGCAAGGGACACCGGGAACCCAAAAGACTAGTGGAGAAGACCAGGGTCAGCTAGCAACCGGAGGCTGTGCCACTTTCAAGGTGACACAGTCGACAACCGCACACATCTGCTGAAAAGGTGGCAACCATAGGGCTAAGAGGAGACACTGCAGGGGAACCCCTAGGAAAAGCCCACAGTCACTGGCTCAGAGCTCTGTGTGGCGAGGCACAAAGCAGAGCGGGAAGGCAAGCGCTATTTGAGATGAACTGAAAAGGACAGAGAAGGGGTGTCAGTTACATACCGTCCTATTCCCAGTGAGTAGCTGGATCCCTGCCTCCGAGAACCCAGTGCTCAGCGGGCTGCAGCACAAAAACTTTGGTAAGAGATCTGAAGACTGCAACCGCTGTGTCTGTGAACTTTTTTGCGTTAAAAGCGCCAAAAACATTACTACCAACTCACTCAGGTACCTTCAGCTACCTTAGGGGTCAGCCCCACCTGTAGAGGGCTTAAGAACATTGCTGCCTCCCAATCATCTGCCCCTAGGAAGACTGTCGACCAGCGGCGGCCAGCTATAGCGCAACCTGCAGGGACCTGAAGTGTGTCACGTGTAAATTAACAAGTATCCCCAGGTTCAATCATCCCTGCCCAGAATGAACCCTCCATGCGTCCATAGGAAGCCACTCACACCAAACTTTTAAGACACCGCCAGGGTCACGGAACTGGGTCTCGGTCCCTATGATCCCCGTGAAGATGAAGCCTCAAGAAAGCCCGGTTCTAAGTATCCTAAGGCCCTGGAGGGGCGTGTCACACCTATCTGAGCTTCTTGGGAGCAGTTAAGCCATACAACCGAACGCACAACCAGCTCTACCCTCGCTTACTGTATCCTCACCCATCCCTTGTAGACTGTGATCCCTCGCGTGCAGGATCCTCTCCCCTACTGTACCTATGTGTGCCTTGTACTGCTCATGTTTATTGTACTGTCTATGTATGCCCATTTCACCTGAAAAGAGTTATGGGATAAATGGTGCTATAAAAATGAATAATAATAATATATGTAATATCATATTTCTCAATCATCTGACAAAACTAGTCCCGAAATAGTGCGGTTGATTCAAAGGTGCCTCAAAATAGGCATTTCTTGGAGGTTCCATGGTCATGTCTTGGTGGCCCGAAGATTGGTTTACACTTTGGATAAGTTTTAAAACCAATCAAAACTACGGTATATTTGTGTTTACTGTTATGTTCATTAAAGCTTCAGAACTGCCGACCCTGCAATCCGGAGGAAACAGTCCCGATACATTTCTCCTGGCGATTCCTCAGCTCTTGCAGAAGTATCTTAGCGTGATCCTGAAATCCTGACCATTTTTTGAGACCACTTAACAATAAAGAAGGCAATTTATTACATCTCTGCAATTTCATCTTTTCTCCCGAAACATAAAATACTTTTATGTACTCGAGTCTGGATCGCCGGCATGAATTGTAGACGGCATCCTTCAGCTCAGGTACTCATGAGAAATATTTTCTGTATAAGACAATTTAATGGCCTTTTATACTTTATGGATTCTGGGGGAAACTTAAAAATAGTCGACTAAATTTAAAGGGGTTTTCTCAATAACAAACTAAACTATAATCAATAGATCTTGGAATAATAATAATTTCCACAATTGGATGTTTATTAAAAATGTTCCTGTGCTGAGATATTCTTATATACAGTATAGACCAAAAGTTTGGACACACCTTCTGATTCAAAGATTTTTCTTTATTTTCATCACTATGAAAATTGTAGATTCACACTGAAGGCATCAAAACTATGAATTATCACATGTGGAATTATATACTTAACAAAAAAGTGTGAAACAACTGAAGATATGTCTGATATTCTAGGTTCTTCACAGTAGCCACCTTTTGCTGTGATTACTGCTTTGCAGACTCTTGGCATTCTCTTGACGAGCTTCAAGAGGTAGTCACCGGGAATGGTCTTCACTTCACAGGTGTGCCCTGTCAGGTTTAATATGTGGGATTTCTTGCCTTATAAATGGGGTTGGGACCATCAGTTGTGTTATGCAGAAGTCTGGTGGATATAGTTTTGATTGGTTTCAAAACTTATCCAAAGTGTAAACCAGTCTTCGGGCCACCAAGACATGTCCATGGAACCTCCCAGAAATGCCTATTTTGAGGCACTTTTGAATCAACCGCGCTATTTTGGGACTAGTTTTGTCAGATGATTGAGAAATATGATATTACATATATTATTATTATTATTATTCATTTTTATAGCACCATTTATCCCATAGTCATGAAAATAAAGAATACTCTTTGAATGAGAAGGGGTGTGCCAAACTTTTGGTCTGTACTGTATGTGTCCCTGCTATGTACTGTGTAATGGATGTGTCTGATCGTACAGGGACATGGTCTGATCATACCACATCTCCTGTGCTGAGATAATCTTATATATGTCCCTGCTATGTACTGTGTAATGGATGTGTCTGACCGTACAGAGACATGGTCTGATCATACCACATCTCCTGTGCTGAGATAATCTTATATAGGTGTCCCTGCTATGTACTGTGTAATGGATGTGTCTCACCATACAGGGGCATGGTCTGATCATACCACAGCTCCTGTGCTGAGATAATCTTATATATGTGTTCCCACTATGTACTGTGTAATGAATGTGTCTGACCATACAGGGACATGGTCTGATCATACCACATCTCCTGTGCTGAGATAATCTTATATATGTGTCCCTGCTATGTACTGTATAATGGATGTGTCTGACCGTACAAGGACATGGTCTGATCATACCACATCTCCTGTGCTGAGATAACCTTATATATGTGCCCCTGCTATGTACTGTGTAATAGATGTGTCTGTCCGTACAGGGACATAGTCTGATCATACCACATCTCCTGTGCTGAGATAATCTTATATAGGTGTCCCTGCTATGTACTGTGTAATGGATGTGTCTCACCATACAGGGGCATGGTCTGATCATACCACATCTCCTGTGCTGAGATAATCTTATATATGTGTCTCTACTATGTACTGTGTAATGGCTGTGTCTGACCGTAGAGAGACATGGTCTGATCATACCACATCTCCTGTGCTGAGATAATCTTATATATGTGTCCCTGATATGTACTGTAAACAAAACCTATGGATGGTGCATCAATGATCCGCGGTGCTGTAGGGAAACCAGGACTACAAAAGGTCTGGTGCAATGATGTCATTATTTCAGAAGCATTTCGGAGCTCACTTTGCTCCTTCTTAGGAGGCTGAAAAAATGAAAGACATGCGAGAAAACCTCTGATATTGTTCCTGGAACCAAATAATCAGAGGATCATATTATTATTATTATTATTATTATTATTATTATTATTTATTATTATAGAATCATTTATTACATGGGTACATATAATAGAAACAAGTACAAAAATCATGAACAATACAAGTCACTGACTGGTACAAGAGGAGAGAGGACCCTGCTCATGAGGGCTCACAGTCTACAAGGGATGGGCGAGGATACAGTAGGTGAGGAGAGAGGACCCTGCCCACGAGGGCTCACAGTCTACAAGGGATGGGTGAGAATACAGTAGGTGAGGGGAGAGGACCCTGCCCACAAGGGCTCACAGTCTACAAGGGATGGGTGAGGACACTGTAGGTAGGGAGAGGGACCCTGCCCACGAGGGCTCACAGTCTACAAGGGATGGGTGAGGACACTGTAGGTAGGGAGAGAGGACCATGCTTGTGAGGTCTCACAATATACAAGGAATGGGTGAGGACACACTAGGTGAGGAGAGAGGACCCTGCCCGCGAGGGCTCACAGTCTACAGTGGATGTGTGAGGATACAGTAGGTGAGGAGAGAGGACTTTGCCCACGAGGACTCACAGTCTACAAAGGTAGGTGAGGATACACTAGGTCCGGGTATGGCTGGTCATACGGCAGTATAATGTATTGAGGGTCATTGTGACTCACCGTGGCCGGGACTCCGGTTTAGACAGGCAGTAGCTCCTTCCTCCTTGTCACGGGTGGACCGCGCCTGCCGGTAGTGGGGCCCGGTTGAGTGCAGATCAAAAGTTGAAGATGTCTTGCGGGAACAGATTAAGGGGTTAATTTATTCGTGACGCCACCTATGAGTAGTTCGGTAAGTCTTACCGACGCTGCGGGACCTCCGGGGGATGGATAGCAGAATGATGGAACGCTCCCCACAGGCTGAGCGGTGATCCCCGGAGGCTGGAGCTGCATAAGATGCTCTGCGGCAGCTGCGGTTACCTTGTGTGCAGACGGACGTAGTCATAAGGAAGCACGGACACTGTAAGTCTCTGTAACGGGTCTTTACTGTAACCAGCAAGCAGTACATGGTATACAGTTAACGGGTAGCAGACCGGGTGGACTCAGCAGTGATAGGTGTCCTTCAGAGATCCGTGGTGTTCCTCCATTCTAGCTAAGTGTTTGCCTTTGTCGCCCAGGAATACCAGATCGGGTATGG
Organism: Allobates femoralis; assembly: GCA_033576535.1. Lineage (NCBI taxonomy): Eukaryota > Metazoa > Chordata > Amphibia > Anura > Aromobatidae > Allobates > Allobates femoralis. The sequence continues at coordinate 723,020,314 of JARQOC010000002.1, forward strand.
GGAGGCTGCTTCCATGCCCTATCCAAAGTATACGTGATGGATGTTTTGGGGAGCCTTGGATCCCTCGGTGGGTACACCGCTGGTTAGACGACTGGAATTTGGCAGGTGGTGGGGTGCTCCTGTGAAGCTGCTCCTCCACTCTTCTGGTTCGCGTAGCAGAGGTGAACTGCTGCCAGCTTCGGTACCAGTGAACCGACTGTAATTTGGGCATGGGAGTCTTTTGGAACCCGTGTTTGGTGATGCCCGATCCCGGTTGTTCAGGCCTCAGGTGCTAACACCCGACCGGTGACGGCCCGGGGGCTGCACGGCGGTGCAGAGCCCCCACTCCTACGTTACTTCTTCTCCAAGTTCAAGTCTGTGTCTTACTGACTTCTTCTACACTCTACCCTTGCACTCCGCCCACCAGGACCTTGATTGGTCCCCTCTTCTAGTGTTGCATGCAGGGTTTGGATCTCTAAGTTAACCAGATGACTGCTGGGTCAGAGAATATTGCTGCTGCATTTATGGCTGCAATACCCTCCTGTGACGCACTCGTTGCGGGGCGCCACAATTGCAGATTGTAGGATTGTCGGAACAGCTGGGTCTTCAGGTTCCTTTTGAAGGTTTCCACTTTAGGCAAGAGTCTGATGTTTTGGGGTAGAGAGTTCCAGAGTATGGGGGAGGCACGGGAGAAATCATGTATGTGGTTGTGGGAAGAAGAGAGAAGGAGATCTTGGAGGAAATAGGTTGTGGATGGCTTTGTCATGGTTAGGGCTCTGAAGTGAAGTCTTTGGGCCATGGGGAGCCAGTGAAGGGATTGGGAAAGAGGAGAGACTGGGAATAGCGGGGGGACAGGTGGTTTAATTGGACTGCAGAATTTAGGGTAGGTTGGAGGGTTGTGAGAGTTCTAGAGGGGAGGCGAGAGAGCAGGAGGTTACAGTAGTTGAGGTGGGAGATGATGGAAGCATGTACGAGTGTTTTTGCAGATTCTTGGTTAAGGAATATTTTTGAGTTGGAGCCGGCAGGAGGTGGCAAGAAGGAGAGAGCGGAGTTGAGGATTACCCTGAGGCACCGAGCATGCAGGGATGGGGAGAGTGAGCATATAAAGGGAAAACATAAATCTTATCAATTTTGGATCCAATCCAAAATTCTGTAGAAAATAAACTACATGAAAAATGCTCTGTGTGACTCAGTACTACCTCCTGCTCTTAATGATGGTGTATTCCCCTTTAAAAAAAAATGGGAAATCTCGGTTTTATTGATTTGCGGGAGGAACTGGTAATGATTACGCAGCAGATTACTTGTGCATTAACCAAAATACTGCAGTGACGGTTTCACTTAAGAACTTAAGAAGCTTTCGCATCCCTGCTATTTTCCCGGGAACGGACCCAGCTGCATCAATTCACAAATCAGACCTGACGGTTTGTGGCATTGTACTGAGCAGCTGCACTTTGAAGCCTCATTATGAGCTTACGCCTGTGCAGTCAAAGGCCGGGGAAAATACACCCACATTAGAGCGTCTTTCACAGAAATTATACTGGACTTCACTAACACTTTGCAAGATGGGAGATGATACGCAAAAGCCTTGAATCACAATATGCACAAACTAACTGTAAGGGAATATTATAACACTAGATGCGGGTCCAATAAGGGTGGTGACTTAACGATGGGGGTGGGATGTATGATGCTGAGGGCAGTGGCTGTCTCTCGCCCTGTGCGGTGTCTCCCCTTTGCTCTCTCCCAATGTTTGTAACTAAACATATTTTTAGTTAAACTTGTTTCTGTGGTTTTTTTTTTAATATTAAAGCGCTTAATTTTCTGGAAAACAATGTGTAGAGCTTCACTGTATTTTCTATTGCCAGCGCAGGTAAACCAAGCAGATACTGGCGGGCATCCCCTGGTGCCTGGTGTTACCTGCACTGGCAATGAAAAATACAGGGGAGACCTATTTTTTTTAGTTATTTAAATAAATAACTAAAAACGTAACTGACGTGGCCATTGCCGTATTTTCTATTGCCAGCCAAGGTAACACAGGCAGCTGGGGAGTGAAATTCTCAGCGTGGTGAGGCCCAAGTTTTCTGGGCCACCCACACTGAAAATTGCACTCAGCAGCCACCTCAGAATTTGCACCTAAGTAACAGACCAAAACAGGCGGTTACTCTGCTCTTCCAGATGCAGTGTAGCGGTAGCAGACTGGATAATAAAGGGGTTGATATCAGCTTTCTTTGGCAATGGTCATCAAGCCATATTGCTAATCTCAGCCCGTCAGTATGATAGCCAGCCATCCATTAGCTATACTTTCAGTAAAGAGAAAAAAACACACACATAGAGAAATCCTTTATTATATACTGTACAAAATAGACAGAGATGCCTCGTTATCCATATAGTTCCACCAAGTCCCTCCACATTATCTGTCATTGCTGTAATCTTGCAGTGGGCAGTGTGATGCATCATGCTGCTGCCATCTAGTATACCAGACAGGCCTGCGTCAGCACCCGCGTACCCGGGCAAGTGCCGGGGCCCAGGCATGCCAGAGGGGCCACCGCCGCCGCCCGCCAACATCGCGCCACGGTGTGGTTATTTTTCTACGGCGCGGACTTTCAATCATTCAAAGCTGCCGCCAGCTCCCGCTCGCCCCGAAATCGCGTCACATTCCGGCTGGGCCGTCACGTCCGTGATTATGCTTCCACACTTGTGGAAAGCATAGGAAGAGACCCCTGATCGCCCCTTCAACTTCCTCTCTGTGGAATGCATAGAGGAGGAAGATGCCAGACTGCAGGTGAGTATGTGGTCCAGGGGGATCCAGGCCATAGTCAGCACCGGGGCCTGGTCTGGCGGGTAGGCCCTGTGAACCACTTGCCTTGTAGGGGCCCTGAGCGCTGCCCCTCTTTTCCTCCCACTACCCTCTCTCCCTCATAACTGAGCGGCAGATCTGCGATTGCACATCTGTTGTAGTGACAGCAGCAGATTCTGCCGCTGCGCTCAGGTTTGAGGGAGATAGGGGGCATGGAGAAACTGCATTCAGGGGCCCCTGCAAGGGAAAACTACAGGGGGCCCCAGGCGAATTACACAGCAGCCCTGTCAGGGGCAGATACAGAGGAGCACTGCTGGGGGCAAATTACAGAGGGGCCCCTGCCAGGGGCAAATAACACAGTGCCAGGGCCCTTGCATGCAAGTGGGTAGAAGACATAGGGGGAGACTGGTATTTAGAGGCTGTGCAGGGTTATTAAATAATGAAGGCTGAGCTGGGCTCTATGGAGGCTGTGCTGGCTCTATGGGCTGTGCTGGGCTCTGTGAGCTGTGCTGGCTATGTGGAGCTGGTTCTGTGGAGGCTGTACTGGCTCTGTGGAGGCTGTGCTGGGCTCTGTGAGCTGTGCTGGTCTCTGTGAGCTGTGCTGGCTCTGTGGAGCTGGCTGGGCTCTAAAGTATGGAGCTGTGCTGAACTATATAATTTGAAGCTGTGGTGGTCTCTATAGAGGCTGTGCAGGGCATATATAATTGTTAGCTGCTGGCTCTGTGGAGCTTTGCTCAGCTATTTAGAGCTGTGCTTCTATTGGAGGCTGTGCTGGCTAATATAATTGGAGGCTGGGCTGGGCTGTATGTTTATTTGGAAGTTTTGCTGGGTTGTTATTTTATCTGGAGCCTGCTGCAGCTGTGTATAGTTGAGCTGTGCGACTGGCCAGCCTTCGGATATATATATAGCCCACAGTAGCTCCAAATATATACACCCTGCAAGCCTTAATATTGTATATACAGCCACCAGGAGCCTTTATATTATATGCCAGCCACAGTTCTAATATTAGATTCATGATCGATGTATGTTTTAAGGGGCCCACTGAACTGTTTCGCCGGGCCACAAAACTGGAGCCGGCCTGTACCCGAGTGTCCAAAGATGGCGGGCACATGTGTATATGTTATGGTACCTTTACACGCCGCTACAGAAGGTTAAAAACAACCGGGTGCTTCACGTGCACGAGCACGCACCAACGGTTGCAAACGGTACCCGATACCGCCTTTACACCTGCTACAAGGTGCTCTACAGAGGTTTAATCTATCCCTGGAGGCACCGCCGGGTGCCACAAGTTACCTTCTGTAGAGCACTGTCCCTCATTTACACGCCACTACAGAAGGTAATATGGGAGGACCTGGTGCAGCAGGGACAACACATAGGCGTGCAAGAATTGTGGATTACGAGACGCTCGTACGATGATTGGACAATGCAATAGTATCATGATTGGCCAGCCAGCGCAGGAAGGCTGCCTAATACATGACGCTATTGCAATTGTGTAGTGTGACTGGTCAGCTCCTTAAATATGCCACCCTATGCAGCGACAACCAATTGTAACGCAGGAGCTTCCTCCAATGATTCGCTGAAGGGGGGCGTTTTCCCGGAGGCTGTGTCACGCCCCAGGGAGTTAACTAGGTGGCGAAAATACTTTACTGTACCTTATTTAGACGCCGCTACCATCGGGTTGAAATCAACCTGTTTTAGAGCACTGCTCTGAAACAGGTGCCGAAAGTGACGGGTGGCAACAACCTACTTTACACGCCGCTACCTCGGGTTGATTTGACGGATGCAAGATACATTTGTCTCCGAAACCCAGTTGTTTTCAACCTTCTGTAGCGGCGTGTAAAGGTACCATTAGTGTGTATGTGTCTGTGGGTGCATGTGTGTGAATGTGTGCACATGTGTTTATGTATGTTTGTGCATGTGTATGTATGTGTGTGTCTGTATGTGTGCATGTGTATGCGCATGTATGCATGTATGTGTATGTGTGTGCATATGTATGTGCGTGCGTGCATGCATGGGTATGTGCATGTGTGTGAGCATGTGTGCATGTATGGGTGTTTTTGCATGTAAGTGTGTACATATCTATGTGCATGTATGCGTGTATCGTGTGTGTGCATATATGTGTGTGTGTGCATGCATGTATGTATGCATGCATGTTTGTGTGTGCACATGTATATGTGTATGCCTATGTATGTGCATGTATGTGTGCATTAATGTATGATTGTTGAATGTGCACATATGTATGTGCATGTGTGTGCACATGTATGTGTTTATGTATATGTGCATGCATGTGTGAATGTATGCATGTCTGTGAGCGCGTTTGTATATGTGCATACATGTGTGTGCGTGTATGTATGTGTGCATGCATGTGTGTGCATGTGTGTGCCTGTGCATGTATGTATGCATATATATGTGTGTGTGTGCATGCATGTGTGTGTATGTATGTGTGCATGCATGTACAGTCCCTGACAAAAGTTATGTCGCTTATCCATGTTATGTAATGTAAATAAAAGCTTATAACCTGACGTTAAATTCATCCATTGGGTATATAAATTACTCTTTTGAAAGCTGAAACCCTCCCAAATGTGGCTTAGGTTAAGAAAATAAATTGGCATCAATGCTGAAATATTGATCATTTAATGAACACAGAATTTTCAGATTTTGGCAAGACAAAAGTTTTGTCGCCTGGTCATATAATGCCCCCAATCCTAGTTTACATCCTAACCTGTGTTCCGTAAATGATCGGTTAATTAGTGGGTGTGTATAAAAAGAAACCCAGCACCCCAGACTTTCACTTGAACTTCAACTTGAGCTCTGACAACATGCCACAAATCCACCCTGCCACCAAAGCCTTGATTATCAAGAGGCTGAAGACCAGATCCACTGCAGAGGTAGCTGGCACCTTTAATGTGTCTCAGCGTCAAGTACAAAGAATTAAAAAAAGATTTGAAGAGACTGCTCAGGAGGAACGTTTGTTGGTTAGAAAATCCAAAGCAAGCCCCTCTTCCACTGCAACAGGTCTCCAATAGGCCTGGTCACCTCAAGTCCCTATGTCAACTACAACAGTTTGTAGGATTCTATCTCAAAATGGCCTTCATGGTCAAATCAGTGCCCAGAAGCCACCACTAAACAAAAGGCAAATAAAAAACTGTGTGGCATTTGCATAGTCCCACAACCTGCTAAACAGATGGACGCTGGAAAAGTGGCAGAAGGTGGATTTCTCTGATGAATCTTCAGTAAAATTACACCACAGCCTCCTCAAATACTGCAGGAGACCTACTGAAGACCGTATGGATCCAAATTTGGTGGTGGAAAGATCATGGTCTGGGGTTACATTCAGTATGAGGGTGTGCGAAACATTTGCAAGGTGGAAGGCAATATCAATAGCCTAAAATATCAAGAACTATTAGCTACCTATTACATTCCAAATCATAAAAGGGGTCAAATTCTGCAGCAGGATGGTGCTCCATCTCATACATCCATCTCTACAACAAACTTCCTCCAGGCAAAAAAGATCAAGGTGCTCAAGAACTGGCCAGCCCAGTCACCAGACATGAACATCATTGAGCATGTTTGCGGTAGGATGAAAGAGGAAGCTTGAAAGACAAAATCAAAGAATCTAGATGAACTCGGGGAGGCATGTAAGACTGCATTCTTTGCTATTCCTGATGACTTCATTAATAAATTGCATGAATCATTGTTGAACCACATGGATGCAGTCTTTCAAGTTCATAGAAGTTACACAAAATATTAAATATGACTCTAATAGCACCACAACTTCATTCACCAATATTATGCAACATATATTTGTATTTTAAGTTAATTATATGTTTGAATATCACATTACTTTCTGTGGGCGACAAAACTTTCGTCTTGCCAAAATCTGACCATTCTGTGTTCATTAAATGATCAATATTTCAGCACTGATATTAATTTATTTTCTTAAACTAAACCACATTTGGGAGCGTTTCCGCTTTCAAAAGAGTAATTATACAACCAATGGATGAATTTAACGTCAGGTTATAAGCTTTTATTTACATAACATGGATAAGCGACATAACTTTTGTCAGGGACTGTATGTATGTATGCATGTGTGTGTGTGCGCTCATCCACATCCCCGCTGCACCAGTGCAGTCACCGGCGCCCAGAGCCGCTAAGGCACTCTAAGGCTCTGTCTATGGCCTGTGAGTGCAGAAGCAGATGGGAAGTGGCATCCTCTGTAGCCACGAGAGAGCGCCCGCACTCCATCTCCTCCTCCACTCACAGGCCACAGACAGAGCCTCTGAGTGTCTTAGACACTCTGTGCGCAGATGAATGCAGTGGTGGGGTTAGGATTTCGGCGGACGGGTGGGGGCCGTGTGGCGGTGTCCCTCTGGCAGTGGGGAAGTGGGCGGACAGGCAGGGGCCACGCGGCGGTGTTCCACTCTCGGCTGGATGTAGGCAGATGGGCAGGGGCTGTGTGGAGGTGTCCTGCTGGTGGCGGGGATGTCAGATGAGGGCCTGTGGCAGGCTTGTGGCGGTGTCCCGCTGGTGATACTTGGGTATCCCAATATGGCTTCCAGTGTGCTTCCGGGGTGGCCCAGTGCATTTTGGGATGCATGGACATCGCGCCCGGAAGTCCATGACGGATGCCAGAAGGAGATTATATTTTAGATGTGGGAAATCAGGGCTCCAAACTGTAAGAAATGTAATCCAACATTTGTACCTCCTGTCAGGCATTTGTCTGCTGTAGGGGCCCTCCCCACCAGAAGCCGAAGACCACCAAGCCCCGCCTCATGTCCTAGACCACCTTATTATTATTATTATTATTATTATTATTATTTATTTATATAGCGCCATTGGGTTCCATGGCGCTTTACATGAGGATGAGGGAGACAAGAACAAGTACACTAAATCTAGGCGATCAGGACGTACAGGTACAGGAGGGGCAGGGACCCTGTCCACGAGGGCTCACAGTCTATGAGGGGTGGGTTAGGATACAGTAGGATGGGGGAATGTCAGGTATGGGGCGTTCGCCTGGGTCTCATGGCAGGTTGTAGGCTTGACGGAACAGGTGAGTCTTCAGGTGACACTTGAAGTTACTCAGGGTAGGAGAGTGTCTGACGTGTTCGGGTAGGGAGTTCCAGAGTAAGGCAGATGCCCGGGAGAAGTCCTGGACTCGGTTGTGTGAAGAGGTGATGAGGGGGGAGCAGAGGAGGAGTTCTTGGGAGGAGCGGAGGTTGCGTGAGGGTAGGTATCGGGAGATCAGGTCGGAGATGTATGGTGGGGCCAGGTTGTGTATGGCTTTGTACGTCATGGTTAGTGTTTTGAATTGGGATCTCTTGGAGACGGGGAGCCAGTGAAGGGCTTGGCAGAGGGGGGAGACAGGGGAGTAGCGGGAGGACATATAGATGAGTCAGGCAGCGGAGTTGAGGATAGACTGGAGAGGTGTGAGGGAGTTAGCCGGGAGGCCATTGAGAAGGAGGTTGCAGTAGTCAAGGCGGGAGATGATAAGAGCATGGATGAGTGTTTTAGCGGTGTCGTGGGTGAGGAAGGAGCGGATCCGTGAGATGTTCTTGAGCTGGAGCCGGAGGGATGTGGTGAGGGCCTCGATGTGGGGTTTGAAGGATAGGGAGGAGTCGAGGATTACCCCGAGGCACTTGGCTTGGGGGACTGGGGAGAGGGCGCAGTCGTTGATGCAGATGGATAGGTTGGGAGGTGGGGTGGAATTTCTTGGGGACTAGTTATGGACTAGATGTCACCTCCTCCTGTACAATGACTGATAACACCTCTATATACAGTAGATAACACAGGATCCACCATTCACAATAGGTGATATCACAGCTCACCTCCTCCTGTACAATGACTGATAACACCTCTATATACAGTAGATAACACAGGATCCACCATTCACAATAGGTGATATCACAGCTCACCTCCTCCTCCTGTACAATGACTATTAACACCTCTACATACAGTAGATACAGTCTATATGGCTGCTATAGAGCATATTTATAAATGTGGTTAACAAAACAAGGCAGCTGCTTGGATGAGGTGGTCAACCCCACAATCATGTACAGAAAATAAGAACAGATTGTTAACTGAAGGCGATACATACCCTGGAAATCAGATATTGTCGCACTGCAGTTATTGGACATAAGTGAAACATTCTAAGAGACGGTTTGTTTCTTCTGCCATTGAACAATGTATTATTGATAGTAATGAGGAAGCACTACCATGATCAGGTGCTCGGTTGTCAGTAATGATGGGCGAGCACTACCATGATCGGGTGCTCGGTTTTCGTAACAAGCAGTTGGATGCTTGGATGGGCTCACCTTGAATTCCAAAGAGTTGTCAGAAAAAAGCTTGAATTCCCCATTGACTTCCATCATACTCAGTACTCAAATTGTGCCCATCCAAGCATCCAACTGCTGGTTACGAGTACGGAGCACCTGATCATGGTAGTGCTCGCTCATCATTACCGAGTACCGAGCACCCGATCATGGTAGTGCTCGCTCATCATTACCGAGTACCGAGCACCCGATCATGGTAGTGCTCGCTCATCATTACCGAGCACCCGGTCATGGTAGTGCTTGCTCATCATTGCTGAGCACCTGATCATAGTAGTGCTCGCTCATCACTACTGAGCACCGAGCACCCAATCTTGGTAGTCAGGGGCGTAACTATCTCGGTCACAGGGGTTGAGGCTGTGACGGGGTCCGGACGTACAGGGGCCAGCGTCACCTGCCGCCGCCAGCCACCGCCAATCCCTGTACCAGGTGCCAGCTTTGCATATATGTGCTGCACTGTGCACGCAGCTACGGGGCCCGTGTGTCAGGGAGACGAGGGGAACACATTTAGAGGCTGGTGCCATCTTCTCGCACCTCCTCCTCCTGAGCCTTCCGTTCAGTTTTTGTAAGGAGAATGGAGCAGCAGGGGAACCAGGAGAGGCAAATACAGATTTTTATTTTTTAATAAGTGAATGCAAGGTGGCCAGAGGACTATGGCAGGAGGAGGGGAGGGGGGCATTCTACTATATGGAGAGGCTATGAGGCTGCACTATATGGCAAAAATGAGGCTGCATAAATAAGGCTGCACTATATGAGGCTGCACTATATGGGGAGTTATAAGGCTTCATATATGAGGCTGCACTCTATAGAGATATAAGGCTGCACTATATGGAATGTTTTGAGGCTGCACTATATGGAGAACTGAGCCTGCATTATACTGTATAGAGGGCTATGAGGCTGCATTATACTATATGTAGGGCTATGAGGCTGCATTATACCTGTATAGAGCGCTATGAGGCTGCATTATACTAGATGGAGGGTTGTGAGGCTGTATTATACTATATGGAGGACTATGAGGCTGCATTATGCTATATGTAGAATAATGAGGGTGCATTATAATAATTGGATGACTATTGGGGCTACCTTATGAATGGGGGACTATGGGCTGCATTATAATACATAGAGGACTATGGGGGTACATTGTAATGTATAGAGGAATATGTGGATGCATTATAATAATTGGAGAACTATGGTGGCATGTGGAGGAAGACCATATAAACCATGATGGGGAACATATATTCCATGATAAGAGCAATATTCTAGTAGGAGGACCATATATCGAAGGATGAGGGACATTAATACATAATGAAGGAGGAGAGGGGGATCCATTTGTGAGTCTTTAAAGTATTTAGAACGTCATACATCTGACCAACATGTGCGTGGGGGGGGCCCAGGTCTAAATTTCTTATCAGGGCCCACTAGACTCTAGTTACGCCACTGATGGTAGTGCTTGCTCATAATTACTAAGCACCTGATCATGGTAGTGCTCGATCATCAGTACCAAGCACCTGATCATGGTAGTGCTCGCTCATCAGTACCAAGCACCCAATCATGGTAGTGCTCACTTATCATTACCGAGCACCCTATGATGGTAGTGCTTGCTCATCATTACTGAGCACCCGATCATGGTAGTGCTCGATCATCAGTACCAAGCACCTGATCATGGTAGTGCTCGCTCATCAGTACCAAGCACCCAATCATGGTAGTGCTCACTTATCATTACCGAGCACCCTATGATGGTAGTGCTTGCTCATCATTACCGAGCACCCTATCATGGTAGTCCTCGCTCATCATTACTGAGCACCCGATCGTGGTAGTGCTTGCTCATCATTACTGAGCACCCGATCATGGTACTGCTCGGTCATCATTATCGATCACCCGGTAGTGCTCTCTCATCATTACCATTATTAGTGGTAGTGCTCGCTCATCATTACTGAGCACTGAGCACCCGATCATGGTAGTGCTCGCTCATCATTAATGAGCACTGAGCACCCGATCATGGTAGTGCTTGCTCATCATTACCGAGCACCCGATCATGGTAGTGCTCGCTCATCATTACCGAGCACCCTATCACGGTAGTCCTCGCTCATCATTACTGAGCACCCGATCATGGTAGTGCTCGCTCATCATTACCAAGCACCTGATCATGGTAGTGCTCGTTCATCATTACCGAGCACCCGATCATGGTAGTGCTTGCTCATCATTACTGAGCACCCGATCATGGTACTGCTCGGTCATCATTATCGAGCACCCGGTAGTGATCGCTCATCATTATCATTATTAGTGGTAGTGCTCGCTCATCATTACTGAGCACTGAGCACCCGATCGTGGTATTGCTCGCTCATCATTACTGAGCACTGAGCACCCGATCATGGTAGTGCTCGCTCATCATTACTGAGCACCCGATCATGGTAGTGCTCGCTCATCATTACCATTATTAGTGGTAGTGCTCGCTCATCATTACTGAGCACTGAGCACCCAATCATGGTAGTGCTCGCTCATCATTACTGAGCACTGAGCACCCGATCATGGTAGTGCTCGCTCATCATTACTGAGCACTGAGCACCCAATCATGGTAGTGCTCACTCATCATTACTGAGCACTGAGCACCCGATCATGGTAGTGCTTGCTCATCATTACCGAGCACCCTATCACGGTAGTCCTCGCTCAACATTACCGAGCACCCGATCATGGTAGTGCTCGCTCATCATTACGGAGCATCCTATCACGGTAGTCCTCGCTCATCATTACTGAGCACCCGATCATGGTAGTGCTCGCTCATCATTACCAAGCACCTGATCATGGTAGTGCTCGCTCATCATTACCGAGCACCCGATCATGGTAGTGCTTGCTCATCATTACTGAGCACCCGATCATGGTACTGCTCGATCATCATTATCGAGCACCCGGTAGTGCTCGCTCATCATTACCATTATTAGTGGTAGTGCTGGCTCATCACTACTGAGCACTGAGCACCCGATCATGGTAGTGCTTGCTCATCATTAGTGAGCACTGAGCACCCGATCATGGTAGTGCTCGCTCATCATTACTGAGCACCCGATCATGGTACTGCTCGGTCATCATTATCGAGCACCCAGTAGTGCTCGCTCATCATTACCATTATTAGTGGTAGTGCTGGCTCATCACTACTGAGCACTGAGCACCCGATCATGGTAGTGCTCACTCATCATTATCGAGCACCCGGTCATGGTAGTGCTCGTTCATCATTACTGAGCACCCGATCATGGAAGTGCTCGCTCATCACTACTGAGCACCCGATCATGGCAGTGCTCACTCATCACTACTTTTTGACCATAGTATAAAACAGAAAAAAGACCATGCATACATGTATTGTGCAAACCTTGAAGTAAAAAGCTATATTTTTTATTACACAAAGATAGTTTTTGACCATGAAGAAAAATCGCCTCCATAACTACCAAGGTACATGTGCGTGGAAGACACTGGGAGCAAGTAACAGATATGTCAGTGAAGGCTTCAGTAACATAGAGTGACTTATAAAATGCTGTAAGCCACTATATGACCCAACCACAAGTGATTAACGGCTGATGGACTTTAGAAAGCGCTTACTTAAGACATTTTATGAGAAGACGTAGATCACTGATGAAGATGCTCTCGGAGAAAAACCATCTAGAAGATGGATGGAAACTATTAAAGAAATGGTGAACACATCATTTGACCATATAGTGTACAGGGAAATAGGAAATAAATTCCAAGTGCAGTAAAATTGCAAAAAGAAGTGCAATTACACGTATGTTTTTTGGGTTTTTTAGTAGCCATAATCACTATATTGTAAAACTGATATGTCGGTGTGATGCCTCAGGTCGGTACAAGTTCGTAGACCCCAAACATGTTACTGTTACTGGTATCTAGGTGGTGAAAAACATTCAGAAGCTTAAAGAAAAAAAAAATAGAATCGCACTTTTGGCGCCATGTTCTGCAACTCATACCATCCTCATTTTTCGGGATCTGGGGCTGGCAGAAAGCAAGGACTAAAAAATACACTTATTCTTACTGTTTTATTAATATTAATTAATATTCTCAAGGAGCCTAATGTCTAATGGGGACGTCACACGCGTCAATGTCCCCAGCGATCTGATCGCTGACGGCATTGACGGCTGATCGCTGGTGAGCTGTTACAGAGGCAGACTCACCAGCGATCATTTTACCAGCGACATCGTGGAAATTATTTCTATATCGTTTCCACAATGTCTGCAGGCTGGTATCCAGGGTAAACTGCGGGTAACTAGGCAGCGCGCGCTGCCTAGATACCCGATGTATGCCTTAGTTACAGGGGCGTAACTACCGGCATAGCAGACGTAGCGGTCGCTTTGGGGCCCGGCGCTTGAGGGGGGCCCGGACCCAGCGCCGCTACGCTGCTATCCGGTCAGCTACAGGCCCCCAGTGTGTATATACAGGCCCCCCACTCCACCCTTCCTGCTGCACACGTCACCTGTAAAGGAATACATCATACTTACTTATCCCTGCCGGCTGCCGCTGTCGCCGCTCTGCACCGCGCTCCGTCTTCATCCAGCTTCTTCCTGGTTGTGACGTCATTGCCTGCACCCGCCGGTCACAACCAGGAAGAAGCTGGATGAAGACGGAGCGCGGTGCAGAGCGGCGGCAGCCGGCAGGGATAAGTAAGTATGATGTATTCCTTTACAGGTGACGTGTGCAGCAGGAAGGGAGGAGTGGGGGCCTGTATATACACACTGGGGCCCTGTATATAGCCACTGGGGGCCTGTACATAGCCACTGGGGCCCTGTATATAGCCACTGGGGGCCTGCATATAGCCACTGGGGGCCTGCATATAGCCACTGGGGCCCTGTATATAGCTACTGGGGCCTGTATAGTCACTGGGGGCCTGTATATACCCACTGGAAGCCTGTATATAGCCACTGGGGGCCTGTATATACCCACTGGGGGCCTGTATATACCCACTGGGGGCCTGTATATAGCCACTGGGGGCCTGTATATACCCACTGGGGGCCTGTATATACCCACTGGGGGCCTGTATATAGCCACTGGAAGCCTGTATATAGCCACTGGGGGCCTGTATATAGCCACTGGGGGCCTGTATATACCCACTGGGGGCCTGTATATAGCCACTGGAGGCCTGTATATAGCCACTGGGGGCCTGTATATAGCCACTGGGGGCCTGTATATAGCCACTGGGGGCCTGTATATACCCACTGGGGGCCTGTATATAGCCACTGGAGGCCTGTATATACCCACTGGGGGCCTGTATATAGCCACTGGAGGCCTGTATATACCCACTGGGGCCCTGTATATACCCACTGAGGCCCTGTATATACCCACTGGGGCCCTGTATATACCCACTGGGGAGGCTGCTGTATACCACTGGGGCTGCTGTATATACTGCTGGGGCCTGTATATACCACTGGGGAGGCTGCTGTATATACCACTGGGGAGGCTGCTGTATACCACTGGGGCTACTGTATATACTGCTGGGGCCTGTATATACCACTGGGGAGGCTGCTGTATACCACTGGGGCTGCTGTATATACTGCTGGGGCCTGTATATACCACTGGGGAGGCTGCTGTATACCACTGGGGAGGCTGCTGTATACCACTGGGGAGGCTGCTGTATGCCACTGGGGCTACTGTATATACTGCTGGGGCCTGTATATACTACTGGGAAGGCTGCTGTATACCACTGGGGCTGCTGTATATACTGCTGGGGCCTGTATATACCACTGGGGAGGCTGCTGTATACCACTGGGGAGGCTGCTGTATACCACTGGGGAGGCTGCTGTATACCACTGGGGAGGCTGCTGTATGCCACTGGGGCTACTGTATATACTGCTGGGGCCTGTATATACCACTGGGAAGGCTGCTGTATACTACCACTGGGGAGGCCTGTATACCACACTGCTGGGGGCTGTATACCTGTGCTGGGGTCCACCCTCGGCTTATACACGAGTCAATAGGTTTTCTCAGGTTTTGGGGGCAAAAGTAGGGGGGTCGGCTTATACACGAGTATATACGGTAAACTGGGTGGCGTCAGACTGTTAACACCGATTCGGTAAGGGGGTGTGTCTTGAAGGGGGCGTGTCATTGGGGGCGTGTCTTGGAGGGGGCCCCGTTCAAAAGTTTGCTATGGGGCCCTGCCAGTTCTAGTTACGCCCCTGCTTAGTTACCAGCCTTCTCCGCTCATCGGCTGGTATCTAAGGTACACAGCGGGTAACTAGGGTCCGCTAGTTATTAGGGACCCTAGTTACCCGCTGTGTACCTTAGATACCAGCCGGTGAGCGGAGAAGGCTGGTAACTAAGGTATACATCGGGCATCTAGGCAGCGCGCACTGCCTAGTTACCCGCAGTTTACCCTGGATACCAGCTCCCAGCGCTTCCTGAGAGGCGCTAGGAGCTGGCTGATCACATCTCCCAGTGTCACACGCAGCGATGCTGCGTGTCCACCAGGGCTACCGTCAGGTGCAACGTCACATGCAGCAGTGATCGTGCACGCAATATTGACGCGTGTGACGGCCCCATAAGAAGTGGGTTATAAAAATAATTGCAGCTGCACTCTGAAATGCTATTTAATAAATGTGATTACACTAGTTGACTCCGCTTGCACCTGTTCACACTTGTCTTATACTTGATGTAGCTGGTCAGGTTTTCTGATATTTGTAGTACACTTCCTTCTGACTGAGCACTCTGCCCATCACGGCCAGAACAGATTGTTTAAATATAGTACTTGTATGCTTTTATAGGACAGTTCAGAGCCTTTTGTGGCTTAGAGCAGAAGATTATATATAGCAAGAGGGTTATACAGACCTGTAATCCTGGGGTACTTTCACAGCTAGTATCAGCACAAGTAAAAGTACTTGTAGATAAATGTAGAACGTTGCGGTGGGACAGAAGACCCTCAATCTTTCCCAACATGCAGGCAGTAGGTTCTTCTTTACACTCAATATACCCTACTGCTAAAGAAGCATGCGTAAATCCAAACAGCGAGAATCCAGGGTACAAAGCCTTTAGCATCTTGGCTGTGGAAGTCAGGTTAGGGTGAACTACCAGACCTTGGGCCAGGAAGTGGTGAGGAGACACCTCACATGTGCTCTGCAATGTGTGGCATCTTGTACAGACTGGGAAAATTCCAGCTTCGTCTGTCTAGATAGAAACTGGACACATCTCCACCTATTAAGCCCTGTGACTGGGTCACCGGCCAATAAGACAAAACCCAATTTACACGTCAGATCCTCACAATGCAAAGGGATATAAACCATACATTTTCACCAGCAGATGGTGCTGGATCACAACAAATGAGAAATACATGAGAAATACATTAAGTATAAATTTATTTAATTGAAAGTAGATATCTAAAGCTTACAAATGAATATAGAGGGATAGTTAGAGTGAGCTTTCGTGTGCAGGGCTACTCACAGTCCAGGGGTACTTAAAGGGACAGACACAATCTGGACTGGGTCACTACATTTTGATTTAGTGTGGATGTTGCCTGTCCTTTATATTGTAGTCTTTTAGCTCACAGAGAGGCATTGAAGGTTATAGGGTCCCAACAAAGGGATTCGCCTTGTCGCTGGCTGTTGGGCTCTCACGAATTGGCCAATTTGTGTGCTAAGTACCTCAATTTATAACAGTTTCTATAGCAGTAATATAATTTCCAATTTCATATATATATATTTTTTTATTTTATTGATGAGTTGTCTCGTTTGCACCTGTTCACACTTGTCTTACTTTTGGAGGTGCTGGTCAGTTTTTTGATCTGACATAGGTCATATCCGAGTAGGTGAACCAAATGAATTAGTGACCCGAATGGGTCAAAACCAAATAACATCTCCATGTAATCCTTAAAATAAACAGCACAAAGAAAAATGAAGGCATTCCCGCTAACAATCAGATTACCTTCCACTATTCTGGAGCAGGCTGAAGGTAACAAATCGCATTTAGGCTGAATGATTCCTCGGGGATTGTTTCGCCTCAGCTTGTAAGCACTACCTGCTCAGAAGCTGTCAATGCTTTAAGTAGCATTGTGAGCCTTTTTACAAATCGATTCTTTCTTAAGTAACCTGGCAAGAATAATTTATCCTTGAGTGGCTTCCAGTGTTGCAGCAGTAAATGTGATTTATCAAGCTTGACCAACGACTTGGTCATTCTGCCTGGACAACCTACTTCAAGGTTAAATTGATGTTCTGAACAGAAACCATCGTTAGGAGGGAAAGGAATTAGAAGAAAAGACCGACTTGGGATGCAACCAAAGAAACAAACAGCCAAGATGCCGGTATGTAAAAGAATTCGAGCAACGCGGCTCTTATCGGAAACCTCGTTGATTGGGAACAAAACAAACTCTCTGTGATGTTCAGATCCATGTGGCTAATGTCTCCGATACCTCAACCAGAATTCAAGCACAAATCTGGACATAGATGATCTTTTCGTTCCCAATATTTCAGGAATAGGTACTTTAGGTAGAAGACTTAAGTGCCACCCATTCTGGATACTCAGTAATAGTTGTCTATGATTGAGTACCACCACCTAGATTGTGCATTTGGTTACCCTACTGCCAGTGGCGTAGCAACTGTTTGTGGAGCCCGGGGCGGTCGAAAAATTTGCCGCAGCTGCCGCCCTAAGAATTGGGCCAAATGGCCATTCACCTCCTGAACTCTCCATCCTCCTGCACTCCCCATCCTCCATCCTCCTGCACTTCCCATCCTCCATCCTCCTGCACTCCCCATCCTCCTGCACTTCCATCCTCCATTCTCCTGCACTCTCCATCCTACTGTACTCTCCATCCTCCATATTCCTGCACTCCCCATTCTCCATCCTACTGTACTCCCCATCCTCCATATTCCTGCACTTCCCATCCTCCATCCTCCTGCACTCCCCATCCTCCATCCTCCTGCACTTCCCATCCTCCATCCTCCTGCACTTCCCATCCTCCATTCTCCTGCACTCTCCATCCTACTGTACTCTCCATCCTCCATATTCCTGCACTCCCCATCCTCCATCTACTGTACTCCCCATCCTCCATCCTCCTGCACTCCCCATCCTCCTGCACTTCCCATCCTCCATTCTCCTGCACTCTCCATCCTACTGTACTCTCCATCCTCCATATTCCTGCACTCCCCCCCCATCCTCCATCCTACTGTACCCCCATCCTCCATATTCCTGCACTCCTCATCCTCCATCCTCCTGCACTCCCCATCCTCCTGCACTCCCCATCCTCCATCCTCCTGCACTTCCCATCCTCCATCCTCCTGCACTTCCCATCCTCCATCCTCCTGCACTCCCCATCCTCCTGCACTTCCCATCCTCCATTCTCCTGCACTCTCCATCCTACTGTACTCTCCATCCTCCATATTCCTGCACTCCCCATTCTCCATCCTACTGTACTCCCCATCCTCCATATTCCTGCACTTCCCATCCTCCATCCTCCTGCACTCCCCATCCTCCATCCTCCTGCACTTCCCATCCTCCATCCTCCTGCACTTCCCATCCTCCATCCTCCTGCACTTCCATCCTCCATTCTCCTGCACTCTCCATCCTACTGTACTCTCCATCCTCCATATTCCTGCACTCCCCATCCTCCATCCTACTGTACTCCCCATCCTCCATATTCATGCACTCCCCATCCTCCATCCTCCTGCACTCCCCATCCTCCTGCACTTCCCATCCTCATTCTCCTGCACTCTCCATCCTACTGTACTCTCCATCCTCCATATTCCTGCACTCCCCATCCTCCATCCTACTGTACTCCCCATCCTCCATCCTCCTGCACTCCCCATCCTCCTGCACTTCCCATCCTCCATTCTCCTGCACTCTCCATCCTACTGTACTCTCCATCCTCCATATTCCTGCACTCCCCCCCATCCTCCATCCTACTGTACTCCCCATCCTCCATATTCCTGCACTCCTCATCCTCCATCCTCCTGCACTCCCCATCCTCCTGCACTCCCCATCCTCCATCCTCCTGCACTTCCCATCCTCCATCCTCCTGCACTTCCCATCCTCCATCCTCCTGCACTCCCCATCCTCCTGCACTTCCCATCCTCCATTCTCCTGCACTCTCCATCCTACTGTACTCTCCATCCTCCATATTCCTGCACTCCCCATTCTCCATCCTACTGTACTCCCCATCCTCCATATTCCTGCACTTCCCATCCTCCATCCTCCTGCACTCCCCATCCTCCATCCTCCTGCACTTCCCATCCTCCATCCTCCTGCACTTCCCATCCTCCATCCTCCTGCACTTCCCATCCTCCATTCTCCTGCACTCTCCATCCTACTGTACTCTCCATCCTCCATATTCCTGCACTCCCCATCCTCCATCCTACTGTACTCCCCATCCTCCATATTCATGCACTCCCCATCCTCCATCCTCCTGCACTCCCCATCCTCCTGCACTTCCCATCCTCCATTCTCCTGCACTCTCCATCCTACTGTACTCTCCATCCTCCATATTCCTGCACTCCCCATCCTCCATCCTACTGTACTCCCCATCCTCCATATTCCTGCACTCCTCATCCTCCATCCTCCTGCACTCCCCATCCTCCTGCACTCCCTATCCTCCATCCTCCTGCACTTCCCATCCTCCATCCTCCTGCACTTCCCATCCTCCATCCTCCTGCACTCCCCATCCTCCATCCTCCTGCACTTCCCATCCTCCATCCTCCTGCACTCTCCATCCTCCTGCACTCCCCATCCTCCATCCTCCTGCACTTCCCATCTTCCATCCTCCTGCACTCCCCATCCTCCATCCTCCTGCACTCTCCATCCTCCTGCACTCTCCATCCTCCAGCACCCTCCATCCTTCAGCACCCTCCATCCTCCTGCACCCTCCATCCTCCTGCGCTCTCCATCCTCCTGTGCTCCCCATCCACCTGCGCGCTCCATCCTTCTGTGCGCTCCATCCTCCTGCGCTCTCCATCCTCTTGCGCTCCCCATCCACCAACTTCCAGCACCCTCCATCCTGCTGCACGCTCCATCCTCCTGCGTGCTCCATCCTCCATCCTCCTGCGCTCTCCATCCTCCTGCATTCTCCATCCTCCTGCACTCTCCATCCTCTATCCTCCTGCACTCTCCATCCCCTGCAGTTTCCATTCTCTATCCCCTGCAGTTTCTATCCTCTGTTCCCTGCAGATTCCATCCTCTGTCCCCTGCAGATTCCATCCTCTGTCCCCTGCAGATTCCATCCTCTGTCCCCTGCAGATTCCATCCTCTGTCCCCTGCAGATTCCATCCTCCGTCCCCTGCAGATTCCATCCTCCGTCCACTGCAGATTTCATCCTCTATCCCCTGCAGATTCCATCCTCTATCCCCTGCAGTCTCCATCCTCTGTCCCCTGCAGATTCCATCCTCTGTCCCCTGCAGATTCCATCCTCTATCCCCTGCAGTCTCCTTCCTCTGTCCCCTGCAGTTTCCATCCTCTATCCCATGCAGTTACCATCCTCTGTCCCCTGCAGATTCCATCCTCTGTCCCCTGCAGATTCCATCCTCTGTCCCCTGCAGATTCCATCTTCTGTCCCCTGCAAATTCCATCCTCTGTCCCCTGCAGATTCCATCCTCTATCCCCTGCAGTCTCCATCCTCTGTCCCCTGCAGTTTCCATCCTCTGTCCCCTGCAGTTACCATCCTCTGTCCCCTGCAGATTCCATCCTCTATCCCCTGCAGATTCCATCCTCTATCCCCTGCAGTCTCCATCCTCTGTCCCCTGCAGTTTCCATCCTCTATCCCCTGCAGTTACCATCCTCTTTCCCCTGCAGATTCCATCCTCTGTCCCCTGCAGATTCCATCCTCTGTCCCCTGCAGATTCCATCCTCTATCCCCTGCATATTCCATCCTCTATCCCCTGCAGTCTCCATTCTCTGTCCCCTGCAGTTTCCATCCTCTGTCCCCTGCAGATTCCATCCTCTGTCCCCTGCAGTTTCCATCCTCTGTCCCCTGCAGATTCCATCCTCTGTCCCTGCAGATTCCATCCTCTGTCCCCTGCAGTTTCCATCCTCCACCCTCCCTGTATCCTTCATCCCCGTGCACATCCTGCCGCCCTCTGCACCCCGCTCTCACACACCTTGTGTTCCTTTATTTGGTCCCATCTTCTCCAGCTTCTTGTATGATATCTCCTTCATGCTGGGTATATTCCATGGCTCTGCCCACCCGGGTAACATGCCTGTGACATCATCGCAGGTCCTGCTGCTCCATATTATCTCTTGTGCTGGGCAGGCTAATACAGCCCTGACGCTAAGGTGAGTCACCTGCAGGCTGCTGCCGCCACCCCACACGTGCCGCCTGGGGCGGACTGCCCCCCTCCCGCCCCCCCACCCATGCTACGCCACTGCCTACTGCACTTGTGGAGTTTGTTATCCGCAGTCATTATCGCTTGTAACAGTCAGGGCTGTGGAGTCGATAGGCCAAACCTCCGACTCCAACTCCACAACTCAAACTCCTCATACACGGCTCGTGTTTAAGTTATACATTTATTGTAATACGAAGTGAACATCAGGATTTAATCATTATTATGATACAATAATCAAGATATTTAGAGAGAAGATAATAATATCCAGCATACACTGCATTAAACTACTGTACCCAATTTATTATATATTTTAGAAGTCGGAGTTGGTCCATTTTATACCGACTCCACCAAAATGAACAATTACTCCGACTCCACGCCTCTGACTCCGACTCCACAGCCCTGGTAACAGCTCCTTCCTTTTGTGATTTACTAGGTTCCTCATATAATTACTGTAATGGTGCATTTGCATGTGCAGATTTTGGACGGCTATGCACCATTATTGAGCATCAATTGATTCTACACAAGTCAATTGCCATTGATTTACTGCAGGGGTGGGGAACCATTTTTCTGCTGGGGGCCATTTGGAAATTTCTACAATCCTTCAGGGGCCGTACAAAATTATCAACTTGAAAATGACCCGCTATATTTGGTTAAATAATCAACTCACCCCTACTGTGGTGGATGGAGTTGCTTTTCTTTGGCATTGGTGATATTGGTCATGTTGCTTCTCAACTGCTTATCCAGGTTTGCTAGAGCCCTAGACATCACAGGAGAGGCTGGGAGCATATCCCTCACTGGGGAGGCCGAGGCTGGATTTAAAGGTCAGGCAGTCGCGAAACGCGTCTGCCAGCCTGAGCACTGCGGTCCCCAGGAATCTGCCCAGGGGCCACAAAAAAAGTCATCGAGGGCTGCATTCGGCCCTGGGGCCTGAGGTCCCCCACCTCTGATTTACTGGAACAAACAATGATGTAAGAACGGTCGCCAATGTGATTGTTCTGTTCCTATATAGTATTATGTTATCGGCAGTGCATCCACATGGGACGCCTAAAATATAAATGTATGGAGGCATAAACAGACCAAGGAACAACATTTAAAACAGTTTATATCTTCATCCCAAGGTAAGAAACCAACAATTGGGGAAAATAGAATACAAAGTGAGAATATGGAAAAAGGCACTTTCTTCCGGGCTTGTAGGATATAAAATCCTTCTTTATTGGAACATGCTTTATTACAAGTAAGCAAATGGATCCATTGCGAACTGATTAAAATTGTGGTATTCTGACGCATTTCTGGAGATAACCCTCTTAGTCGTAGAATAATGCATCACATACCAACAGGTATATTTAATCTCTAAAGATCCAATGATTAATGTTAGAATAACTACCAATCCGGACCTTCTTGCCCTCCACCTGATACATAACAGATAAACGAATAATACAACCCAATGTCTCTATGCATGATATGCTTATTCACATTACATACAAATATGAAATAAATGTGAAATTTTTAACATCCATTATGGGACGCGAGTCACTACAGTAATAACTAATCTCTGAGATGCAGAAAACAGACTGTAATAACGGAAAGTAAATCTCATAATATTACTACTTACTGGTAGTAAAGAGAGATCAAAACAATCCAAGGTCAGGCCCAGGAAATGGCGCAGTAACAGCTAGGGGTAGTCAGAAGCAAAGTCCAATTCAAGTCGAAGTCAGGAAACCAGAGGGACAAAACAGAATACAGAGGAGCAGGCAGAAAGAGGAATCAGGTCAGAAGCAGAGAGTAAAGTCCAGGTAATGTAACTAATCAGGCAGGGTCTGGCTCAGAACACAGAGAGATCCGTTCTACACATCCAAAGGTACAATTGACACTGAATAGGGCAGAAAGCTACCTTAAATAGAGTCCTAATCAAATGAGCTGAATGCAGGTGATTTGCAGCACAGAGCCAGCCCAGACTGATAGTCTCCACAACAACCTAGGAACAGACAAAGGCAGTGTGGAGATCATCACACATTATGTTTTTTGCACTTCAATAAATATTAAAGACTAGATGGCAGCCCGATTCTAAAGAATCGGGTAGTCTAGAATCCATATATAGTTTATTTACGAATAGTTAGGGTAGTGCGGTGAAATTAATTGTGTGTATACAGGCGGCTCTATGGGTAGCAGAGTATATGGTGGCTCAATGGCTAGCAGTGAGTGCGGTGGCTCAGTGGTTAGCAGTGAGTGCGGTGAGATTGGTCAGCGCAGCGGCGTGGGCAGAGTGGTGAGCGCAGCGGCGTGGGCAGAGTGGTGAGCGCAGCGGCGTGGGCAGAGTGGTGAGCGCAGCGGCGTGGGCAGAGTGGTCAGCGCAGCGGCGTGGGCAGAGTGGTTAGCGCAGCGGCGTGGGCAGAGTGGTCAGCGCAGCGGCGTGGGCAGAGTGGTCAGCGCAGCGCCGTGGGCAGAGTGGCACATACATACAACACACACACACGCACACACAACACACACACACACATACCGCTATACTTACCACCGACCCTGCGTCTTCTCCGGCGCCTGGATCCTGAGTCAACATGTGGCCACCCCCGGACGGCTGGAGGGGGCAGAGGACGGCTGGAGGGGGCAGAGGACGGCTGGAGGGGGCAGAGGACGGCTGGAGGGGGCAGAGGACGGCTGGAGGGGGCAGAGGACGGCTGGAGGGGGCAGAGGACGGCTGGAGGGGGCAGAGGACGGCTGGAGGGGGCAGAGGACGGCTGGAGGGGGCAGAGGACGGCTGGAGGGGGCAGAGGACGGCTGGAGGGGGCAGAGGACGGCTGGAGGGGGCAGAGGACGGCTGGAGGGGGCAGAGGACGGCTGGAGGGGGCAGAGGACGGCTGGAGGGTGGAGGGGGCAGAGGACGGCTGGAGGGTGGAGGGGGCAGAGGACGGCTGGAGGGTGGAGGGGGCAGAGGATGGCTGGAGGGTGGAGGGGGCAGAGGACGGCTGGAGGGTGGAGGGGGCAGAGGACGGCTGGAGGGTGGAGGGGGCAGAGGACGGCTGGAGGGTGGAGGGGGCAGAGGACGGCTGGAGGGTGGAGGGGGCAGAGGACGGCTGGAGGGTGGAGGGGGCAGAGGACGGCTGGAGGGGGCAGAGGACGGCTGGAGGGGGCAGAGGACGGCTGGAGGGGGCAGAGGACGGCTGGAGGGGGCAGAGGACGGCTGGAGGGGCAGAGGACGGCTGGAGGGGGCAGAGGACGGCTGGAGGGGGCAGAGGACGGCTGGAGGGTGGAGGGGGCAGAGGACGGCTGGAGGGTGGAGGGGGCAGAGGACGGCTGGAGGGGGCAGAGGACGGCTGGAGGGGGCAGAGGACGGCTGGAGGGGCCAGAGGACGGCTGGAGGGGGCAGAGGACGGCTGGAGGGGGCAGAGGACGGCTGGAGGGGGCAGAGGACGGCTGGAGGGGGCAGAGGACGGCTGGAGGGGGCAGAGGACGGCTGGAGGGGGCAGAGGACGGCTGGAGGGGGCAGAGGACGGCTGGAGGGGGCACAGGCTGGAGGGGGCACAGGCTGGAGGGGGCACAGGCTGGAGGGGGCACAGGCTGGAAGGGGCACAGGCTGGAGGGGGCACAGGCTGGAGGGGGCACAGGCTGGAAGGGGCACAGGCTGGAGGGGGCAGAGGCAGGAGGGGGCACAGGCAGGAGGGGGCACAGGCAGGAGGGGGCACAGGCTGGAGGGGGCAGAGGCTGGAGGGGGCAGAGGCTAAAGGGAGGACAGGCTGGAGGGGGCACAGGCTGAAGGGGGCACAGGCTGAAGGGGGCACAGGCTGAAGGGGGCACAGGCTGGAGGGGGCACAGGCTGGAGGGGGCACAGGCTGGAGGGAGCACAGGCTGCAGCGGAGCCGGCGGGCACAGGCTGAGGCGGAGGCTGGAGGGCAGACTCACCGGCGCCGCGCGTCGGGTGTAGGAGGAGAGGAGGGGCGGGCAGAGCTGCAGGACAGAAAGTCCCACCCTCCCTCCTCTCCAGGCGCGCGGGTACCCCCAGAGGTTGTGTGGCCCCCCGAGGTGGCGGGGGAGCGTTGCCGGCGGAGGCCGGACACCGGAGTGTGGGCCGGTCCGGGCCGGTTCCCTCATGTTGATGGGCGCACACCAGGCTGTGTGCGGACCCAGTGGCGGCATGGCGGTCCCTGATGGAGAGTGGGCGGTGAGCTGCAGGGCTGTGGGCCGGATGTGGGTGGGCGCAGACGGGGCTCTGTGCAAGGCCGGTGGCTGGGGCTCTGTGGGTCTGGTGCTTCCGGTTCCGGTGTTTGACACAGGAGGGAGGCCATCACGGAAGTTGAGCGGATTTTGGGCGGAAGTGGCCTTCGGGTTTTATGTATAAGATATAAATATAATATAATTTCTGTGACTGATGCCACAAGGAGCTTTAGTGTTTACTTTGAATATCCAAAAAGCTTCTCGGGCTAATAATGTTTTATGTCCATCACCTTTATCTTACAGGATTTTATACTTTTTCAACTGCTTAGAAATTGGAACTGTCTACATTTGAACTCTGCTCCAAAACAAAATGTTTGGAAGCACCAGAATATACAGAATATATATTTTTTATGTGAGATGTTTGGCGATTCTTCTTTTAAGTTTTCTAGAAGTACATCCGATGTATTTTTTGACACAGTGTGCACTCTATACAATAGCATGTTTCTCAAAGACAATCAAACAAATCTCAAGCCATTTTTCAATATTTTCTTTAATATTTCATCCTGGACCATAAGAGCTTACACTCTACAGGAGAAAGGACCCCACTGATCTTAAGAGCTGACTCTCTACAAGAGAGAGAGTACCCCACTGATCATAAAAACTTACACTTTAGAGGAGAGAGAGATAGAGAACCCCACTGACCATAAGAGCTTACACTCTACAGGAGAAAGAGAAAGAGAGGAACCTGCTGACCATAAGAGCTTACATTCTACAGGAGAAAGAGAAAAAGAGGAACGTCCTGACTATAAGAGGTTACACTATACAGGAGAAAGAGAGAGAGAGGAACCCGCTGACTATAACAGCTTACAATCTACAGGAGAAAGAGAGGAGCCCGCTGAACATAAGAGCTTATATTCTACAGGAGAAAGAGAGAGCGAGGGGAACCCGCTGACCATAAGAGCTTACATTCTACAGGAGAAAGAGAAAAAGAGGAATATCCTGACTATAAGAGGTTACACTATACAGGAGAAAGAGAGAGAGAGGAACCCGCTGACCATAACAGCTTACAATCTACAGGAGAAAGAGAGGAGCCCGCTGAACATAAGAGCTTACATTCTACAGGAGAAAGAGAGAGCGAGGGGAACCCGCTGACCATAAGAGCTTACACTCTACCTAAGAGACTGGACCCTACTGACCATAAGAGCTTACAATCTATAGGAGAGAGAAAAAGAGGAACCTGGTGATCATAAGAGCTTACATTCTACAGGAGAAAGAGAAAGAGAGGAACCCGCTGACCATAAGAGCTTACACTCCACAGGAGACTTAACCAGTGACACTGATGATGGAAGATGGGGAAATCTGCAGGATCACACAAAATGACATTAGCCCATGCTCTGATGTTTCAGAATTGTGAGAAATGGTGTTGGGCAAGTTTTTTCTTTCCGCAAACCGTGGATCAATTCTCAGAGTGTTTGAATTGACGAAAATACATGAATTTCAGGAAATCGACAACTCGATCCTCCGTAAATTGATCTGCTCATCTCTACTTGGTATGTCTAAAATGGCTTTCTGATTTCGGAAACCCCATATTCCCCAGGTGATGATTGTTATAAAAAAATTAAAAAAAAGAGAGTATGTGTCCTCTCTGCATAGAAAAATGAATAAAAGAAGTGAAAAACAGATGTCTGAATGATTAGTTAATGGAATCTGTCACTATGTAAGCTGAGAACAACATACTAGAAGGGTTAAAAAAAACTATCAAAACAAAAATCAACTGTGCTTCTCTTATCAGGCTGTGTGCTATCGTTTACTTAACCTAAAGGCTTTAGCACCTGATGGTTTCCATTGCTGGACCACACTGTCACGTGCAAGGCAGTCCGTTACGCCCCTTGTGGTGATTGGCACTTAACTGTCAATGCACAAACTCTATAGAGAGCCTGATGGGCAGCTTTGCTACAAGCCTAAAACTAATTGCTTTAGTTGTACCAGAACAGCTGCAGCCAGTAATCTATGTGACACATCGTTGGATTCAAGGTCTCTTTGCCTACAATTTGCTGCTCTCAGTTGAGATAGCAAAAACCTGCTGACACATTCCCTTTAAAGAGGAAGAGAGGACATTTTAGTAGAATGGAGTAAATCCACTGAATCTGAAATATGGAGGATATCAGAATCAAAGAGGCAATTTATAATAAATAGTTGGAGGAGATGAAAAATTATATTTAGAAAAAGTGGAAAAACAAAGTGCAGGGACCGAGAATGAAGATTGATGAAAGAGACAAACGGAATCCTCACGCTACATTTCATATTCCAGCATCAAACAGATATCGCGCTCACACCAGGGACTATTGTAGATGTAACCGCATCACAAGTCCAACATCAAAACTAATTTACAAGATACTCAACCAGATTTGTCCAAGAGAAAGCAATATATAGTCACAAATACAAGGAACCTAAATCTCCCCGGAAAATACAAGAGAGGAGAACGCGAAAAGAAACTGCCAAGACAGAGAACAATGGAGACAACAAGCCGGCAAGAATCACAGTAGATAAGAAAGATGGACAACCCCAAACAAATCGTATGATGATGACCACAAGAGCCGAACAACAATTACTGAACCCAAAGAATACGAACAAGATACAACAGGGACCAAGAACACCGTCCTCAACCAAAGAGCGTCCTTCCGTTCTTGTAGTGGCTTACTTAAAGTAACCTAGATGGACCCCATAGAAGTCAGTGCTATCCTTCGCTTCCCTTTACGTTAGTTATGCGACAAATCTGATTTTTCACATATGCATTGTCTGTTCCTCAAACGGAAAGAATACAAATACACCAAGAGCAAATGTAAGGACCAGAAGCAGCATTAGGTAGTGTAATGCGCATGCCCATGGCTCTATTTCCGGGTCATCGATGCTCTTTTGTCATCTCACGGGCATGTACATTAGAAAAGTACACCTGCACAGGAACCAGATTACAGGTGTTGTGTGTAAAACATGGGATGCATCAACCACATGAAGCAAGGTGGGAACGATGATGGTTGCAGGAAGAGAGTAGGCTTGGTTAGGTTTGTTTAAAGGTTGTATGAACTGCTGTAACAGAACCTATAAAGGTGGTAGCCTTAGTTATATTGGAAAAACCTGGTGACAGATTCCCTTTAATTATAGTGTCTCAGTATTGTAGTGTAACTGGCATGTCCATCAGTATTGTAGTGTAACAGCCAAGCTCAACCTCTCAGTATTGCAGTGTAATGGCTATGTCCATCAATATTATAGTGTAACGGCCAAGCTCAGTGCCTCAGTCTTGTAGTGTAATGGTCAAGCTCAGTGCCTCAGCATTGTATTGCAACTTCCAATCTCAGTGCCTCAGTATTGTAGTGTAATGGCCAAGCTCAGTGCCTCAGCATTCTATTGTAACTGCAAAGCTCAGTGCCTCAGCATTGTATTGCAACTTCCAATCTCAGTGCCTCAGTATTGTAGTGTAATTGCCAAGTTCAGTGACTCAGTATTGTAGAGTAAAGGTCAAGCTCCGTGCCTCAGCATTGTATCGTAATGCTAAGCTCAGTGCCTCGTCTTGTAGCGTAATAGCCAAGCTCAGTGCCTCAGTATTGTATGCAACTTCCAAGCTCAGTGACTCAGTATGTACAGTAAAGGTCAAGCTCAGTGACTTAGTGGGTTGTAGTGTAACTGTCATGTCCTTCAGTATTGTAGAGTAACTGCCAGCCTCAGTGCCTCAGTACTGTAGCGTAATGGCTAAGCTCAGTGCCTCAGCGTTGTAGTGTAACTTCCATGTCCATCACTATTATAGTGTAATGACCAAGCTCAGTGCCTCAGTATGGGTGTGCAACCAACAAGCGTAGTGCCACCAAGTGGTAGTATAACTGCCAAGTCTTATACTGCTTAGTCTTATAGTGTAATTGTCAAGTTCAGTGCCTCAGTGATAAAGTGTAACCATTAAGCTCAGCACTATCAATCAGTGCAACTGTGAAGATTCACATTAAGAGACAGATAGACCATAACCCTTATACTATCCTGCTTCATGTTGCGTAAAACCATGGTGGCAGGGGCATAACATTTGCGGTCGCAGGGGTTGAGGCTGCAAGGGGGCCCAGACCTATAAGGGGACCTCGCCACCAGCTGCCCTCTGCACCCGCCGTTCCCATCGCCAGCTTTATATGGATGTGCATCCCTGAGGATGCACATCCATGTCACTGTGCGGCAGCACACACCACTGTGGGGCCCGTGTGTCAGGAAAAGAGGGAAGGGTGGAGCCTCCTGCTTCCTACTGCTGCTGCTCTCACCCCGCCCCTCCCCTCACTTCCTCTTATCATAGCCAGCTTTCATTGTGCGTTCCACTGAGGAGTGCATACAGCGGGCTGGTGCGGCCTCCTCCACACTAGGAGTAGGTGGCACTTTCTGCTTTACGCGTTCCACAGTTCCTCCTCCTGAGTCTTCTCTTCAGTCTTTGCAAGGAGACCGGAGCAGCGGGGAACGGGGAGAGGTGAGAACAGATTGATTTTTTTTAGTATGTGAGTGCTCAGTAGCTAGAGGAATATAGGGGGAGGAAAGGGGTGCATTATACTACAGGGAGAGTTATGAGCCTGCACTATATAGAGATATGGAGCTGCATTTATAATGCTGCACTATATAGAGAGATATAAGGCTGCACTATATGAGGCTGCACTATTTGGAGAACTGAGCCTACATTATACTGTATAGAGGGCTAAGAGACTGGATTGTACTGTATGGACGGTTGTGAGGCTGCAATATACTATATGGAGAGATGTGAGATTGCATTATACTGTATAGAGGGTTGTGAGGCTGCATTATACTATATGAAAGGATGTGAGGCTGCATTATACTATATGGAGGACTATGAAGCTGTATTATACTATGTGGAGGGCTATGATGCTGCATTATACTAAGAGGGTGCATTATACTATATGGAGGGCTGTGAGGCTGTATCATACTATATGGAGGGTTATGAGGCTGCATTATACTATATGGTGGGCTGTGAGGCTGTATTATACTATATGTACGATTATGAGGGTGCATTATAATAATTGGATGACAATCGGGGCTACCTTATGAATGGGGAACTGTGGGATGCATTATAATACATGGAGGACTATGGGGGTACATTGTAAGATATGGAAGAATATGGGGATGCATTATAATGATTGGAGAACTATGGTGGCGGGAGGAGGAAGATCATATAAACCAGGATGGGGGACATATATTCCACAATAAGGGTGCAGCAGGAGGACCATATATCGCAGGATGAGGGACATTAATACATAATGAAGGGAGAGAGGGGTCAATCTGTGAGTCTTTATAGGATTTAGAACCTTACACGGGGCCCACACAGCTAACCAACGTGTGGTGGGGGACCAGATGTAAATTTCTCACCGGAGCCCGCCAGACTCCAGTTACGCCACTGCATGTTGGAGTCAAAGGTCAATCATGAAAAACTAATCTCCTGACATATATCAGGGATGAATAAAATAGTGAATGATATTCTATAGCTTTCACTGGCAGATAATGTGTTAACAGTATTATTCTATCAATGATAAGCAGAACTCCGACGCTCGGCAGCCGTAAGAAAGCAGAGCAGATGTGCAGAACAGATATCTGCCTGTCTTCATGGTGCCGCCACTGTGTGGGTGCAATTGCTAAAGATGTTTGAAGAGAAAGATTCAATTTCTACATCTGAATCCAGTTTTTCTGTGACTGTGTGTGTTCTCTAGCAACTTATTCTGTAATTAGGAAAGACAGATTGATCGATCAATCAGTGAGATTAGATATACAAAGACAGATGGACAGATCAGTAGAAGCCCTCCTTTTCGCAATGCTTAGCTGTGTTCGGTCCTGCCAATTAAGCTTCTTAGATTTGATTTGTATAGATAGATTAATAGGGTATGGATGGATGAATAAGATAGATAGATAGATAGATAGATAGATAGATAGATAGATAGATAGATAGATAGATATAGAGAGATGATAGAGGATAGATAGATAGATAGATAGATAGATAGATAGATAGATAGATAGATAGATAGATAGAGATAGAGAGATGGATAGAGGGATAGATAGATAGATAGATAGATAGATAGATAGATAGAATAGATAGATAGATAGATAGATAGAGAACAGAAAAA
Organism: Allobates femoralis; assembly: GCA_033576535.1. Classification (NCBI taxonomy): domain Eukaryota; kingdom Metazoa; phylum Chordata; class Amphibia; order Anura; family Aromobatidae; genus Allobates; species Allobates femoralis. Next base: position 723,052,001 of record JARQOC010000002.1, read on the forward strand.
AACGGCACAGCACTCACAGACACAATGTGAACTGGTGCAGCAGGATTCTGGTCAAATAACTATAAAAACTCTTGCAGCACTTAGCTACTACAGTGATGTACATATGCAACAAGTGTATATATTTGAGGAAAATTTATAAACTTACGTTTTTAAAAAAAATCAAATCTTCATTTTTATTTTCTTAGGGTTCTTGGTACAAACATTGGCAATGTCTGTTTGCTCATCAGCCGCGACAAGGTGACCCAGGTCTGATGAGTCCTAACGCTGACATCCCTGCCCTCCTTGTCCTCCCTATCCCACTTCTAAGGACTTATTGGACATTGGCTAATGTTTGTACCAAGAACCCCAAGAAAATAAAAAACAAAGATTTTTGGGTTTTTGAAAGAAAGTAAGTTTTACATTTTTTTCTCATATATATACAGCTTGTTAGCATGTGAGCATCATTGGTAGTAGCTGAGTGCTGCAGAGAATTTTTTATAGTTATTTGACCAGAATCCTGCTGGCACCAGTTCACATTGTGTCTGTGAGTGCTGTGCAGTTTTTTCTGTTTTGTGTATACAAATGGAGAATCTGGCTCCATGACTGCAACTTTGCACCCTCATCGCCCCAGGTGGTCTTAGGTTGAGATGGTGTCCGCCCACTGAGAATGGGACAGGAGGACAAGGAGGACAGGGTGTCAGCGTTAGGACTCATCAGACCTGGGGTCACCTTGTCGCGGCTGATGAGCAAACAGACATTGGCCAATGGTTGTACCAAAAACCCCAAGAAAATAAAAAATGAAGATTTTGAGTTTTTTTAAAAAACGTAAGTTTTACATTTTTTCTCATTATATACAGCTTGTTAGCATTTGTGCATCATTGTAGTAACTGAGTGCTGCAGAGAATTTTTTCTAGATAGATAGATAGATAGATAGAAACAGCAAAAATAGGAAACAGCACAAACTTTCTTATAGGTGTCGGTGCACAAACTCCTGTAACACGCAATGTCCACTTGCATATTAATATACTTCCCAAAATCAGCAGGCACTCCAAAATTCAGTCAACCAGGATGGGTGTAATGTAGCCCTTTGTGGCGCAACGTGCTTGAGAAAGATCTCATAAGGTCGAAACGTTGCGCCACGAGAGGCTACATTAAAGCCGACCTGGTTGACTGAATTTTAGAGTGCCTGCTGATTTTTGGGAAGTAGATAGATAGATGATAGATAGATAGATAGATTGTGTATCTGTTTGTGCCTCAATAAGCAGGGGAACAGAAAGAGGAGAAGAGAACTGTCTGAGGACTTGAGACTAAAATTGCTGAAAATATCAGTAACCTTAAGGTTAGAAGTCCATCTCCAGAGATCTTGATGTTCCTTTGTCCATGGTGCGCAACATACCGTAATCAAGAAGTTTACAACCCATGGCACTGTAACTAATCTTCCTGGACGTGGACAACAGAGGAAAATTGATGGAAGTTTGCAACACAGGATAGTCTGGATACTGGAATAGCTGCAATCAAGATCCAAAGAAAGTTAAGCTGTCCTGCAGGCTCAGGGGGCATAAGTGTCAGCGTAGAGTATCCGTCCACATGTGAATGAAATGAAACACTATGGAGGAGACCCAGGAGGATCCATTGCTGAAACAGAGACAGAAAAATGCCAAAATGTATGCGAGTAACCAAAATCCTTCCCAGAAAGTGTCTTGTGGACAGATGAGACAAGATAGAGCTTTTTGGTAAAGCATCATTCTACTGTTTACCGAAAACAGACAGAGGCCAACAAAGAAAAGAGCACAGGACCTAGAGTCACATATGGGAAGACCAGAGAAAAGAGCACAGGACCTACAGCCACATATGGTGGAGGTCAGAGAAAAGAGCACAGGACCTGCAGACAGATATAGGGGAGGTTAGAGAAAAGAACACAGGACCTACAGTCACATATGGTGGAGGTCAGAGAAAAGAGCATAGGATCTACAGTCACATATGGGGGAGGTCAAAGAAAAGAGCACAGGACCTACAGTCACAAATGGAGGAGGTCAGAGGAAAGAGCACAGGACCTACAGACACATATGGTGGAGGTCAGAGAAAAGAGCACAGGACCTACAGTCACATATGGGGGAGGTCAGAGAAAAGAGCACAGGACCTACAGTAACATATGGGGGAGGTCAGAGGAAAGAGCACAGGACCTACAGACACATATAGGGGAGATTAGAGAAAAGAACACAGGACCTACAGTCACATATGGGGGAGGTCAGAGAAAAGAGCACAGGACCTACAGTCACAAATGGAGGAGGTCATAGAAAAGAGGACAGGACCTACAGTCACATATGGTGTTCAGAAGGGATAGCTGATTCAGACAGGACGGCTGGTTCAAACAGGATGGCTGGTTCACTCTGGATGGCTGGTTTAAACAGGGCAGGTTCAAGATCTGGTTGAGGTGTGGACAAAATGGCAGGTACAAATGTGACAGGTACAGGAACGGACTCACGTACAGAAAGGACCAGAGGTTCAGGTACACTAACAGGATCAGGTTTCAGGTATTGACAGGTCCTAGTTCAGTTGGGACTGGTTTGGGTTCAGGCAGGATAAAAGGTCACATGGACCTGACAACAAACTAGCAGGTGAAAGACACACTACACTGAAGCTGCTCAGGGAGGGTGCCTTGAGTACTGTAGTAGGCTGAGGACACTTGCAGAGTGTGCATGCGCTGACCTTGAAGAAGTGGGGTGCATGTGTACATGAACTCTAAGCACGTTGCCAGAAAACCTGCAAGACATGTACAGGCCCTGAGAGCAGAATGCCGCAGAAGGAGACACCACTGGGCGGATGGGAAGATGAGCATGTCAATCATGTGAGGTAGCGCACGCCTAGGGGGTTCGCTTGGCAGCGTAATGACACCGATAACCATGTTTTTTTTTTTCCAAGTAACACAATATAGCAGTTTATTATGCTATCGTAAACTGCTTATGATGCACCCCAGCGCTGTGGGATAATCGGAACCGGGCTATACTGCTTCTGGGGTGTCACAGGGGTCGAGACCCGGCTTCCGTGACCTTGGGCTCAGTAGTAAAAGGGACAGTTCTTGGTGAGTGTAGGGAAAGTGGTGATTTTATAAGGGAAAGTTATTTGTGACTTCACCTGTGGTTTGCGGCTATGAGGAGCTGCTGCTGCAGGACCTCTGGAGACGGTGGATAGGCAGCTGGGATTTAGTGTCTCCCTACAGGCGGAGCGGATAACCAGGGCAATGGGTGGTAGGGATTAATAGTCTCTGATAGTCAGGTATTACCTTAGGCCCCGTTACCTTGTTAAGGGCCTTCACAGGCTGTCGCTGCAGGAATAACAGTCTCACACCGTTCTGCAATTCTATTCCCGGTTTTACTCGCAGCTAGGTTCAAATACATGTCATCTGTCATGCTTCCGGGGGAAGGAGTCCTAGAGTAGACCCACTGTGCTGTGGTACCAAACTCCCCTGGGTGAGTCACTCATTTGCCTTTCCTCCACCTTCCTTCTATTAGGTTTCCCTTGATTCTGTTTATTATGTCTCCTCTGTCCACTTGTGCACATGCTTTGTGTTTACTCACCTTTGTTTTTTGTCTACCACTGCACTCTTGCCTTATCTTGTTACTTGTATTTTGCGACCTCCTCTCTGGTTCCTTAGGAAGAACACGAAATGCTTTGACAGCCTTTCAGGGAGCCAGGTCTGAGCTGTGGCTTCTAGTTGCGCGGCTAGTGACTTCTAGTCTGTACAGGGACCAGTAGGGTGTGGCTTAGTCTTTATTTCACCATGTGAGTTTTTACGTGCATAACATCAAAGTTGCACGTGAACCATAAGACTTCTGGAACAATGTCATTAGGACAGACAGGACTGTACTAGAGGTGTTTAGTTATAAAGCCCTGAGACATGTTTGATGCAAATCAAACACAGAATATCAGCACAAACATATCATACCAACAGTCAATCACAGAGGTGGAGGGGAGAAGATTTGGGCTTGTTTTGCAGCCACACAACCGCACATTGCAGTCATCGAGTCAACAATGATCTCCTCTAGAGTCAAATGTGAGACCATCCATCCAAAATCTAGAACCCTGGTGAACTTTGAGTCAAACAGCAGGACAGTGAACCCAAGCAGAAAATCCGCATAAAAATATCCGAAAGAAGGAATTAAGGTGTTGCAATGGCCCAAAGTCTAAACCTTATATATAGGGAAGATGGTGTGTCACGGTCCGCGCTGCTGTCTCAGTGGAATCACAAGGATGGATGTCTCCAAGAAGTCACAAGGAAGGCAAAGTTCCAAAGCAAAGATCTCCTTTATTCACCAACGCGTTTCGGCACCTTCATTCCCTTTTTTGTATTTATAAAGTCTAGACCTCAACCCAATAGAAATGCTGTGGCCCACCAGCTTAGAGACTTGAGCAGAAAGTTCATCAAGCTTTAATGAACTTAAAACGCAACTCCAGGGTTTTTCTTTATTGCACCACTGATGCGGTACTATAAATGTAAGTCCCCTTCCCCCCATCATATACCCACCTTCCAGGCTGCATCATTTATTGTCGACGCTCCGTTCAGTCTCCTGTGATATGGCCTGCCGGTAGTTCCAGTGTTTCATGGGCCAGAGGTCACAACTCAATACAGCTCTATGAAAGCCTCCTCGTTCTGGTTTTGATCTGGCGCTCCTAGAGATGCACTGAGAGCTTGAGACATGACGTCTGACTTCCGTACAGTTACTAGCACAGTATGTCATTGTAGGACTGGAACAGTTTCGGTAAAAGGTGAAGAGCTGGAAGGCGAGTATATGATAGCGGGCAGGGGACTTAAAGAGCCACTCCAATAATGCACTAAAAAAAAAACACTGGAGTGGTGATTTAAGCTATGATGTAAAGAAAAGTGGCCCAAAATTCCCACAGAATAATATGAAAGACCAAAAATTATACAGACCAATGAATCAATAGTTCTACAAAGTAATGATATATGGGTGTACTTACGTTTCTGAGCACTGCTTCTGCATTGTTGACCTAGTTTTTGGTAAATCAATATTGACACAGTGAAATACGTCCTGGTATGTGAAACCATAGAGTTCAGTTTTCCTTATGACTATACAGAGCCTTGAAAAAGTCTTCACACCCTGTGAACTTTGAAATTTTTTCATGTTACACCCACAAACTTTAAATTTATTTTATTGGGGTTTTATGTGATACCAACACTAAGTATGAAGTACTTGTGAAGGGTAAAGGAGATGATACGTGGTTTTCTTAATATTTTAAAATATATTAATATTAATCTGAAAAATTGTGAAGTGAATTTGTAGTCTGATGACCCTAACTAAAATCCTGAGTGACACATTGCCTCCAGAATTAACTTAATTAGTAAATTGAGGCCACCCATACGTAATTTATTCTCATTATAACTACACCTGTTCTATAAAGACCTCAGAGGATTGTTAGAGGACATCAGGGATCAATAAGCAACATGAAAACCAAGGAACACACCAGAGAGGTCAGGGATAAAGTTGTAGAGAAGAGTAAAGAAGGGTTAGGTTATAAACAAAGTGTCTATGCTCTGAACATCTCACAGAGCATTGTTCAATACATCATCCGAAAATGGAAGGAGTATGGTACAACTGCAAACCTACCAAGACATGGCCGTCCACCTAAGTTCACATCCTACGAAGGAGAACACTAATGAGAGAAGAAGTCCATGGTCACTGGAAGAGCCACAGAGATCAAAGCTCAAGATGAAGAACCTGTTAACAGGGTGATTATAATCAGTCTTGTACTCCACAAATCTGCCCTTGATCAAAGACTGGCAACAAGAAAGTCATTTTTGAAAGCAAGAAGCCATAAGAAGTCCTGTTTGCAGTTGGCAAAAAGCCATGTAGGGGACACAGTGAGCAGTGAAGGAAGGTGCTCTGGTCAGATGAGAACAAAGTACAATCTTTTGGACTAAATGCAAAACACTATGTGTGGTGGAAAACTAACACTGCACATCACCCAACTGAAACCCCATCCCCACCGTCACACATAGTGGAGGCAGCACCCTGCTGTGGGGAGGCTTTTCTTCAACAGGGGAAGGGGAGCTGCTCAGAGTTAATGAGAACATGGATGGAGCTAAACACAGGGCAATCCTGGAGGAAAACCTGTTAGCGGCTGTAAAAAACTTGAGACTGGGGCGTAGGTTCACCTTCCAGCAGGATAACCACCCTAAACATCCTCCAGATCTACGATGGAGGGTTTAGATCAGAGTATATTCATGTGTGTGATCGATTCAGTCAAAGTCCAGACCAAAATCCCAGAGAGAATCTGTGACAAGACGTGAAAGTTGCTGATCACAGACGCCTCCATCCAATCTCACTGAGCGAGAATAAAGAAGAAGAGGAACAATATCACCACTAGATGTGCAAAGCTGGAGAGACAGAACCCAAAAGACTTGCAGCAGAAATCGCAGAAAAAGGTGGTCTTACACAGTATTGATTCCTAGGGGACGGTTACATGGTATGAATACTTTTGCAAGGCACAGTGTATGAAAAATGTGAAAGAAAAAGAGAAGCACCCAATTTCCCAATTCTTTTGCCCTTGGTCACTTATCCGGGTTCCATGATGTAGGAACAGGTTAATCTTTGGGTCCATTTCTTGTATGTTCCCCAATGGAAGGTTAAAACAGACACAAGTCCATCAACTTCAACTCATATTGTAAAATTGTACTAGTAAGGACCCGGTCTACACCGTGGATTTGAATTAAGAAGAAGAATAATTTATTCAGGGACAGAGCTAGGTAAAGATAAGATTTACAAGTTAAGGATATAGAGAGCTCTATGAATATGAGAGGAGGTCTGAGGTCAATATTCTGCGTCACAGCCATGGCGTCTCTGCGCCTGCTCAAATCAATGTTGTAAGCAGTAGTAATTAAACAATGCAGAAACAAACCGTAAACAATCATTAGTTTACAAGGACCTTTATGTGACGCGGGTTCCCTGAGTGCATCATTGTAGAGAACATCAGTTTACGGAACATTCTACGCATTGTCTGCAGGATAACTGGTTAACCAGGATTAACAAAGTATGATTTTATGAAATTATATATAATAAGTAATAAAACATACTGGCAAGTAATAGATTAGAATAGTTGAATAGATTATTTCTAGACAATGGCAACAACTCTTACCAGTGAACTATCATAACTGTGAAGATCTAAGGTTGCGAGTTGTATTAATCACCTAGGTAGGTTAACGATGCAACAATTTTTATTTCCTTTGTCCACATTCTTACAAAGAACTCTGATGGCCACAATGCGATGCCCCAGTCAATGAGATCTCAAACCGAGATCAATAGCTCTTCTGCACCCGTACCCATTGTCTCCCAACTTTTGGTTGATCAACATTTTCTTTATCTCCTGCCGGTATAGTCTGCAGTCACAGCCCATGCCCCTTAAGACAACAGATACCACCACCGTAGCACGTGTATCCAGCTCCAGCCGGAAACAACAGTCCTTAGGAGGGTTCCTGAAATCCAGACGAAGGAAATCATGACCGTAGTGCGTGTATCCAACTCGAGCCAGAAACAACAGTCCTTAGGATGGTTCCTCAAATCCATACAACCAATACCATGACCATAGTGCATGTATCTAGCTCCAGCCAGCAACAACAGTCCTTAGGATGGTTCCTCAAATCCAGATGATGGAAACCACGACCATAGTGCGTGTATCCAACTCTAGCCAATGACAACAGTCCTTAGGATGGTTCCTCAAATCCATACAACGAATACCATGACCATACTGCATGTATCTAGCTCCAGCCAGCAACAACAGTCCTTAGGATGGTTCCTCAAATCCAGATGATGGAAACCACGACCATAGTGCATGTATCCAACTCTAGCCAATGACAACAGTCCTTAGGATGGTTCCTCAAATCCATACAACGAATACCATGACCATACTGCATGTATCTAGCTCCAGCCAGCAACAACAGTCCTTAGGATGGTTCCTCAAATCCAGATGATGGAAACCACGACCATAGTGCGTGTATCCAACTCTAGCCAATGACAACAGTCCTTAGGATGGTTCCTCAAATCCATACAACGAATACCATGACCATAGTGCATGTATCTAGCTCCAGCCAGCAACAACAGTCCTTAGGATGGTTCCTCAAATCCAGATGATGGAAACCACGACCATAGTGCGTGTATCCAACTCTAGCCAATGACAACAGTCCTTAGGATGGTTCCTCAAATCCATACAACGAATACCATGACCATACTGCATGTATCTAGCTCCAGCCAGCAACAACAGTCCTTAGGATGGTTCCTCAAATCCAGATGATGGAAACCACGACCATAGTGCGTGTATCCAACTCTAGCCAATGACAACAGTCCTTAGGATGGTTCCTCAAATCCATACAACGAATACCATGACCATAGTGTTTGTATCCAGCTCCAGCCAGCAACAACAGTCCTTAGGATGGTTCTTCAAATCCATACAACGAATACCATGACCATAGTGCATGTATCTAGCTCCAGCCAGCAACAACAGTCCTTAGGATGGTTCCTCAGATCCAGATGATGGAAACCACGACCATAGTGCGTGTATCCAACTCTAGCCAATGACAACAGTCCTTAGGATGGTTCCTCAAATCCAGACGACGGAAATCACAATGGTAGTGGGTGTAGACAACTCTAGCCAATGACAACAGTCTTTAGGTTAGTTCCTCAAATCCAGACGATGCATACCACGACCATAGCACATGAATCCAGGTCTAAACTTTATAGTCCATCCTTTGGCACCAGGACCTGCCCGCAGCAACAGATCCTAGCCCTTCCATCACAGAACCAACTCATTGACTAAACATGTGGATTATTGTTCAAAAGATAACTCTGTACATGGCTCACAGAAAGTCATAAGAGTGTGGCGGCTCATTGCTTACATATTTGCATTATATCGGAGATCCTGCATTTCTCCCGCTAAAAACATATGTCATCTACTTGGAAGGATCTTACCACTGGTTGGATAAAATCTCTTGTGGGAGTGTTGGGTGTGTAGAACATGTGTTGCTTGGCCATTGAGTGTAGTGTATTATGTGACCAGCGTGTGAATGTGTACAGTGTGTCAGTGGTGAATGTATGGAAAGTATCCTATGTGTTAGTGGAGAATTGGCATTGTGTGAAGTTGGGTTGACAGTATGTATGCCATATGCCCAGTTGGGAAAATGTATCGAATTTGTGAATGTAGTGTATGATGTGTGTGACATGGATCCAGTCTGAGCATGTGTAAGGGAGTCAGAACAATGAAAGATGCACTTAAAGGGGTTGCCCATTACTAGGACACCTTCTGAATCCACTTGTTTCTCCCCATTAAAATAAAAGAGCCTGTACTCATCTATCATACTGCCGTTGTCCCAGCGCGTTCGGTGGTGACAGTTCTCGGTTCACATGACATTGTGATGCCTCACGAGGCCACGTCCAATCATTGGCGGCTCCCTTCTCCCCGTCCTGGGACCAAATGAGCTTTTGAGGATGCCAGTGATGATTGGGCATGAGGCTTGTGTGATCAACAGCACTGGAACAGCAGCAGCAAGGGAGGCGATTACAGTGTCTTTTATTGTAGTGAGGGAAAACAAGTGGATTCATAAGGGGTTGGTCCTACACCTTTAACTAGATCTGGCAGTGGAACTACATCACCAACTGCTGTTCAAGGAACCTCTCGAAACCCAATAACAACAGAACTGTGTCCTCAAGGAAGAGATTCGGATAGACGTCAGGTCAGGTGGTAGATCTGGTGGAAATAGTAAGTATTAAAACCCAAAACCTGGAAAAGACTAGATGGGTAAGTGATGGATTGCTTCTTGAGAAGGAGATTAAACACACAGTCACCATTAGCGAAAAAGACTCTGTAATAAGAGGTCTCTCTTTGAAAGCCTTAAGTAAACTAGACTCCAGAAGGAAGCCAAAGACCAACTGCTAAACACTGACTGAAGAAGGAACCCAAAGAACAAATCCGTACTTCGACTCCAGAAGGAAACCAAAGACCGAATACCGAACATCGACTCCAGAAGGAACCCGAAGATTGAATACCGAACAATGCCACCTATAGATGATCTGCGTGAACTGGGATTTTGCTGCCTGTACAGACATACAATACTCAGTGGAAAATGTGATCTACTAGCATTGTGGGTTGCACCACAGACCTGTAAGAGCCAGAATATTGTTACATGGAATTATCAGATCAGTGGGAGGATTGTGACTGATGCCGGGATGACATTGACGCTAACAAGATAGAAAGTGTCTGACTAAGTTAATTCTAGAACTTTCTGTTATATAGTGTCATAGGAAACTATGTACCATATATTATATCTCATTCAGAACTTGTGTAATCAATTGAATAGTACCCTTAGTGAACTTGATCATTTCACTCTGTGATTTGTATGAAAAATATCTTGTGAGTCATTGCATTGCCTTTTCTGTGTCATTGCATCCTCCTAACTTGTTCTTAACATGAACCCAGTATGTGTGCAGAATTAACCCAGCAGTATCCCTGGTATGAGTGACAGCTGTGCAGAAAATGTCCAACTTGTGAGCAATCTATGTGTAGCATGTGTCCTTCATACGAGTGCTCCATGATAGGTTCCCACAGTAAGGTGTTTACTGGTAAAATACAAGAAGGGAGATATGTATAGTTGAGATTATAAGCCTCAGGGATGTTAACCCAGATGTATGCTCCAGTATGCAAGGTACTGAGAGGGTTACGCCTTTAACAGGGTCAGGTTTTTTGTGAACAGCTAAAGAGATGGGTGGGACAGCTGCTCACCATACCTCTTCCTTAGGGTGAGGATGAGCAGGTAAAAGTAAGGCCTCTGGAATCACTCGGTGTTCTGTGTTTGGAGGTAGCAGACCTTCAGAGAGGTGCTCTGATTGATGCTTAGTGGGAGGAACCCGCACTTGTATGGACTGTATTTATGCTGTTTTATTTTCTTTGTGCCAGAAAGTCTGTTTTTGTTTTACTTTGTTAGGCTGGTTTATTAAGTACAATAAACCAGCTGAATATTTCAGCGAGAAGCATTCTGGCGATTACTCCGAACAGCAGCTAGCATTTGATCTGCATGCATCTGGCATACAGACACAAACGCAGTGCCGAACGCAGAAATACTGATGTGAACACAGCTTTCATTCTCCACATGTGTTCACAGACAAATATCCATAGGAGTTCATTATAAATGTGATTCAACCAGAGCTAGGGTGGGTGAGGGACTCGGACACCGGGGCTACTGTGTGGGGAGTCCCGGATGGTCGGGACCCCGGTGCCGTGCCCTGGCGTGCAATTATACCAGATGTTGATGGTAAACGGTGGGGGTTAAAGGGGTTATTTACAGGGGAACGTGACGCCACCTGTAGAGTCTGGTAAGATGATACCGGCGCTGCCAGCCGGCCACTTAGGTGATGGAGGGGGCAGCAAAGTGTGGTACAGCTCCCCACAGGTGGAGCTTTACCTCAGGGCAGCTATTGTTGGGAGACGGTGAGGGAGGACAGTGATGGTAATGGTGGTGCAGTTCTTACCCCTTCTGCTGATGATGTTGATGATGTTTAGCCCTCCGGGCTGCGGCAGGAAGAATAACAGAAACCATTTCCAGTTTAACTCTGTTTTACTCAGTACCGGCTGATGGCATAACAAAACACGGTACAGTTTGGTTTTAGGGTGTTGTTGCCAACTCAGGGTTTCTCTTATGGAGTCATTAGATGTCCTTTCTCTGTCTTTCAGGGTTTACTACTTTCTTTCTTTCTCAGTTCTTTCAGTCTTTCACCACCTTTGAAGAGCTCCCCCGCCAGTCCTATGGTCTGTATCTAGAAGACAAGGTCTGTCCACTACCCGGTCTGGATAAGGCAACCCGGACAAAGAGTAAAGAGGCTCCTTTCCAGCACCGCAGTATTTGTCTGTCCCTTTTAGTTTCTTCTAGTGTCCTGAACCGGTTTTCAGTCCTGAGGGGAGAGGTACCTTTGTGGCGCTGTCAGCAACCCGGTTCTGTTGGGCCTACAGCTCGTCAGCTTTGCAGTCAGGGATGAACTCCTGGCTGCCTCGGTTGTCCGTGTCACCGGTGTCCCCTCAACATGACCAGCTGGCTCCTACCAGCCCTGGCCCGTTGCCTTCTGTCCTGGGTCCCCACATAAAGATGGGGTACCCTCCACTCAGCTGGGCTGCCAGGCTTGACCACTCTGTCTGCCTTCCCAGCACCATCTGAGGTAAACTGTCAACTGTCACTCTTACTCAGTCCTAAGCTCTGCCCCCACCTGTGGAACCTACTATATTACCAGTTCCCCCTACTCTAAGTGGTGCGGTCCTAAGTGAGTGTACATATAGACTCTATAAGGTTTAAATCCCAAACTAGCAACTTACAAAATAATATTAAACATATATAATAAATGCAATACTACTCTGTGGCGCCTAGCCGCAGGGGCGCCACAAATGTGTCCGGCCATAGAAAATTATGATGAGAGAGAGAATGTTTATGCGTTCACCTGCGCTGCCATCCGGACAGCAGTAAGTTCTCACTGGGCTAATGTATAATTTGTACGCTTGCAGAGGTTTGTGTACAAATCATACATCCTCGGATGCACAGAAAATGCAACAAGTTGCATTTTCTATGCTCCAAGAAACAACGCAGGCAGACGTAAACACGTGCATCCGCAAGCAAACGCATACACCATGCGTCCTCATGTTAAACATAGGGATGTGTGACGAATGAGCTCCCGCACACGTTCGGCAGTCGCCGTACGCAGCGCTGCCGAACGCTAGTGTGAAACCAGCCTAAGTGAGTTGATCTACCACACCACTTACATCATTTATTGCGCAGGGGCCTTCTGCTTTCAGAGTCAGCCCTGGCACGCTCATTGAAATTCACAAATATCCTTCCAAGCAGGGCTGTGGAGTCTGAGTCAGTGTCCATATTGGTGGAGTTGCGTCGGATTCAGGGACATTGAGGGGTCAGATGTTTGACTTCCCAGCCAAGGTTGTGGAGTCGGAATTGGCGTCAAGTTTGGTAGATTTGAAGTCGGAGTTGGGTTCAGAGAAATTAAGGAGTCAGGTGTTTGGCTTACCAAGTCCACAGCCCTGCTTCCTAGTCATCATACTTTTCTATTCTACGAGCCATACAGTATATAATGCACTTGTCACAACATTGATCATTTACCTTAAAGCAGAGGTCCCCAACTCCAGGCCTCAAGGGCTGCCAACAGTGCAGGTTTTCAGGATTTCCTTAGTATTGCACAGGTGCTAATGTGATCATCTGCACAGGTGATGAGTCCAACTCCTGTGCAATACTAAGGAAATCCTGAAAACCTGCACTGTTGGCGGCCCTTGAGGCCTGGAGTTAGGGACCCCTGCCTTAAAGAAAGAAAGTACTAAAGACAATGGCAAACTAGGACCTTGAATATCTAGTAGACCTTGTAGTTATTTAATGATCCTTATCCAAGTACCCCAAAGATTTACTAACTAAGGATGTAGCAACCACAATGGTGTCAAAAGATGGAAGTGGCTCAACCAACCAGAGAAGATGGGACTGAAGAATGAGATTTAGAATATATGAATACTCATGTTATGGCGGTATCCTACATTGTGCCATGTTCCACCATCGGTGGTTGGGTGGTGGTTTTCAATTGAGATGCTGGAGTTTTATAAAATCCATAATTTGTGTATAGAAAGAACAAAACAAAATAGAATCAGGCGGCAAAGTTTGGAGAAATCTATGTACACACTTGTTTTAAGCAATTACCGGCAAAACTTCCCAAGGTCAGCCGTCTTATTAGCCCTGGATGTTGAAGCACGCACTTGTCTCGAACAGTGTCAGGCTGACAAAAATTGCTATTCTTGTCATTAATGTTTCACTGATGAGAAACCGCAGCCGGCGAGACAGACCCTGTCCCCTGAAGAATGTTGTGCACCGGAGTCACGGCCACAAATCTCCACTGAAAACCTTCAGGTGCCTCCATGAGTCCGGAAATCTTCTGATTATTGTCTATTCATTTACATTATGGAATCTACATCTACATATTGTATAGTGGCAAAACCTAAACTGGTAGCCTACAAATAAATGTAAAGATCTGCATGCATAACAAATACCGGTAATAATAATAATAATAATAATAGTACAAAAAATATACACTAAAATTTCCTTTATTCATAAACAATTTAAAAATCATTAAGAAGCCTTACATTGCCAGACGCATTGAAAATATACAGGCTAGATGAAATGAAAATCTCCCATACATACATTCCAGTTGATCCAAAATATTGATAAGGTTCTGTCTGCATCGGATATGGATACTTAAAAAAATGTAAAGGAGGCCAAAATGTATAGTATGCAAAGAAATAGTTTAAAGGTAATAAACTAAATAAACTAGGAGTAGTGGTAAATTACATAAACAGTGGTAATAATGTTAAGGAGAGCCTTAAGATCAAAATACTTCATTAAGCCTAAGACATAAGGGCATGGGAGAAATGATATATATAGTGTATTATTTTACATTGTATAAGTTGTGATTTAAACATGGCTGCCATTTCCTGCCACATCACACCATGTGCTGAGAGCAAGATGGAGTCCAAAGAAGACGGACCAATCACCGAAGCTGGAGGTCAGGCAAGACGAACCAATCACAGAATAACATACTCGATCAAGACCACACCCCTTGATGACCTCATGGATCCACCCATGGACTGACCGAGCCCCTTATTGCCCATGGACCAATGAATACATCTGAGTAGGGCTGACCGAGCCCCTTATTGCCCATGGACCAATGAATACATCTGAGTAGGGCTGACCGAGCCCCTTTTTGAGTAAAAACCAAATGTCTTATAATAAACAGGGACTTGGAGCTTGGGTCTGACCAAGGAAGGGTGTACATCTGACTCACTGTGTCTGGTGTCATACTTTTCAATGCCGGTGCTTGGTCTATATTGATTTGGTCAGGAGCAGCAACTTGTTATTAATATTGTTATTAATATTTCCATTACAATTTGGCGCCCAACGTGGGGCCACAGTATAGGAGAATCCCCAAACCTTGAATGACCGGTGAAGGAGACGGCAGGACGCACTGAGTACCCCGAGCCAGGAGACTGATCACCTCCCTAACAAAAACGGTAAGTCTGCTGATTTTATTATAATCTGTTGACTTTACCTGTTTTTCGGGGTACCCTGTGCAGATTGCCTGACCGCGTCCGGTCTTTTAGGGTCTCTGAAGACGGCAGATGGGGTAATCTCCGCTGTTGGCCATTTGATTGCGGAAGAACCGTCATGCTAAGTTGCTGCTGCCTGTTATGTTGTATGTAGGGGAGATGACTGGTAGGAAAGAGCAAGGGTTTTTGAGCAGTGTCTGGAGATGGGATAGATCAAAGTGGTCACCTGTGCTGCAATAGGTCGAGTAACTGGACTCCCATAGGGGCATGTAACTTAGAGTAACTTGACTCAGTACATAGCCTGATAATATATGATTTTTGGTTCTGGAGAGAATAGGTCGAGTAACTGGACTCCCATAGGGGCATGTTACTTAGAGTAACTTGACTCAGTACATGCCCTGATAGTAGTCTACAGAACACGGAAATCAGACAGGGACAGATAGGAAGGGTAGACGGCTGTGAAGGTCTTGTGCCAGGTTTGTCATCTCCCCAGTCTTAAGTGTTTGTTTTGTGTCCATCATCTTATTCTATATAGAGAGAGATGGAGAAGTTAATGCAGCTGTGTCGTAAAGGCCCTAAGCCTAATTCAGATGGCAAGATAGATCTGTGTACATTACTTGTGACTCGTGAAGGGAAAAGTTATGTTAAATGATGCACATAGCTTATGAAGTTGTGTGGAATGGCAGAAGTGCAGTGAAGATTGGGTTAAAAGAGAGACAAGGTGTTTTGGAAGGTAATGGATTGTTATATACTGCTAGGGGCATGGGAAAGAGTCTCTTACAGTTTGTATAGAGAAAATTGGATAGAAGAGGAAAGGAAAAAGAAAGACGAAAGTTTAAGTTATGTGTATTATAGAAATGTACAATGTGAATTCCCACCACCATAAGCTGGAGCACATGTTTCTTTGTTGGGGGGCCAATTTGTTGGTGGAGCACATGTTTCTTTTGTTGGTGGCCATCTTGTTGGTGGTTCTCAGACCTCCTCTGGGGGCGGCCATTTTGTGGGAGGCAATACCTCTGGCAGCCAGTTTGTGTGTTGGCATGTGCTCTCTGATGTCAGCCATTTTGTAATGCTATGTGCTCTCTGATGTCAGCCATTTTGTAATGCTATGTGCTCTGGTAAATGAGCCTTGTGGTAACTAGTGCTTGGTTTTTTGTGCCCTTAAAAGATGCTAGCATATGGCAAGTATGAGAGACTTGTCGAGCATAAATGAAAATATGTAAGTAAATAGCAGATATTCTAAAACAAATGTAAGACAGCAGAGAAATGAGAGTTTAAATAGTGTTAAGACAGAAATGCAGGAGTATAAGAGAATGTGTGGGAAAGATGGGTTAGGATTGCCTCAGATTGAGAATCTGGGAATATACTTTTGTCCATGCAAAGATGGCCGCCGAGTGAAGGCCACATGGTTAGAGACAAAGAAATGAAGGAATGTTTGGACAATAGGCTTAGACAGGAAGTGATGTGTAAGGACTAAAAGCTGTCTGACCAGTTTTGAGTATACACACTGCTAGTTTCAGACCCAAAAGAAAAGGTAGCCACCTCAACCCCTTCCCACATAGAGACATGTGATGAGTTAATGCAGAGAGATTGAATGATTACATGAGTATACTGGTAATTAAAAAAAATAATAAAAATAGAATAAAATAAGGCACATATAAGTTCCTTTGTTCAGAGAAGTCCAGTGTGCTGGTCAGATATAACCATGTGCTGAAAGCTATAAGAAATTGCTACATGGGAAGGTAAAAGATGTGAATGCATATATTAATGAAGTATTAATTGGGATTAAATAAATAAATATAGATATAATTGGCATGGGAGACCAAATAACATACCTCAGAGAAAAGATGAGATGAAAAAAAAAAAAAATAATAATAATAAATGCCAACGGTGCACAGATAATCCAAGGGAAAAATGTGGAGATTCATCATTATGGCTCCAAGGAGAGAAATTTCCATGACCTCTCTCTTTTCAACAGGAAGTGTGAATGACCTGCCTGTTGCTATTGTTTGAATTCGGGGGAGGAGACTTGATTGCAAACCAGGCCAGTCCCACAGAGAGGCACCACCCCACCCCCTAAAATGCCTAGGCCACATGCTTCATTGTATCTTTTCCTCTACATTTTAACATCTAATTTTTCCCAGATCAGGTTTTATTTTATTTTATTTTTTATAGTCTCACTTTAGGGTATTGGTACAAGTAATTGGTAAAAGTAATTATCAATAGTTTTTAATTTTTACTGCTTCAACCCCAAATATTTAATAATGGACACCTTTTTCACATGAATGTAGATTTGTATTCATGATACTGTAGATATACTGGAACAAACAGTGTGCTGGGTTTACCTAATTAGCAAATCAATTCCAGGTGATTTGCATTTCTATTCCATGTCTCTGCACTGATATATTTTCAATCCAGCAGCCAGAGCCCTGTACCTGGAGGGGGGTGGACGAGCCCACAGGACTAAAGTTACACATCACATAGTATTTGGGCTTTGTGCACATAGTGAGGTGCTTTTTGCTGTATAATTTGTCACACATCTTCACATTTATTCTGACACCAGTGAAGTTGCTGAGACTTCAGAAGTGTTCCGCACGTTATCTAATTTTTTTTTTTTTTATTGTTCTTTCAGATTTTGTGTTTTCTTTTTGCCAGAAGATGCAGATTTGATGCAGCAAATTTACACCCCACATGTAATGTTCATCATGTGCACATAGCCTTATTGTATTCCTAGTTATATAGTTATGTATACTCTATGGAGTGGGACCTTTTCATGATCTTTTCAGGCTCCAAATATGAAATTCAGCTAACAACATAGTTTTTTGAATCCAGATATGCTTTGGATATTGGATTCAAAAAGGGGGGAAAGAGATGGAAAGTTAGTGCCTGTTTTAAAGTTGTTTTTAAAGTTTTAATAATTTATTTACGTCTTTATATCTAAGTCTTTTCTTTATATTTTTGTCTTAAATAGAGGACAGAGCAAATATGTATGAACATGTCCCACATGAGCTCATTAATAATGCAGATCTTGAGTTATTTTACAGATGTTCGTGGATTCTACACTGGATGTGCTGTGATTATACAACAGGAGGTAATAAAGCAAAACCACTCCCTCTTCACATATCGCCATGAGGAGGTAGATGGGGATCTGCAATCACTGGAGTGGGTAGCTTGCAAAGGGTAAGATGGCCAAATGTGTATATAGACTGCAGATCTTTCCTAGAGTCACATAAAGACCTACAGAGACCGCACAGAGTGGATGAGCCTGTAAGGAGGCTCTCCTGTGATCAGATAAGCCTGGCAGAGTCCAGGTACAGCTCACACCTGAGCTGGCGCTCATTGAGCCAGAGGTAATGCTCGCACAGGTGCAGCTGCCAGAAGCTGTGAAGAGGCCTAGAGTCGAGAGTCTCAGACCCTGACACCAGTGCAGACCCTGACACCAGTGCAGACCCTGACACCAGGGCAGACCTTGACACCAGGGGCCCCTGTCACTCCTGATGTTCTTACTCCCACAGAAACAGGTGATCGAATGGAAAGGAGTGCAACACGCAGGGAGCAGCTGAGGAAGGTCTGTAGACACCAGGCGGTAAGCGTTCTCTGCCACGACTCTCTTCTCAATGATGGCTCAGGTAACCCAAGAACTGACTCATTTGTCATTTTACTGCTACATGTGTTTTAGTGGACAAGGTTTGGGTGGCACCAGGGTACCAAGGTGGCCGACTACACCCAGTCTTGTACGATGTGTGACTGGTACGATGGAAGAGAATCTGTAGTGACCCCGCAGAACCACGAATGCACCCCTCGTCCACTCTACCATTACAGTGATTGCAGATAGATGATAAAGACAGCTGCACATTAGGTGTATGCGGGTGTGCCTGTTGCGGTAATCTCTTTTCAGGATCCGGTGCAGAAACTACGTTACTTCTGAGAAACTCCCGATGAAGGTGGTATGTAGAAATTAGGCTCCTGATGAGGTAAAGCTGCGTGTGTTATAGTGGAGGTCATTAAGGGTATTTTACAGTATCTGGGAGTCAGCAGCTTTCTACAATACGTATCATGCATAAGACAGTGGACAATAGGAATGGGAGATTAACATTAAAAGGTGCAAGGTAGAGGAGACGGGCAACACATATCTGAAATGTTTGTTTTTGTTTAATTTTCCTCCTCAGTAAATAAGTTAAAATAAGATAATTCTCGATCCAACACCTTGAACAGGGTTGTAATTTCTATAAAGTAAGTGTGTAATAAAGTTTAGTCTGATATTAAATAAATGGGACCGGATGAGCCTCTCACCTAGGGGGGGTAAGAACTACAGGTCAATAGATAGCTGCTGCAATATTAGCATCAGTGAGATGAGTATCCAGTTAAGAAAGGGTTAAACACTGCTTGCTATCTTCAAGTAAGGAGAATTACAGGCAATGTTCTTCAGAATTTGTGCTTTATTTACCACAGATGAAATCACCAGCGATGTCCAAGCCTTAAATAATTGTTTAAATAGTGTGATAAAGAGATGTGTTCTTCAATTCCAGATCCTAAATCAGTTTCAGGAGCGCATGGTCTCATGTCAGGAGACCGGGTGATCCTGAAAAGATGCGAGTAAGAGCCGTGAGCCGAGAGCCGAGATTAGATGGCCGATCCAGCTACTCTGAATTACAGCAACTTCAGTGGAGACTGAGGGAAAAGGACGCGGCAACTGTTGGAGACTCCCCACCAGCAGATGATGAACTCCGATAATGATAGTCACTGACATACACCACATAGTGATACACTGTCACATATACGACCTTATAACTCCACATTATGTCTGATATACATATGAAATAGCCAAACTAAGGCAAAATGGTTACAGGAACACGATATAAGTGAGGACTCAGTGAGGGAGAAACATTCACGTTCCTGAGCAAACCATTAGTTCAAGGGTAGATAACACTGAGTATAACTGACATTACTCTAATAACTTGTATATGTAGCCGTAAAAGCGCTATTTTATGTTATTTTTAAGGTAATCGGGTTCATGTGTAAAGGGAAAATGTTACCAAATAATCTCTGGTGGTAGAATATGGCCCTGAGACGGAAATGTCCATCCATGAGTGTTGTGATACAATTCTGGGTATCCAGGTAGGGAACTGAGGTGAAGCAGGTAGGAAAGTCCCGAGGACGCGGATAGCGCGATCCTATATACCTCCTGATATACCCAGAGTTGTTCATAACATCTGTTCATAGGAATGGTTCATATCGCATGTATTTGAATCCAGAGATCAAGTTAAAGTAGGTTTTGAATCCTTTATCTCACCCCTAATGGCCATAAGTAAGAATACAGTTTTAGATCAATTACATCTATGATTAACCGGGATTTGTCAATTATACTACAGAAGACCTTCAAGGTTTAGCAGACCAACTAGGCCCTACATCGATAATGGTGCTCCAAAATAGAACAGACCTGGGCATGGTATTAGCAAAATAATGAGGCATTTGTAAAATTGTACGAATATTCCAGATAATACAGGTCCCACCGGGAGGTTACAGCAGCCGTACAGAAACTGAACTCTCTACAATCAGGTGTAGAAGATCCCCGGGACCAATACTTTCTGTAAATGAAGAGATGGCTGGATTAGATAGGCTTTGTTATCCTTGTCATCTTAAATTATTGCAGCTATCATTGTTTGTTGTGTAAGTCTGTACCAAGGGGGGTTTTTAATGGTTATCAATTCTCAGCTGGCGGGCAGAGTTGAAGGCACATTGGGCAGATGTGATAGGCTCTGGTAGGGATTGGTTAATAAAGTATTTAGGGGGGACTGTTAAGGAGAGCCTTAAGATCAAAATACTTCATTAAGCCTAAGACATAAGGGCATGGGAGAAATGATATATATAGTGTATTATTTTACATTGTATAAGTTGTGATTTAAACATGGCTGCCATTTCCTGCCACATCACACCATGTGCTGAGAGCAAGATGGAGTCCAAAGAAGACGGACCAATCACCGAAGCTGGAGGTCAGGCAAGACGAACCAATCACAGAATAACATACTCGATCAAGACCACACCCCTTGATGACCTCATGGATCCACCCATGGACTGACCGAGCCCCTTATTGCCCATGGACCAATGAATACATCTGAGTAGGGCTGACCGAGCCCCTTATTGCCCATGGACCAATGAATACATCTGAGTAGGGCTGACCGAGCCCCTTTTTGAGTAAAAACCAAATGTCTTATAATAAACAGGGACTTGGAGCTTGGGTCTGACCAAGGAAGGGTGTACATCTGACTCACTGTGTCTGGTGTCATACTTTTCAATGCCGGTGCTTGGTCTATATTGATTTGGTCAGGAGCAGCAACTTGTTATTAATATTGTTATTAATATTTCCATTACAATAATGCATATTGACCTAGAAGAAATGCATCTAATGCACGTTTCACCTTAAGCTTCATCAGGGAATTCATAAAAAATACCAAGGCTCCTTCTGCACAGGTTTATTCCTTGGGAGTGTTGTCTTATAGCTTCCAAGTGTCCAACAGCACAAGAAAGGGGTGTCTATTGTCCCCTCTGATATGTTTTGATGATGGAACCCTTTGTCCAGGCTATAAGAGGTTCCCAATGGTTTCGGGTATCAAGGTAGGACCGGTAGAACATAGAATAGGTCTATTAGTGGACTATATGATTTTGTGCCTCTCTGACCCCCAGTGTTCCCTTGTCAGGGTGTTTCGTATCATAGAACAATTTGGCCAAGCCAGCTATTACAAAATAAATATGAGCAAATCCACTATATTAAATATGGGAATAACGGGGAGTAGCCAGTCATTATTACAATGAAGCTTCCCTTTTATATAGACTACCACTGAGATCCCTTATTTAGGAATAGCCCTTGCATACCCTGCTAAAAATCTGATAGCCGTAAACTGCATTAATCTGATAGAAAACATTACCAACAACACACAACGTTATAGTAAATTACCAATATCCTGGTTAGGAAGCATAAAAGGATAATGATGATCCTCCCACAAATTTTATACTATTTCCGAAATTTGCCAATCTAAAGGCCCCGTCACACGTGTCAACCAAGGCTGCGATGTTGGAAGCGATGTGCGGGTGCGCGGCCGCTTCCGACATCGCAGCCTTGGTGTCACACGGCAGGATGTTGCCTGTGACGCCGCAGCGATGTGGATGGAGCCATCTCTCGCTGGGCTGGGATCAACCCAGCGAGCGATCCGCAGCAATGCTGCGGTATAGGCTGGATCGCCGCCAACATCGCTATTGCGGTGTCAGACGGCGCGATCCAGCCTAATCACTGGTTGCAGATTGACAGGTTTACGTTCATCCATGTAAACCTGTCAACCTACGACCAGCGATAAATTGCAGTTGCGTCACGCTGTCACACAGCACGAAGCACTTGCGATATCGCTGATGCGTCACTTTTCGGCGATGTGGCTAGCGACATTGACACGTGTGACACGGCCTTTAGTTCCTCATCATATTATAAAAAAATAGCACAAAACCTTTTGTCCAGTTTTATTTGGAATTATCAAAAAGCCCCATCTCAATGAAAACGCTGTGCCTACCTGTAATTGAGGGGGTATGGGATGTCCGGATACATAATGGGGGGAGAAAGCAATTAGTCAGCCACCAATTGTGCAAGTTCTCCCACTTATAGAGATGAGGTCGGCCTGTAATTGACATCATAGGTGACCTCAACTATGAGAGACAAAATGAGAAAACTAATCCTGAAAATCACATTGTCTGATCTGGAGAGAAATTTTTTTTCAAATTTCGGTGGAAATTAAGTATTTGGTCACCTACAAACAAGCAAGATTTCTGGCTCTCAAAGACCTGTAACATCTTCTTTAAGAGGCTCCTCTGTCCTCCACTCATTACCTGTAGTACTGGAGGCTCCTCTGTCCTCCACCTGTTACCTGTAGTACTGGCTCCTGTGTGAACTTATCAGTATAAAAGACTCTTGTCCGCAACCTCAAACAGTCACACTCCAAACTCCACTATGGGGAAGACCAAAGAGCTGACGAAGGACACCAGAAACAACATTGTAGCCCTACACCAGGCTGGGAAGACTGAACCTGCACTAGGCAAACAGTTTGGTGTGAAGAAATCAACTGTGGGAGCAATAATAAGAAAACGGAAGACATACAAGACCACTGATAATCTACCTCGATCCGCGGCTCCATGCAAGATCTCACCCCGTGGGGTCAAAATGATTTTAAGAACTGTGAGCAAAAATCCCAGAACCACACGGGGAACCTCGTGAATGACCTGCAGAGAGCTGGGACCAACATTACACAGGCTACCATCAGTAACACACTACGCCGCCAGGGACTCAGATCCTGCAGGGCCAGACGTGTCCCACTGCTTAAGCCAGTACATGTCTGGGCCTGTCTGAAGTTTGCTAGAGAGCATTTGGATGATCCAGAAGAGGATTGGGAAAATGTCATATGGTGTAGGGATCAGTCTCTATAGCAGCAGCAAGTAAGGCAGTGACACTCAGGCTCAGTCCAAAAACAAGTGTGGTTTATTTCACACAATGGCAAAACAAACAAAAAAAACAGTCCTTACATCAGGATAATAGCGTCGGCCCTAAACCTGCTCCTCCTGGAGCTCGCCGAGGGGTCCTACCCCACCTTGGGGTCCGGTACATGCTCCCTGTGCTCTCACAGGCTACTTTTCCACCGACTGAACTCCTCTCTAGTCTGATCTGATCTCACAACACCTTGACAGCCGTCTCTTCCGGCCTAACCTTTTTCACCTGTCTTTCCCTCCCAGCTACTTCAAAAGCCTGGGGTGGGAGATGAGGAATGGAGGCCCGCCCAAAAACCTTCCCCCATTCCTCATAGATGAGGTCCCATAACAGGCTTTACCAACAGCCACCGTTCTCAGTAACGGTGGCCACACCTGCCTCACCTATGCTCATGTAAGCATCTCCTGTCCCATACATGCAGTAGCTCACCATCCTTGGGGAAACATAGCGTCCCTCTACCACCATTCCCCTTGCTACCTCACACACCCCCCCCTCAGTTCAACCCTGGGGGGGTGAACTCCTGCCACCAAACAGTGAGTCCGGGACAAGGCATCGGCATTGCCCTGCAGCCTCCCGGCTCTGTGTTCCACCGTGAAGTTGAAGTTCTGGAGCGACAAGAACCACCTGGTGACTCGCGCATTCCTCTCTCTGGACTGGCTCATCCACGTGAGTGGGGAGTGGTCAGTCACCAACCGAAACCGTCGCCCCAGCAGGTAGTACCTCAACGCTTCCAAGGCCCATTTGATGGCTAGGCACTCTCTCTCGACCACACTGTAATTTTTCTCTGCAGGCGTGAGCTTGCGGCTCAGGTAGTTAACGGGGTGTTCTTCCCCATTCACCTCCTGAGAAAGGACTGCACCTAGCCCTACTTCTGATGCATCTGTCTGAACGATGAAGGTTTGGGTGAAGTCAGGTGTGACAAGGATGGGAGACCCGCAAAAACACCGTCTTCAAGACCAGAAAGGCATGCGCGGCCTGGGGGTTCCACTTTACCATGAGGGGCCGTCTTCCTTTCAGAAGGTCTGTCAATGGGGCTGAGAGGGTGGCAAAATTGGGGATGAACCTCCTGTAGTATCCCACAATTCCCAGAAAGGCTCTCACCTGCTTTACTGTCCTTGGTTGGGGCCAACTCTGGATGGCTTCGACCTTGGTGACCAGCGGCTTAATCATACCTCGCCCTATCACATACCCCAAATAGCGTGCCTCCTCCATTCCCAGAGCACACTTTTTGGGGTTGGCAGTCAGCCCTGCTGCCCGGAGAGAGTCCACCACAGCCTGTACCTTGGCCAAGTGGCTCTCCCAGTCGCTGCTGAAAACGATGACGTCATCCAGATAGGCCGAGGCGTACCTTTGATGAGGCTTCAACACGATGTCCATTAATCTTTGGAACGTGGCTGGAGCCCCATGTAAGCCAAATGGCAACACCAGGTAGTGAAACAGACCCTCCGGGGTGATGAACGCAGTCTTCTCTTTGGCGCTATCCGTAAGGGGTACTTGCCAGTATCCCTTAGTTAGATCGAGTGTGGAGAAGTACCGGGCTTTCCCGAGTCTTTCAATGAGCTCGTCTACTCGTGGCATTGGATAAGCATCAAATTTAGAGACCTCATTCAGCTTCCGGAAGTCGTTGCAAAACCGTATCGTCCCATCGGGTTTGGGAATAAGCACAATGGGACTAGCCCATTCACTTTTCGACTCCTCAATAACCCCTAACTCCAGCATTTGACGAACCTCCTTTGAAATGGCCTTTCGCCGTGCCTCAGGTACTCGGTATGGCCTCATCCGAACTTTTACCTGGGGCTCGGTGACAATGTCGTGTGTAATCAACGAGGTACGCCCTGGCAGCTTTGAAAATACATCCGTATTCCTGGCCACAAACTCTCGAGACTCTTGCTGCTGGTTTTTCGTGAGGGTTTCGGCTATCGTCACTTCTGCCACTGCCCCCTCAGGCACCCCCTTGGCCTGTAAAGTCAGTGCAGGAGGACGGTCAGCTGGAGACCCCTCTGTACCCAGACCCTCTCTGTCTTTCCAGGCCTTTAGCAGATTGACATGGTATATCTGCTCGGTCTTTCTCCGACCCGGCTGATATACCTTGTAGTTGACCTCCCCAACTCTTTCTAGGACTTCGTAGGGCCCTTGCCACTTCGCCAAGAATTTACTCTCCACAGTAGGCACTAGTACCAGGACTCTGTCTCCCGGGTTAAAAGTTCTGACCTTAGCGGATCTATTATATACTGGCTTTGAGCTCTTTGGGCTTCCTCTAAGTGTTCTTTCACTATCGGCATCACCGCTGCCATCCGGTCCTGCATGGTCGCGATGTGCTCTACTACACTTTTGTGAGGGGTGGGTTCCTGCTCCCATCCCTCTTTGGCAATGTCGAGCAGGCCCCGGGGATGTCTACCATACACGAGTTCGAACGGAGAAAAACCTGTTGAGGCCTGTGGTACCTCCCGAATCGCGAACATCAGGTATGGTAGAAGACAATCCCAGTCCTTCCCATCCCTGGATACCACCTTTTTCAGCATGCTCTTTAGGGTTTTGTTGAATCTTTCAACCAAGCCATCTGTCTGCGGATGGTAGACCGAGGTGCGCAACTGCTTTACCCGGAACAGTTTACATAGCTCCTTGGTAACCTTGGACATGAACGGCGTCCCCTGGTCCATAAGTATTTCTTTAGGGATTCCTACCCGGCAGAACACGGCGAGTAGCTCTTTGGCTATCAATTTCGCCGAGGTGTGCCGCAGTGGAATTGCCTCTGGATACCTGGTAGCGTAATCCATGATTACCAGGATATGCTGATGCCCTCGGGCAGACTTGACCAGAGGACCCACCAGATCCATGGCGACCCTTTCAAATGGTACGTCTATAATGGGCAGGGGTACCAAGGGACTACGGAAGTGCGGCATAGGAGCGGATTGCTGACACTCGGAGCATGATTCGCAATACCGCTGCACCTCCCGAAACACTCCCGGCCAGTAAAAACGCTGCAGAATTCGTTCCAGAGTCTTTTTATGGCCCAGGTGTCCGCCCAGCACATGCCTATGTGCCAAGTCGAGCACCGTCGGGCGATAAGGCTGCGGAACCACCAGCTGTTCCAAGGTCTCACCCCGCACTCTGTCAACCCTGTATAACAGATCCTGGTTGACAGCCATGTGGGGAAACACCTGGTCTGCTCCTGGGTACTGAAACACCCCATTAATACAAATAACATTTTCCCTGGCCCGATCTAACGTCGGGTCTTGAAGCTGTGCAGTACCAAAATTGTCACGGGGAACTCCCAACTCTGTGAACTCAGGTACCGACCCAAGCTTGTCGGCTTCACCCGCTAATACCTCTAGAGGGGACATTGTTACTCCCACGGCTGGCACCCCTGAGTTGGGATCACGAGGTTCAGGCTCAGGGTCCGTGACATTCTGGACTTGTTTACCCCTTAACCCCGGGTTTCCCGGTAACAGAGTCCAGAATAGGGGAAAGTCTCTCCCAAGGATCAGTCCATACGGCAGGGACTCTAACACTCCCACCTCATGACGACACTCCCCCTTCGGGGTTTGGATAGTGATTATGGCTGTAGGGTACTCTTTCAAATCCCCATGAATGCATAAGACCCCCACATTACGTCCCGTGTAGGATGCTGACCCAGCCAAGGTGGCATGCACCAGGGTGATAAGGCTTCCCGAGTCCAAGAGGGCAGCTGCAGGACATCCCGCCACCGTAACCTGACACATGGGAGAGATATGTGCAGGCTCTGGGGAAGCAGCGGTATATACCGGGAAGGCATAGAGGGAGACACGTCGGGCCACACTGAGGACACATTGCTGCAAACTGCCCTATCACCACCATAGGATCGGTGGTGATAGGGCAGTTTGCAGCAATGTGTCCTCGCTCTTGACACCTCCAGCACACAACAGTCTCTAGCTTCCTTGCCTGAGGACCTGCAGGGGTGGGGGTGCAGGTCAGAGTCCTGTATTTCTCAGGGTCGGTGACCTTGCGGGATTTGGGGAGCACACGGGCTGGGGAAGAAACTTTTAACAAGTTCTGGGTGGCCTCATATCGTTCCACCAAACCGACCAGCTGGTTGGCATCGACAGGGTCCCCATGACCCACCCACTGCTGTATGGCTGGGGGCAAGGCCCGCACAAACTTGTCCAGTACCACTCTTTCCACCATCTGCGCTGGGGACAACAGCTCTGGCTGTAACCATTTTTTTACAAGATGGACGAGATCATACATCTGAGACCGGACCGCTACAGTCTCTACATAGGCCCAGCGATGGACTCTCTGGGCACGGAGATACACATTCACACCTAATCGAGCTAGAATCTCGGCTTTTACCTTTTGATAGTCCCGGGCGTCCTGCTCGCTCAGGTCGTAGTACGCTTTCTGGGGCTCTCCAATCAGATATGGCGCTACGACCTCCGACCATTGGTGTAGCGGCAGACTCTCTCGCTCTGCCACTCTCTCGAACCCCGCCAAGAAAGCTTCGACATCGTCCCCTGCGGTCATCTTTTGGAGGGACGCGCGGACCCGCTTCTTGATGTCCTGCTGTGGATCAGACGGTGCGCTTGACCTCAGGGCTGTTAACTGTTCCATCAGGAGTTGGTTAGTTTGCTGTTGAAGTCTCAGGGCCTCCGTATGGCTGTGCTGCTGGGCCTGCAGCGCCTCAGCATACATCTGCTGTTGCTGCTTCTGCTGCAGGTTGGCTTCAATCAATGCCTTTACAACGTCCTCCATTGCTGAGCGCTGCTTTAGGGCTTGCTTCACCCAGGACATACAACTCGTCCTCTACAGCGATTAGTGTATGCCTTACTGCATTGCCCGCATTCTCCACCATATGTAGGGATCAGTCTCTATAGCAGCAGCAAGTAAGGCAGTGACACTCAGGCTCAGTCCAAAAACAAGTGTGGTTTATTTCACACAATGGCAAAACAAACAAAAAAAACAGTCCTTACATCAGGATAATAGCGTCGGCCCTAAACCTGCTCCTCCTGGAGCTCGCCGAGGGGTCCTACCCCACCTTGGGGTCCGGTACACGCTCCCTGTGCTCTCACAGGCTACTTTTCCCCAGACTGAACTCCTCTCCAGTCTGATCTGAACTCACAACACCTTGACAGCCGTCTCCTCCGGCTTAACCTTTTTCACCTGTCTTTCCCTCCCAGCTACTTCAAAAGCCTGGGGCGGGAGATGAGGAATGGAGGCCCGCCCAAAAACCTTCCCCCATTCCTCATAGATGAGGTCCCATAACAGGCTTTACCAACAGCCACCGTTCTCAGTAACGGTGGCCACACCTGCCTCACCTATGCTCATGTAAGCATCTCCTGTCCCATACATGCAGTAGCTCACCATCCTTGGGGAAACATAGCGTCCCTCTACCACCATTCCCCTTGCTACCTCACAATGGTCAGATGAAACCAAAGTAGAACTGTTTGGTAGAAACACAAATTGTCGTGTTTGGAGGAGAATTAATGCTGAGTTGCATCCAAAGAACACCATACCTACTGTGAAGCATGGGGTGGCAACAACATGCTTTGGGGCTGTTTCTTTGCCAAGGGACCAGGACTACTGATCTGTATACATGAAAGAATGAATGGGGCCATGTATCATGAGATTTTGAGTGCAAACCTCCTTCCATCAGAAGGGCACAGAAGATGAAAAGTGGCTGGATCTTTCAGCATGACAATGATCTCAAGCACACCGCTAGGACAATGAAGGAGCAGGTTTGTAAGAAGTCCTGGAGTGGCCTAACCAGTCTCCAGATCTCAACCCAATAGAAAACCTTTGGAGGGAGTTGAAAGTCCGTGTTACCCAACGACAGTCCCAAAACATCACTGCTCTAGAGATCTGCATGGAGGAATGGGCAAAATACCAGCAACAGTGTGTGCCGACCTTGTGAAGACTTACAGGAAACGTTTGACCTCTGTCATTGCCAACAAAGGAGATAGAACAAAGTATTGAGATGAACTTTTGTTATTGAACAAATACTTATTTTCCACCAACATTTAAAAAAAAAAATTCTTTCCACAATGAGATTTTCAGGATTTGTTTCCTCATTTTGTCTCTTATAGTTGAGGTCATCCTATGATGTCAATTACAGGCCGACCTCATCTTTATAAGTGGGAGAACTTGCACAATTGGTGGCTGACTACATACTTTTTTTTCCCCACTGTAGATAAATTCCTGAAGGCCACTTTGCTAGACCAACTTAGACACTTGTGGGCAGATGACGATTCTAGGGCATAGGTGACCATGGAGTCGCATATTGTAGTCTACCAGAGGATGTCTTTGTTTCTGTGGCATCTAAGGTTGAAAAGAGAGATCTGGTGTTTAGAATCCCCAACAATACAGGCTGCAGTGGTAACATGGCTTGCGCCAAAGATAGGGAAGGCGCTACTACCCACTAGCATTGATAAAAAAACGTTAGTGGCTCTTCGTTATGTCATCCCTGGTCTGCACTTGGATGGGTGGATTTTTGTCAAATATTTACAGATCAGACACTTAATCTCGTCTATTCATGAAAAGACTAGTTGTTTGCAAACACCATATGAATACTATTTTACTTCTAGTAGGGACTCTGCTGGTGGCATGTCTAGATCCTATATTGCTCCTTTCCTCCAAAGGAAACAAAAATAGGGAGTGGACCTGGGCGCACACTTTACCAAAGGAGATTGGTATCATGCATTTCAATTGCATAAAAAAACCTCTCATGAGGGGCGTAACCACAATAGGTGCAGGGGTTGCAATCGCACCTGGGCCCTGGAGCCTAGGGGGCCCCAAAAGTCCCTTTGGCCTATGGAAAAACACTACTGCTATAAAAGATTTGCAATACTTGGGGGCCCCGTTGGAGCTTTCGCATCGGGGCCCATGAGCTTCAAGTTATGCCACTGCCTCTCAATGCATAACACATTTAGAGTCCTCTAGAGTTTACACAGCATTCTCTTCGGTTCGAGACATTTGT
Organism: Allobates femoralis; assembly: GCA_033576535.1. Lineage (NCBI taxonomy): Eukaryota > Metazoa > Chordata > Amphibia > Anura > Aromobatidae > Allobates > Allobates femoralis. Next base: position 723,082,597 of record JARQOC010000002.1, read on the forward strand.
TGGAGGTATGGTCATGCAAGGGGGATATTTTTTGCATGTATCGTGGAAATGTCCAATAATGAAACCCTGGTGGACAAGGACATATGCACTGATCAGAATAGTGGGATTCGCAACCCTGTGGGGTCCAGAGGTGGCACTACTCTCTGGGACTGGGGGAGTTGGCGTTGAAAGATGTCTTGATTACGAACCATATTCTTACGGTTACTAGAGGTAGCACAGCCCAAAAATGGAAACGCACTCAAATCCCTGACGTACAAGAAATACCCAGACTCATGTTAACTGTATGATGGAACACGTGTTAGCGGGAAGGATAGGGAAGGTACGTCAATTTTAATATAGATGGAACACGTGGCTCTTGTTTTCATGTTACTCTTGTGATTGAGACGAGTGGCATTTTCTTAGCGTATGACACATTCTGCCATGCAAAATGATATCACGCTTGTGGGGTGGGAAGCCTGTATTAGTAAGTAGTATTTTATTTTTTACTGTTTTTTCCTTTCTTTTTTTTGTGTTTCAATACTGAATTGTTGCAATTATAGAAGCTAAAAGATGCTGATTGTTGGGTCACAGAACAGAGACACAAGGAGGTGCCAGGACATCTGGGTTATGTTCAGGGGCTGGCTAGCAAATTTCAGCTAAGGGGCAAGCACACAGCAGTGGCCCATGAGCAGTCAGCTTCAGGGGCAGAGCGGCCTCCCAGACCAACATGACAGATGGCCGGGCGGCCCCAAAACTGCTGCTTGACCACTGGGCTGGGGGGCATCTGTCCCTCCTGCCCCCTGGGCCAGCCAGCCCCTGGATATGTTATGTTTATTTGGATTGTATTTACTAACTAGATGACGGCCCAATTCTAAAGAATCGGGTATTCTAGCCTATGGTTAGCAGGGTGTACGGGGGCTTAGTGGTTAGCAGACTATACAGCGGCTCAGTGGTCTGCTTCAGGGCAGAGTGCAGTGGTCAGGGGCAGAGTGCAGTGGTCAGGGGCAGAGTGCAGTGGTCGGCGGCAGAGTGCAGTGGTCGGAGGCAGAGTGCAGTGGTCGGGGCAGAGTGCAGTGGTCGAGGGCAGAGTGCAGTGGTCGGGGGCAGAGTGCAGTGGTCGAGGGCAGAGTGCAGTGGTCGAGGGCAGAGTGCAGTGGTCGGGGGCAGAGTGCAGTGGTCGGGGGCAGAGTGCAGTGGTCGGGGTAGAGTGCAGTGGTCGGGGCAGAGTGCAGTGGTCGGGGCAGAGTGCAGTGGTCAGGGGCCCGATGCAATTGCATCGGGAGCACGGTGAAATGAATTGTGTGTATACAGGCGGGTCAGTGGGTAGCAGAGTATACAGGGGGCTCGGGCTCCGAGGGTAGCAGACTATACAGGCAGCTCTGTGGGTAGCAGAGTATACAGGCGGCTCTGTGGGTAGCAGAGTATAGAGGCGGCTCTGTGGGTAGCAGAGTATACAGGCGGCTCTGTGGGTAGCAGAGTATAGAGGCGACTCTGTGGATAGCAGAGTATGATGTGGCGGGAGGCTGGAGGTGTGAGGAGAGGTGGTACTGGAGGGGTGAGGAGAGGTGAGGCAGGAGGGGTGAGGAGAGGTGCGGATGGTGGGGTGAGGAGAGGTGCTGCTGGAGGGGTGAGGAGAGGTGCGACTGGAGGGGTGAGGAGAGGTGCAGATGCAGGCGTCAGGAGAGGTGCGGATGGAGGGGTGAGGAGAGGTGCGGCTAGAGGGGTGAGGAGAGGTGCGGCTGGAGAGGTGAGGAGAGAGGAGGCTGGAGTGGCGACATCACCGTTCGGCACACCTCTCCTCTTCCAGGCTGCACACCTCTCTCCCTCCAGGCTACACACCAGCTGGCTCCGTATCTCCGGGGCCACTTGGCCTCCTGCTCGGCGTCCGGCACAGGGCTGACCCCCGGAGCCTCGGCCCAGTCCAGGAGCGGAGGCCGGTCCATGCGGCCGCCATTCCGCTGAGAGCCGTCAGCAGCCCCGGACACCGGAAGTGAGGGGGAGGAGCCTGCACCTGTGAAACCGTCCGGAGCGAGCGCGAGGCACCCGGGTGATGACCGGCATTAGCCGGTCATCTCCCGAAGTGGTGTGTGGCGCGTCGGGAGACGACCAGCTAACGCCGGTCGTCTCCTGCCCATGATGTGTGTTTTAGGCAGTGTAGGGGCGGCCATGAGCGTGGCGGGGCTGCCTGAGTCCCGCTCCGCTTAGGGCCGGCATGTTGGTCCACCCTGGACAGGTGTAGCGCTGTGGTCACGTCACTTTGTCATCGCCAAAGTGACGGAAGTGCTGGCTAAAGTGTCGGAAGTGAGCATTCGGGTTTTATATATTAGATGTAGCAGTGCTATGGTATAAGGCGGTACAGTATAGCACATGTATAGCAGCACTATAGTATATGGCAATATATTACAGTATATGTACATGTGCACTATAGTATATGGTGGTATTTTATAGCACATGTATAGCAGTGCTATGGTATATGGTGGTACATTACATTACATGTAGAACAGCGCTATAGTATATGGCGATACATTACAGCACATGTATAGCAGCACTATAGTATATGGCAGTATATTACAGTATATGTAGAGTTGCACTATAGTATATGGTGGAATTTTATAGCACATGTATAGCAGCACTATAGTATATGGCGATACTCAGCTCCCCGGAGCCGGCGGGGGGGGCAGGATGGAACTGGTGTGGGGGGGGCAGGATGGAGCCAGCGGGGGGCAGGATGGAGTCTCAGGGCAGGATGGAGCCGGCGGGAGGGGGGGGTGGAATGGAGCCGAGGGGGGCAGGATAGAGTCGGTGGCGGGGGGGGGGGCCGGATGGAGCAGGCGGGGGGAGGGGGGCAGGATGGTGGTGGCAGGGGGAGGGGCAGGATGGATGCGAGGATACTCACCCGTGTGCCGGTTCGCAGGACCTGTCATTGCCTGGGGAAACCGATCAGCTGATTGGTTTCCCAGGCGACCACAGGTCCTCAAGCCATGGGGCTAGAAGACGTAGATGGAGCGCGCCGGCGGACGGGTGAGTATCCTCTATGAGGCTTTTGTTATTTTTAGTAGAACCAAGCAGCAGGTGGGCCGCGGGGGGCAGGGAGAAGCCGCGGGGGGGGCGCAGGAGTGGGGGAGAGGGGCAGGAAAAGCCGCGGGGGGGCCGCAGGAGCGGGGGAGCCGTGGGAAGGCAGGAAAAGCCGTGGGGGGGACGCAGGAGCAGGGGAGCTGCGGGGGGAGGGCAGGAAAAGCCGTGGGGGGGCCGCAGGAGCGGGGGAGCCGCGGGGGAAAAGGAAAAGCCGCCGGGGGGACCGCAGGAGCGGGGGGGGCTGCATGTGTGGAGGGCGGGAGACAACCGGCTAATGCCGGTCGTCTCCCGACCGTGTGTGTGTGTTTTGGGCAGTGTATGGGCAGCCGTAAGCGTGGCGAGGCTGCCTGAGTCCCGCTCCGCTTACGCCCACCATGTTGGTCCACCCTGGACGGGTGTAGCTTTGTGGTGACGTCACTTAGCCGATGACAAAGTGACGGAAGTCATAGCCAAAGTGACGGAAGTGGCCTTGGGCTTTTATATATTAGATTATGGAAAGGCCTTCTGACTGCATACAAAAGTATCAAACAATATGATTGAACCCATGTGAACTGTGTTATTGCCAATAAAAATGTATCTTATAAAAAAAATACCCAGGCTACTATAATATAGATGAAAGCATAACTCCAGCATTTTGGAGGTTTTCAGCGCTGCGGTGGCACTTTAAATCTAAGACCCTGCCCCTGGACATATATTCATCTTTCGGAAGTTTCACCTTTTACCGACGCCACTTCGGTCCTGCGGCGCCATCTTGTGATAGTAACGTCTGACTGGTCAGACGTTAAGACAAAAACAATTACAAGGCTCTCATAGAGGTGCATAGAGTTGTGACCTCCGACCCACTACATCAAACACTTTAGCTGCCGGCAGGTCACAAATCACAGGGGACTGACCGGAGTGGTGACGATAGAAGATGAACCCACCGGCAGGTGATTCTCTCATGATATGTCTTTGTGTGGTCAATTAATGCTATGATTGGTTTGGGTTATGTAATTTTTTATCAATACCCTGATGAAGCTTAAGGCGAAACGTGCATCAGGTGCATTTTTCTAGGTGAGCATACATTATTTCCAATGTGTATGTACTTTACCATTTATAATTCTCTCCTCCATGTTTCTGTAGTTTACTGCCTTTACACTTTTTCTTTATTATTATATATCTCGCGCTCCTGAAGACTTGTTCAGTATCCATCTCACATTTGAAAATGTCATCAATATTTTGTGTTAAATGGACTGTATGTATGGGAGGTCCTCTGTCCATCTAGTTGGTATATTTTCACTGTCTGGTATTGTATGTATTCTTAATTATTTTTAAATAATTTATCAATAGAGGTTATTCTTTTATTTGTTACATTTCTACGTTATTTGGTGTATCAGTCTCTTTGAAATCCTGAGGTTTGGCTATTGTTAATCTATTCTGTATAGGCGCCGTTATGAGTGTGACAACTCTACAAGACCATAGGCTCAAACGGCTATTTTGGACAGACTTAGTACAACCCCTCATGAGAAGCCCTGATACCCTTTAACCTCTATGCAGGGATATGGATTTACAATGGGGTCCAGGAGATTGCTGCCTATGGAAGGGCTGCAGTCTAAAGATAGGAAAAGTGACCAAGAAGGGTTGAAGCTGGGAAGTCACAAAAAGGACAAAATCAGGATTAGTCAGAGTGGTCGGGGAGCTGAGATGGCAGCAAGGTACAAAATCATTAGGTAAAAGAAAACAGACCGAGGTTAAACAGGTAAAACCTATTCAGATCAGAAGAGCAACAAGGCCTATCCAAGGAAGCATAAGCTATATCTGTCAGTTTCCAGCAGAAAGCTGGAGCTTACAGTGTAAATGTCATTTAATTGAAGAAAAAAAAAACCCGCACTGGTTGTTAATGATGGGTCACACAACAGCTAAGATAATGCTTTTTTTATGCCATATGACTTATTTTCTCACATTTTACTGTGAACTTTTATAAGCTGCATTTTATGCCTGAGTTGGCATGGCCAGTGTCTGCCAGCGCTGGGTGAGTATTTCACAGCTTCTGAGAACAGGCTGATAGTGAGCAGTGTGATGTGCGAGCAGAGAAGGGGTTAACAGAGATCATGACTGAGCTGTGTGGAGCCAGATGACAGATCAGAAGCATGTGCCAAGGAAAGAGGAGTTTGCAGTGATCCTGACATTCTGATATTGCTTAGCAAAAGTGCTGTTGCCTGAAGCTATTTGTTACATTGTTTCCTCACCAGCTGCAGTCAGGAGCTTGCACACTGTGTAGGCCCCGCCCCCATCCTTATATGGTTATGTGGCCATATTCAGTGTGAAGATGGATCTCAGTGAGAGTTAACATATTTCTGCTGCAAACACAGTGTAGTGGAGACACATTGTGGGAGGGTTATGAATGGTTTTCAACCAGAATTCTCTTACAAAGTATATCTGAAAGTTTATCAAAATCACTTGCTCTACATTATTATTAAATAATAATTTAAACGGCGGTTACGCTTTAATTAGGATATGGTGCCATATAATAGGCTGAAGTCAGGAGCTGATGACTTCAGCTGGACAGCACACACACCAACTCTGTCAGACTGGAAAGTGCTGCAGGTCTCAGCCACTCTGTGGATTGGTAGAGCCTGCACTGTCCAAAATTTCTGGCTCTGACTTCTCCTCTATCACCAGCACCACCTATAGGATGAATACATTGGTGTCTGATGACAGAAGCAGATGTTGAAGGAGTAGGCTCTGGTGGAGATGTGACAACGAGCTTGAACGCATGCCCGAGCTTGATCAATAAGTAATATAAAGTACGATAAGTAATGTGACGCCCGGGGGTGTAACTACAACAGGTGCAGGGGTTGCAATCACACGTGGGCCCTGGAGCCTAGGGGGGGCCTCAAAAGACTCTTTGGCTTATAGAAAAAGAGAATTTTGTTTACGTACCGTAAATTCTTTTTTCTTTAATCATCAATGGGAGACCCAGACAATGGGGTTTAGGGCTCCGCCCTCCGGAGGTCACACTAGGTACTACAAGTTTGTAGACACCGCCTCCTCCGCTTATAAACCCCCACCGTAGGAAACATCCTCAGTTTAGTCCATAAGCTGCGAGGAGAAAAATGAACCACACCCGAAACATCGGGAAGAATACCGTGCACAGACGGTTTGAACAACCCGGAAAAACACTGTCTCAACAGAGAACAGATCAAATGCAAACATGCAACGGAACAACTGGGTGGGTGCTGGGTCTCCCATTGATGATTAAAGAAAAAAGAATTTACGGTACGTAAACAAAATTCTCTTTTTTCTGGTCATCATAATGGGAGACCCAGACAATGGGGATGTCCTAAAGCAATACCCCAGGGCGGGAAGAGTTCCTCAACAAGACGGATAATACACGGTCCCCCTTAAAGGTGGGCAACCGCCGCCTGGAGGACCCGCCTGCCCAAACTTGCGTCCGCAGAGGCATGGGCATGCACCATATAGTGCTTTGAGAAAGTGTGCAGGCTGGACCAGGTGGCCGCCTGACACACCTGTAGAGCAGATGCTCGATGTCGCAAGGCCCATGAGGCACCTACAGCTCTAGTAGAGTGTGCCTTCAAACCCACCGGGAGAGGCAAACCAGAAGACCGGTATGCCTCCTGAATGGGAGCCTTGATCCATCTGGCCAAGGTCGACTTCGAAGCCGCGGACCCCTTACAGCGACCCATCGTGAGGACAAATAAAGAATCCGAACTCCTAAAGGAGTCGGTCCTGGACACATAAATGCGTACAGCTCTCACGAGATCCAAAGTATGGAGGTCGCGCTCAACCTGATGAACGGGAGCGGGGCAAAATGATGGGAGAACAATCTCCTGGTTTAGGTGGAAAGTTGAAACCACCTTCGGCAAGAATTCAGGCCGCGGGCGCAACACCACCTTGTCTTGGTGAACCACCAGAAAGGGTGACTTGCACGAAAGTGCAGCCAATTCTGAGACCCTTCTCAGAGACGTAATTGCCACCAGAAAAACCACCTTCTGGGACAGACGAGAGAGAGAGATGTCTCTCAGTGGCTCAAACGGCGGTTTCTGCAGTGCCGCCAGGACCATGTTGAGGTCCCAAGGGTCCAGAGGTCGTCTGTAAGGCGGAACCACCCGAGACACCCCCTGCAGAAATTGACGAACCTTCGGGAGGAGCGCCAAGCGCCTGTCAAACAGCACTGAAAGTGCTGATACTTGACCTTTCAGAGAGCCAAGGGATAATCCCAACTCCAAACCCGACTGTAGGAAGGCCAACAATGTCGGGGTGGACAGGGGCCACGGTGAGCGTCCACCAGATGCACACCAGGAGAAAAAGATTTTCCACGTTCTGTGGTATATCTTCCTGGAGACAGGTTTCCTTGCCCGATTCATCGTGGCAACCACCGTAGGAGAGAAGCCCCTGGATGTCAGCAGCCAGGCCTCAAGAGCCATGCAGTCAATCTGAGGGCCCTGGAATTGAGGTGGAAGAATGGGCCTTGCGCGAGTAGATCTGCGCGTTCTGGAAGAGCCCACCGGTGTCCGCCTGACAGTTGCCAGAGGTCCGGGTACCAGGACCTCCGGGGCCAATCTGGAGCCACTAGAATGGCTACTCTGCATTCTGTCCTGATTTTCCACAGAACCCTGGGAATCAGAGCGAGAGGCAGGAACACATATGGCAGCTGGAAGCTGGACCAACTCAGGATCAGGGCATCCGCCCCCAGAGACTGAGGATCCCACGATCGTGCCATGTATTGGGGTACCTGATGATTCAGCCGTGAGGCCATCAGATCCACGTCCTGAGTGCCCCATCTGCTGCAGATGTCCTGGAAGACGTCTGGATGAAGAGACCACTCTCCGGCGTCCATCCCCTGTCGGCTCAGGTAGTCGGCCTCCCAGTTCTCGACCCTGGGATGTGAACTGCGGAGATCAGGCAGCCGTTTTCCTCCACCCAGGCTAGAATGCGGTGGATTTCGGCGAGGGCCTGAGCACTTCTGGTCCCTCCCTGATGATTTATGTAGGCGACGGCCGTCGCATTGTCGGACTAAACCCGAATGGGTTGTCCTGACAGGAATTTCTGAAACGCCAGGAGCGCCAGATAGACCGCCTTGATCTCCAGCACGTTGATTTGTAATGCCGACTCCGCCTGGGTCCAGAGGCCTTGAGCCCTGTGGTGTAAGAACACCGCGCCCCAGCCCTTCAGACTGGCGTCGGTGGTCACCACTAACCATGACGGTTTTAGAAAGGACCGGCCCCGTGACAGATGATGTGGCTGGAGCCACCACTGTAGGGAGTCCCTGGTCGATTGTGACAGCGTCACCAGCCGATTCAGAGAAATCGTCCTTTTGTCCCATCGGCGAAGAATCTCCAACTGGAGAGGACGGAGGCGAAACTGTGCGAAAGGCACCGCCTCTATCGCCGCTACCATGCGTCCCACCAGCTTCATCAACTCCCGTAGGGAAGATTGTGGTGACAGGAGAACATTCTGCACTCCTGATTGGATCGCAAGCTGTTTGGCTTGAGGTAGAGACACCAGGGCTGAGTCCGTGTGGAAGTCCATGCCCAGATATGTCAGTGACTGGGTCGGAACCAGGGTCGACTTTGGAATGTTGAGAAGCCACCCGAACTGTTCCAGAGACTTCATGGTCACCTCCAGGCTCACCCGACAAAGGTCTTCCGATGGCGCCCTGACCAGCAGGTCGTCCAAATAGGGAATGACGGCGTGTCCCTGCACATGCAGGAGAGCCATCATTGAGGCCATCACCTTTGTGAACACTCGCGGTGCCGAGGCTAGCCCGAATGGCAGTGCCACAAATTGGAAGTGTTCTTCCCCCACTGCGAATCTCAACCAGCGCTGATGAGCTGGTGCAATGGGCACGTGAAGGTAGGCGTCTCGGATATCTATGGACGCCAGGAAGTCTCCCTGTGACACAGCCGCGATCACGGAGCGCAGGGATTCCATACGAAACTTCCGAACCAACACGTGGCGGTTTGAACAACTTGAGGTCCAGAACCGGACGAAAGGAGCCGTCCTTCTTTGGGACAATAAAGAGGTTGGAGTAAAAACCCCTGAACCTCTCTCCCGTGGGTACTGGGACCACCACTCCGTCTCTGCGGAGTCCCTCCAACACCAGATGAAAAGCCTGAGCTTTGTCTAGGGATGGAACAGACCGATGGAATCGGTGTGCTGGCTGTGACGTCAGCTCTATCCTGTAGCCTTTTGAGACTACGTCTCGGACCCACTGGTCTTGGACGTGGAGAAGCCATCTGTCCTGGAAAAGAGACAGGCGGCCCCCCACCTGTGGGGAGACAGGATGAAGGAGCGAGTCATGCCGAAGCGGGTTTAGGGGTGGCAGCTGCAGCCCCTGCCGGCTTCTTTTGGCGACTTTTGTTGCGCCACTGAGTGGAGGGCTTGCCCCCACGGTCCGCGCGAGCGGACGGTGCTGATGACTGCGAGCTGGGGCGAAAGGACCACTGTTTTGGGTTCCTTTTCACGGTATACCGTGGCTTAGGCTTATTCTGCGGTATCTTAGACTCAGCAGAATCCTTTATCAGCTTGTCCAGCTCGGTGCCGAAGAGCCTGTCACCAGAGAACGGAAGATTTTGCAAAATCTTCTTAGACGTGGCATCTGAGTCCCAAAGACGCAGCCACAACAACCTGCGGATCGCTATAGCATTGGCCGAAGCCACAGCCGAGCGAGTGGCAGTTTCCAAAGTTGCCGTCCTGGCGTAATCCGCATAAGCCCTTGCCCTGTCGGAGAGTGCCAGGACCTCTGGGCTGGCCCTAGCTAGATCAGAGATACCATCCAAGCAGGAGGTAATCGCTTGTAGGGTCCAGACCGCGGCAAAATTAGGGGCAAATGAAGACCCCACAGCCTCATAGGAAGACTTGGCGAGTTGCTCGACCTGTCTATCAGTAGCATCCTTCAATGAGGAGCTATCAGAGGCAGAAAACAAGGAGCGTGCAGCAATCCTAGTCATGGAAGCGTCCACCTTAGGGGACTGTGACCATTCCAGAAGCACCTCCTGAGGAAAGGGAAAGCGAAGGTCCTTAGGTTTACGGACATAACGCCGCCCAGGATGTAACCTGGGTGCTCTAATCACCCTTCCAAAATTAGTGTGGTCCATAAAGGATCCACTTGGTCTCGCCTCCGGCCGCAGCCATTGATAGACCTCCTTGGGGTGAACAGTCACCTCCTCAGGAGGAGTGACCAGACGTAATGTCTCATTGATGGAGGACACCAGATCCTCCACCCCATCTGGAGGTTCAGAGACAGACCCGAGAGTAGAACCCCCATCATCTTCCTCACCATCAGAGGAACGCTCCTCCTCAGAGAGAGCTTGGAGCTCTGGAGAGGCCTCACGAGCTCGCTTAGGGGGTCTCACAGAAGAAGTAAGAGCCACCCGGGGGTAACTGGGAGGAGTAGCTGGGTTTTCCAGCCTCCTATGAAGTGCCTCCAGGGATTGCGACATGGAGGACATCTGGGACAGCAGAGATTCATTTATCTTATTCTGCGCTTCCCATGTCCCTGGGATCACCCGAACCTCAGGGTACAGACCCGCAGATTCTGATCCAACAGTAACTGTCCGGGTCTCTGGGCGTCCGCAATTATTGCAGGACCCTTCCACCAGTGAACCGTTGCATGTAGCGCAGGTAATGGTGCCATCTGCCGTCTTAGCAGCATGCTTCCTTACTGAGGACATCGCCACAGTAGGGGGAAATAAGCCAAGTTGTAATAAACAAACCGGAGATCCCGGTGGCTTACCGACCGCAGTAAGCGGTAGGAGGAAGCGGTGTTCGTGTGTGACCTCCGCGAGTTCCGGTCTCCCCTGGAAAGTGCAGACACACGCTGCAGCCAGATCCCAGCCGGGAAGAGAGGGAGAAGATGGCCGCCGACAGTAAAGTCATAGGCGTGGCCAGGAACACGCGGGAGAACACAAAACACGCCCATCGGTGATGTCACCGTAAGAGCTGCTTCCTCCTCCTCCAGGCAGCCTCAGTAATGGAGGTGCCAGAGCCCGCAGCGCGGGAAAAGAGTGTGTAACAATACACATACACACACAGACTGCATGCACAAAACAAACATCAGCAGTCTACAGCCTCAGCCCCTGAGACACACAGGGCGGTCAGCCAGAGTGACCCCAGCACAGGGTACACCGACAGAACCGCGGACCCGAGGGTAACCGCGCGGTCTGAGTGTCATGACACCAAGTGACAGACACTACCCCCAGGCACACAGGAGACACACCAGGTGCCTCAGTGCCGGTCCGGTCTGTAAGCACCTTTAGGGAGGCCTCGGACGGGGGTACAGCACCAGTCCGGAGTGTAAGCACCATTTAGGGAGGCCTCGGACTGGGCTGGCTCCGTCCGGTCTGTAAGCACCATTTAGGGAGGCCTCGGACGGAGCGGAGCTGTGCAAGGCTCCAGGCTCCCCCTCTCCAGAGCCTCCATGGAGGGATGGAAAGGAAGGAGCTCGACAGCGTACCGGGAGAACAGCGAGTGTCCAGGCTAAAAAGCCCTCCGGTACCTCCACCAGCGTGTTCCACACAGGGTGAGCGGGGAGACTGTCGAGGGTCCCAACCGGGACCATTTACCTTGTCTTCATACGCCATCACGTAAGCTGTGAGAATGCAGTGAAGTGCAAGCAAAGCGTGATCCTCCGAGCACACTAAGTTTAAAACTGAGGATGTTTCCTACGGTGGGGGTTTATAAGCGGAGGAGGCGGTGTCTACAAACTTGTAGTACCTAGTGTGACCTCCGGAGGGCGGAGCCCTAAACCCCATTGTCTGGGTCTCCCATTATGATGACCAGAAAAACAACTAATGCTGTTAAAGATTTGCATTAATTTGAGGCCTTGTTGTAGCTTTCGCATTGGGGTTCATGAGCTTCAAGTTATGCCACTGGTGACACCTGATGAACCGGTAATGTAATCAGCTGGTTCTCGTTGGCTTGGTGGTATCGGCTCTACTGCGTATTGTTCTCCCAATCACACGACATCTTGAGAATTCATCTCCTCTGAACACTATGGGTGTATAATTATATTTCCTCTACTCCGTTCACAGTGATCAGTTTTGTTCATTTTTTAATGACATTTCAATCAATTCCTCTAGAAATGATCTACCTTTACTACCCGTGGGGGTTATCATCTGCTATCCAGCACCCAGCTCAGTAACCGATAATTATGGTCTAATACAATCTATAATAGCCAACCCATGCTAATCACACATTGGTGTCAGATGCTGCATATGATGAGAAAAGTGCCTTAAAGGGATTGTCCACTTATAAAAAATACCTTTATGATTAGACAGAATGAGTTATTTCAGCCTTAGGTCTGGGTTGTCACGCGCTTAAATTGCGCTGACTTTGCTGCAGTGTGTGTTTGTGTTTGCTTTTCTTCAGGAGCTGCATGAGGTGATGTTGGTACGTGTGTGAAAGACTTGTGCTCAGCTGCTGTTGATGTGATACTTGGGTGTGACTCACCTGGAATCCCCATCCCTTTAAATAGCCTTCCCTTCCCCCTGTCAGACGCTGCTGATAGACTTATTTTACTCTTGCTCATTATGCTGTGCAGATGCTTCCTGCTGTGCTTAAGTCTTTGCCTTGGGAGTAGCTGTGATTCCGGATCTGTGGGTGGAGGTAGGGGCCCTCAGCCTAGGGGCTAATCAGGAGCTCAGGTAATAGGGTGGAGACTCGGACCTCCTCACCTTCAGAGGTACCTCCGAGAGCAGGGCGAGCCAGAGACCCCAGTGTAAGGGTCAGTTTAGCTCCCTCTGAATCCCTTCGCCCATCACACCATCCAGTTACCCGATTCCCTCACCTCCTACGCATGATATGGGTACTGACAATTCAACTTCAGGTCCTGTGTACAAGAAAAGGTGTCTTGTGTTAGCAGCTCATCAGTGGAATGTGTGTTTGAAGTACATATCAATTAGGTAGTGTCACCCAAGCACTGTTAGCAGTCACCTGTCAAAAAGACAACCATGCACAGGCTTGGCACAAACTACTCTATTTCCCAGAACCAAGGACTTGTCCTGGCCTTCACCTTTAAACCTCTGCATAAGGATCTGGACTTACAAATGGGTCCATGGGCAAGGGTTAAAGAGTCAGCTGCTATTCGGTGGTGTAAGCTGTCAAGAAGAGTAGACAGCCGGGGCAGATCCAGAAAGTACAAAATAGTCAAGCAGGAGAAATATAAATAAAGTAGCTAACCTTATATATGGGGCTGACCTGACATTACAATTGATTCTTGTATTAAGATTAGTGTTGTACACATGACTGATGGTGGTTCGGATGCTGCTTTCATGGACTGATGGTGGTTCTGGTCCTGCATTCATGTACTGACGTGGTTCTCATGATGCATTCATGTACTAATGGGGGTTCTGACGCTGCATTCATGTACTGATGGTCGTTCTGGCATTGCATTCATGTACTGACGGTGGTTCTGATGCTTCATTCATGTACTTAGTGTTTCTGGCTGTACATTCATGCACTGACAATGGTTGTGATGCATTCATGTGCTGATAGTGGTTCTAGTGCTGCGTTCATATACTGACAGTAGTTGGTGTTCTGCATTCATGTACTGACGTTAGTTCCGGTGTTACATTCATGTACTGGACATGTAATGGTTCTGGCCTTACATTCACGTATTGAAGGTGTTTTTGGAGCTATGGTATATTCTTGTACTGATGTTGGTTCTTGTGTTGTATTCTTCCACTAATGGTGGTTATGAAGCCGCACTCATGTGCCGACGGTGGTTTTGATTATGTACACATGTAGTAATCCATAATGTGCTTCATTGATATGTTGAAACTTAAAAATCGTTTTAAACTTAGGAGATTTGAGATTATAAGGAGATGAGGAGGTATTTGGTGAGTTTCATCTCTAAAAATTCAGTTTAAGTTAGGGTGCGTGCACACGGTCGGGAGGAGCTGCGTGTTGGACGCGGCTCCTCCGGACCTGAGTGAAGTCGCGGGTGGCCGCAGGGAGACCGCAGCTACCCTGTACTCACCATGTGCGGCGGGTGCTGGGCGGCTTCTCCCTGCAGTCACCCGATGGGAGCCGCTTCTGACTCCGCAGCATGAAATGAACATGCTGCAGAGGAGCGGACTCCCAGCAACCCACACCAGAGCTCCAAACACGCTGCGGGCGGGTTACGCATAGTGAGGATGGGATTTATTGAAATCCCATCCACTATACTGATACAATACGACGCAGCGGCAAGACGCTGGGTTCAAAACGCTGCATACACTGATCATGTGCATGCACCCTAAGTGTGTTTACACTGATTTTTTTAAGAGCAGAAACTAAGCAGAAGGTCTCCAAATCCTCCCCAATACTCAAAATTTGGTTCTGGTGATGTATTAATGCACTGATGGTGGTTCATGTAATGTATTCATGTACACCATGGATGCGTCAGTTGGACTAACAGAAAACATTTCTTCGTATCACTTTCTCGAACAGAGGCACAATATTATTATTTATTATTTATTATTATTAGGTATTTATATAGCGCTATTAGGATACATAGCGCTGTACAAGTTAGGGGGTAGACAAAGACAAATGGTCGAAAAACGACGACAAATTGACAAAACAATCGTACGGGTACAATGGGGCCAGGGATCCTGTCCACGAGGGCTCACAGTCTAGAGGGGTGGGGAGGGAGACAGTAGGAGGGGGAGGTGAGATGGTGCAGTGGATTGGGACTCAGTGTGTGTTGTAGGCTTGTAGGAAGAGGTGGGTCTTCAGGTTTTTCTTGAAGGTTCCCAGGGTAGGGGAGTGTCTGATGTGGTGGGGGAGGGAGTTCCAGAGTCTGCTGGAAGCACGAGAGAAGTCTTGTGTGCGGTTGTGGGAGGTGGAAATGCGGGGGGTTGAGAGAAAGAGTTCCTGAGAGGAGCGCAAGTTGCGCGAGGGGAGGTAGCGGGAGACTAGGTCGGAGATGTAGGGAGGGGACAGGTTGTGTATGGCCTTGTAGGTCAGGGTTAGGGTTTTGAAGCGAGATCGCTGGGGGATGGGAAGCCAGTGGAGGGCTCGGCGGAGGGGGGAGGCGGGCGAGTAACGGGGAGATAGGTGGATGAGTCGGGCAGCAGAGTTGAGGATGGTGCGGAGAGGTGCAAGGGAGGTGGCAGGGAGGCCGGTGAACAGGAGGTTGCATTAGTCCAGGCGGGAGATGACGAGGGCGTGGACAAGTATCTTGGCTGTGTTGTGGTCAAGGAAGGAGCGGATGCAGGCAATGTTTTTTAATTGGAGTCGGCAGGAGGTGGCGAGGGCTTGGATGTGGGGCTTGAAGGAGAGGGAGGAGTCGAGGATTACCCCGAGGCACTTGGTGTGGGGGAGGGGTGAGAGTGTGCAGTCGTATATATTGATGTAGCACAAGGAAGTCAAGTAGTTATCTGGCTAAGACTGATGTGAATAAGTCAGGGTCAACAATAAATCTGACCTACAAAGATCTTTGAAGACAACCAAAGATGTTATGTCTGGCACTCGCACAGATGGGAAGAGTTAAATAACAAAAAACAAGGATATTGATGTGAAGTTTTCATTTCTGAAGGCTACTCAACAATAGTGACTTCTAGACTAGCAGAACGGCCCATCTGAGATATTTCTTCGAAGCTCTCGACTACAGAAAGATATTTAGGTTAATAAAGAGACTGGGGCTTAAACACTAAATGTTTACTGTTGAGTAGCGGTGTTAGAGTAAAAGCAACAGTTTAGACTAGAGATGGATAAACCTGTTCGGATTCGGCAGAATCGGTGTCACACTGGTGGCGGGAAGCATTCAGTGACCGTGCGTGACAGTGAGTATGGACCTACGATGTCCAGTGCACAACGGAAAACAACACCAGAGAGGAGGGAGACACCATAGGGATAAATACAGTGGAGGACCCGGCTCATAGGGAACGGGGAAGATGTGACCTCCTGCACTCACCTGCAACTGTGCCCTGATCTCCATAACATCCCTATATGAGTTCTTTTAACTCATCACCAAGCAGGACACCTGGGCCCTTCGCTGGCCCTGATGTTTGCCCTTAATAGGGAAAGGACAGCAGGAGCACTAGTCTATACTATAAAGGAGACAAGAGGGAAGGGGAGACAGACAGGGAACAACAAAAACAACTTCACGCCTGCTGCCACATCTCCCTGGACAGCAGAAGGCTTAACAACAGACAGGTTCTGCAGAGAGCTCACTTCTCCTTAGGAAGCTTTGGCCAGAACGCGTTCAATCACCAGCAACAGCATGCTAGAACCATGTGATACATAAAGGTGAAGGAGTATTCACAGAATGGCCACACCTGGACAAGACCTAGCTAGCTTTTTGGCAGAAGAGACTGATATTAAGTCCTCAATTGCCAAAGGAAAAAGGCACATTTAATATGAAGTCTCAATATGACAGATATGAGACAGAGGTCCAAAACCCAGGTAAGAGAGACCATTGTGACAACCAGCTATTTTTTTTTTTTTTTAAAGTGAAGGTTCGTGACCAGACTTGACCCGAACTTGAGTCCAAACCCCGAACCCGAACTTTAAAGTTATGAAGTGGTGGCTAGAGCGCTGTAAAAATAAGCAAAATGGTGATTAAAACAGACCCGCACAATATCAATCCTGTGAGTAAATAGTTAAAAAACACAGAGACATAGAAAAATCTTTCATTTGAAATAAAACACACAGACAACCCTAATATTTCCATTTATTAGCCCCAAACATACTCACCAATGGTAATCCACAGTGATATCCTGCGAGGAACATGATCCTGGCTCTGCTATATCCAGACACCGCAGCAATGAAACAAGTGTCCTCTCACTGCAGTTTTAGAGATCACACTGACTGCTGCAGGGAGTGGTGACGTCACTCGCTGAGTCACTGAGGCAGTCAGTGAACTCAGTTAACCCCCGCTGCCGGATTGTGGGACATGTCGGCATAGGACTCCGGCAATCGGGCAGCAGGTTCAACTAAGAGTGACGTCACTGTTCCCCGAGGCAGTCAGTGTAATTGCAGAGACTGCAGTAATAAAAAGCTGGTTAAGGCTGTGTTCACACTGGGCGTTTTTGGGCTGTTTTTGCTCATCAGTTTTTGTAGCCAAAACCAGGAGTAGAGCAATCAGAGGAAAAGTCTAATAGAAACACGTCACCACTTCTGGATTTAATCACCCACTGCTGGTTTTGGCTACAAAAACTGTTGAGCAAAAACAGCCCAAAAACGCCCAGTGTGAACACAGCCTAAATCGTTTCAGTCTCTGGATGTAGCAGAGCCAGGATCATGTGCTTTGCCAGATATCGCTGTGGATTACTGTCGGAGGGTATGTTTCGGGCTAATAAATGGGCAAATGAGGGTTGTCTGTGTCTTTTATATCAAATAAAGCATGTTTCATTGTGTGTATGTTTTTTTACAATTTACTCACAGGATTGATAATATGCGGGTCTAATAGAAGCCTGAACATTACTAATCAAGGGCTTAATGACAAGCTGTCAATTCTAAGCTGTCATTAACCCTTTCTATCACCCCAATACCACTACACCAGGGCATTGGGAAGAGTTGGATAAAGCACCAGGAATTGTCAATTCTAATGAATGCGCCAATTACTGTAGCAGCTGCGGGCTGCTACTCTATATCCTCAGGGGCCCAATAATTATGGACCTCACCAAGGAGGGAATACCAGCTCCCATCTGCCTGGGTTTTACCTTGGCTGGCAATCAAAAATAGGGCAAAGCCCACACATTTTTTTATTATTATTTAGTTAAATATTTTCCAGTGCAATGAATAATCAGATTTTTTTTTAAGCTTCTTACTGCATTTTGTGATTTCCTTGAACCTGCGAGTAGATCGGCCATATCTTCCTTTAAAATCACTGTCTGCAGCAGGAGCCTCCCCCCATTGTTGTTACACTCCGCCCCTTGGCTAAGCCATAACCCCTACATCTGTCTTGGCCTGAAATGGATCATATCAGCAGCAGATAGGTCCAATGTTCTTTACATAATTTCTTCAAGACTGTGAATTTTAAGTCTGATAAAAGAGGGGCAGAAATGTTATTTCCTTTTATCATCTACTAGCTGGGTGCCCGATGCAGATGCATCGGGATTCTAGCAGAGCGAGTCTCTGACTCGCAATGGCCGCTGCGCGGCCAATGCTTTGGGCGTATCCACATGACGACATTGACTCGCAGCGCGAGCGGTCTCAAAAGGGGCAAAAATCCCATTCGTGATTATATATATAATAGATTCTTCCTTGAAACAAAGAACAGACCCTAGATCAGACCCCTAAATTCATTCAGACCGCTCATTCCTCTAGGTGCAGGATTGAATAATTGAGGGTTAAATCATAAAGCACGGAAGGTGACCTTAAATATTTACATTCTGAATGCAGTTAATCATTGATTTCATGAAGGATTCGCCCTTTCTCCATTCAGAAAACATCGCACGGAAACTTTTTTTATTTTTACAATTCCTAAATGTTCCCGATGAATCTGCATCATTACATAACATGATTCTCCCTTTTAGGAACAGATAATATTCAGTGTGATACGCGAACCTGTGGAAGGCGGAAAAGGCAATATAGTATTAAAAAATATCAGTGACAGAGCGCCAGCTGGTGGCTAAAACATGTATAGCAACCTGCAAAACCAGCACTGTAAGCATAGACTGATTGGTTAACCCTGTATTTTTATATAATTAGCTTTTTCCTTTTTTCTAACTAATGCTACATTTTATATTTTGATTTAGTTTTATGTATTAATTTTTTTTTAGCACTGGCCTTTTAGAACACAAAAGTTATATATTGTAATTTTATTGTGATTATACACAAGAAAAAATGAACCTAAAAAAACTACTTTTTATTCATCTAATTATATAATTGGTAAGTGGCTCATTCACTTCCGTCTGGTTGTCCGCTATGTCACTTTCAGCCGCACCATATTTGTACACCCAAGTCATGTGTGTAATAATAGGGCGTCCAGGTGTGCTCCAAGCCACTCACCACCGCCAGCGGCCCGATGACACATACACATGCCGCACCACTGCCACCGCCACCCCCTGCAGTCCGCTCACCCCACTCACTCCGCTGCAGCCCATTCACCCCACAGCCCGCCGACTGAGGAACGGCGCCAATTCCTCATGCAGCTGTTATCTTCCTCATGCCACCTCTGCACTCACTCTCCTCTGTGTGGTCTTCTCCCCCTGTGCACACTCACTCTCCTCTGTGTGGTCTTTGCCACCTGTACATACTCTCTCCTCCCAAGCTCTGTGGAACACAAGTAGCAGGGAGTCAGTGCATGATATCTATGCACACGAGCCGCAGCGCCAGCCTGCATTCCACAGTGGAAGGCAAATGAAGGTAAACAAGGAAATGTCATCATGGGCGGCTGCAGCTGGATGGGTCTGCCCAATGGTAAGACGTACAGGACCCAGGCGATAATGAATGCTGATGCTGCGGTGCAACAACCAGTGTCATGGATGGTGAGTGGGCCCCCTGTCAGCCCAAGGCCATGGCACTTGCCCATGTACTGACGCCAGCCCTGTTATCAAGCCATAAAAAAAAAGAGTGTACATACTGGTACTGCAGTTCTGAACCATTCACATATATGGGACTTTGCTGCCTAGAAATGTCAGCATGAGCTGCGCATGTGGGTGGCGTAGCAGCGTTGGGCACCGCTATCTAATTTGACCAAACAATTTGGGTCACTCCAGGATTGGAGTTTAGGAATCAGGATGTGGCCCAGGATGCATATGAGTGTATCTCCTCCAGCGTTGATACTCGACCCCTGCCTTGATGGTTTTTCAGGAAGCAAATGACTCCTTCGGTACATGTGCAATAGACTTCAACACAGATTTGGGGTCGTCTTGGTGTTGACAGTAAAGGAATGTTGTCTAAAGGTTGCCCTGACTGTTCTTCAGAGTGGATCCCTAAGGAAGGAACTAGGCTGGAGTCAAGAGAGACTAAATTAATTTATAGCGGGTTACCGTGGTGTTAAACGGCGAGGGTGAGAGTCTAGAGCAGGGGTGGGGAACCTCAGGCCCCGGTGCCGAATGTGGCCATCGATGACTTTTTTATGGCCCCCAGGCAGATTCCTGGGAACCGCAGTGCTCAGGCTGGCAGATGCATTTTGCTGACTGTCTGCCCTTTTAATCAGTCCAGTACTCTATGCCCAGCCCAGCCTCCAGTGATTTCTGCTCAGCTCCCAGAGATGTATATTCTCCCAGTCTCTCCTGTGATGAATAGGGCTCTAGCCAAACTGGAAAAGCTGTTGAAAAGTAACATGACCAATATCACCCACGCCAAAGAGAAGCAGCTCCAGCCACCACAGTAGGGGTGAGTTGACTGTTTAACCAAATATAGCGGGTCATTTTCAAGTTGATCATTTTGTACAGCCCCTGAAGGATTGTAGAAATTTCCAAATGGCCCTCGGCCAAAAAATGGTCCCCCACCCCTTGTCTAGAGGTACAGGGATGGCGGAAGCAGTATGCACTAAATTCTGTTGAAGTAACTGACCCCAACAAAAAAACATTTCAAGTTCAGTGCCCATGATCACGGAACTGTTCGAGTAAAGAATTGTTTCAAAGCATCATGCATTCAGTGTCTACCTTGGCTCTCGCCGAAGGTGATGGTGACCTGAACTGTTGCAGTGGGGAGCCGGCCAGGGTGAGCATTGCTAATCCAGGGCTGCTCCTTAGCCGAGGCTCGCAACTACTAACGCCCCGCGTTGCCAGCGCCCCAACACATCGATGAGGGTTCTAGTCCCTAAATTGCTCAAAAGCCACTCTGCAGCCAATCAATATTTTAGTCCTTAAAACTAGTAATGACCGAGCAGTATCATGCTCGGTACTCAAAATGAGCAGTTGGATGTTCAGACAGGCTCAACTGGAGTACTGAGTATAATGTAAGTCAATGGGGAACTCAAGCATATTTCTGGAAGTTTCTTGTTCGAGTTCCCTATTGACTTCCATTATACTCGTACCGAGCACCTGGTAGTGCCCTCTCATCACTACTTAAAACTTATTTTAAGTAATTATCTAGTTTTTCCAAATCTGCGGTAACTGCAAACCTAGCCCAGAGGTCCCCATGTTGCATGAATCATCCCCCCTTTGAGCATGCTGTTGTGCAAAATGGAAGGTACTAAGGTACTTTTCTTGTTTTCCAATTTTACTTTTTATCACTAGGGAATACCTTGAACCGTATAGGTATCAAAATCACGCCAACAAAGTTGGATGCTGTGGTCCCGCGGGAAGCCATAGGCACCTTCCCCACCATTCTCCATCCTGTAGGATGCAGGTTGCTCTCCCGCCACAGGTGGCATTATGCCACCTACTGCCCATTCTGTGTGCTGGGGAGAAGATAGCAAAGAACTGTGGAAAAGAAAAGCACAATAGGGTCTTCCCTAGGGAGAGGAAGGATGATCAGGGAAGCCATATAGTGCTCACCTTGTGTGGCCCACAACCAAATGAAAGCGTTAGAAGCAGCTGCCGCAGAAACCACATGCTCCAAGGCAAGTCCATTATGCAGGATATCAGGGAGAATGGTATAAAATCTGTGTTGCTATCAAATAATCCAATTCAAAGTGTAACCCCGCTTCTTCATCAGGAAATTTACACCAGTTTCCTGATGAACCAGTTTACACTTTGAAACGTGTAGAATAAACCACCATATGCCACAACTATCGCTTTGAATTGGATTATTTGGCAGCAGCGCGGATTTGATACCATTATTTATGATAACCGGCACAGGGGAGAAGATGACTTACTGACTCAGATTAGGTGCATATATAATTATTTTGTAGGAATGGTACAAAGGGGGCATCATTACATTTTATGTGGCACTCGGAGGACATTACTATTGGGCTAAAGAGCACAATAGTTGTCCTGCCCCAGGTGCTGCCGACCCAGGCTACACCACAGCCAACTCACACAACACCACTGCCGACCCAGGCTATATCACTGTGAACCCAGGCTAAACCACTGTCAACCCAGGCTACACCACTGCGAACCCAGGCTACACCACTGCTGACCTAGGCAACACCACTGTGAACCCAGGCTACACCACTGCAAACCCAGAGTACACCACTGCCAACCTAGGCTACACCAGTGCGAATCCAGGCTACACCACTACTGACCAAGGCAACACCACTGCGAACCCAGAGTACACCACTGCCGACCCATGCTACACCACTGCAAACCCACTACACCACTGCCAGCCCACGCTACGCCACTCCCGACCAACTTTACACCACTGCCAACCCACGCAACACCACTGCCAACTCACTCTACATCATTGCAGCCCATGCTACGCCACTGTGAACCAACTACACCACTGCCAGGCCAGCCCTCTCTACACCACTGCCAACCAACCCTACACCTCTGCCGACCCAGGCTGCACCACTGCCAACCCACTCTACACCACTGCCAACCCACGCTACACCACTGCCAACCCACTCTACATCATTGGCAGCCCATGCTACGCCACTGTGAACCAACTACGCCACTGCCAGGCCAGCCCACTCTACACCACTGCCAACCAACCCTACACCTCTGCTGACCCAGGGTGCACCACTGCCAACCAACGCTACACCACTGCCGACCCAGGCTACACCACTGCCGACCCAGGCTACACCATTGCGAACCCAGGCTACACCACTGCGAACCCAGGCTACACCACTGCGAACCCAGGCTGCACTACAGCCAACCCAGGCTACACCACTGCCGACCAAGACTACACCACTGCAAACCCAGGCTACACCACTGCCGACCCAGGCTACACTACAGTCAATCCACAATATACCACTGCCAGTATGTGGCATTCATACATGTATATACAGTTTAATACGGTTTACATTCTGGTGCACTAGATGAAATATAAAATGGAGCAACATCAAGTTTTGCAGATTTCCATAAAGGATGTTTACGTGTTGGAAATAAATTTCAAGCAAATGAATATGATTTACATAAAGCTAATTCATGTGCTAAAGAAAGATCACATACAAATTTGTCCGATCGTATATTGAGCAAAAGCTACTTGAATAATCCATTATCATACAGAGATGTAAGTAACAATGTCATTTTTTACAACCATTATAGGACAGTTTTAGGTCAGACAGTGATGGTTAGGGATGTGGTAGTATAGTGACCCGGTCTAGATTATGTCTGTCCCTTTAAGTACCCTTGGACTGTGAGTTAACCTGTAACACTGCAGCTCACATTCTAGCTACCCCTTTATTGTTATCAGATATGTGTTTTCAGTTGAATCCATGTATTTTTCCAGGTATTTTCTCATTTGTTGTGTTCCAGCACCAT
This sequence comes from Allobates femoralis, assembly GCA_033576535.1. Classification (NCBI taxonomy): domain Eukaryota; kingdom Metazoa; phylum Chordata; class Amphibia; order Anura; family Aromobatidae; genus Allobates; species Allobates femoralis. The sequence goes on from JARQOC010000002.1 coordinate 723,105,897, forward strand.
GTGCTGGTGAAATGTATGATTTATATTACTTTATAATGTAAAGATTTCACATGAGAATTGAGGGTTCTATAGGAGGAGCTATTCTAGTTTCCACCTAGTCTAGACCAGGCAGAATAGGGAAATCCTCAGTCTGAGACAAGATGCCACAGGGAGCAGAGCACAGGTTGAGACTCCCTTACCACAAGATCTCCTGGCAGGTTCCAAAGACTGTAATTCTTCTCTAGCTTACACAGACAGTAAGCTAAAAGCTTTGTACCCTGGGTCCTCGCTCTCCGGACCTACATGTGCTTCACCAGACGTACTTCTGCATGTGCCATGACAAGCTGTGAAATTATCCCAGGACTCCTAGGTCTGTAGAATACTCTTGCAATATATAATCTTATGCATAAAGCTACAAAAAGACTCTGAACCTCTCTATAACAACTTATAAGCACTACATCTAAACAATTAGGTTCTTAAAGCTCCAGAACCTCAAGTCCATGTTAGAACTCAACTCCAAACTGTATCTGCCATGGACTACCCACGTGAACAGTGAAGTATGACCTCAATATTATATTTCCTATTCCTGTGAAATAAAATGTAACTGTTATCCCCAAGACCGATCGATGTCTGTTTTCATTATTATGGACATTGCGTAGGGGTGGATAGCAGTGAACGGAAAGCCCCCCCCTTCCCCTATTATGAGGGCTTTGGTAATGATAGGTTTGGGGGTAAAAACGAGCTGACAGGGTCCCTTTAAAACCGTGTGTTATAATCTATGTGTTGTAAGGTCTAACCCTTCTCTAGTAACAGAGACAATTGAAGATTTATAGGAAATGGGGGGTCTGAGCCTTTCTACAGGAAGTGAAAGGTGGGTCTCTGTCTATACAGGAAGAGGGGGGGGGGGGTTTGTTACTTTACAGGGACATGAAGACAGATTTAAATCTCTCTAAAGAAAATATGGAAGAAGCTATGTCTCTACAGGAAGTGGTGGCGGGTCTTTGTCTCTCTACAAAAAAGCGGGGGCAGGTCTTTGTCTCTACAGTAAGTGGTGGCAGGTCTTTGTCTCTGTACAAGAAATAAGAGCAGGTCTTTGTCTCTTTACAAGAAGTGGGGGTGGGTCTTTGTCTCTCTACAAGAAGTGGGGGCTGGCCTTTTTCTCTACAAGACATGGGTGCAGATCTTTGCCTCTACAATACATGGGTGCAGGTCTATGTCTCACTACAAGAAGTGGATGCATGTCTTTGTCTCTCACAAGAAGTGGGTGCAGGTCCTTGCCTCTCTACAAGAGGTGGGGGCAGGTCTGTGTCTCTCTACAAGAGGTGGGGGCAGGTCTGTGTCTCTCTACAAGAGGTGGGGGCAGGTCTGTGTCTCTCTACAAGAGGTGGGGGCAGGTCTATGTCTCTCTACAGGAAAAAGTGGTGTCTTTATCGCTACAGGACGTGGGTTCGGGTCTTTCACTCTCTACAGGAAATGGGGATGGGTGTTTGCCTGAATACAGGAAGTGATGGCGGGTCTTTTTCTCCCAGTGACGTGGGGGCATTTGGTGGTAGAACCAGTGGTTCGACTATTTCTCCAAAGTGTCCCATAACCTATAGTTCAACACAACAAAAGCGGCCACATGTTGCTGGTGCAACTATAATAGAAAATGATCCAGTGGTGCATTCTATGACGATGATGTAGAAGTGCAGGTACAGACAGGTGGAATCCTGGGCACCTACCTGTGCTGCAATATGAAAAAGACTTGGGGGAGTCGAAACATAACTTAAAGGGATCCTGTCACCCCCAAAACACCTTTAAACCTATTAAAACCTGTCCCTAGAGCATATTAACACTTTCCCTACACTCCTTTTAGCTCCTATATGCACATAATCAAAGTGTATAAAAACGTTTTAGAAGTACCTCATTACTGATGATAATGAGTGACTATGCTATTCATAGTCACTCATCCAGGCTGCCCCTCTTCATACTATCACGCCTCAATAGGCGTGATCTTCATGATAGATTCAAATTGCAGCCTCCCTGCGCGCCTCCCCGCTGTGTCCTGTGTCTGCCGGGCTTCAGCGTGGGGCTGTATGACGCGATCCGCGTCATTTCCGGTGCCGGGTGACGTTTTTACATCCGCGCCGCTGTTAGCTTCAAGTCCCGCACTGCGCATGCGCAGTGCGCATTTTGAAGCTGACAGCGTGGCTGTAGTACGTCACCCGGCGCCGGAAATGACGCGGATCGCGTCATACAGCCCCACGCTGAAGCCCGGCAGACACAGGACACAGCGGGGAGGCGCGCAGGGAGGCTGCAATTTGAATCTATCATGAAGATCACGCCTATTGAGGCGTGATAGTATGAAGAGGGGCAGCCTGGATGAGTGACTATGAATAGCATAGTCACTCATTATCATCAGCAGGGGCGGAACTACCGTGGTGCAGCTGGTGCAGCTGCACCAGGGCCCCGAGCAGCTAGGGGGCCCCTGGGGCCCCTAGGGCTCCAGCGGCAGGTCCCATGTCAGACAGACAGAAGGGTGGTGCTGTCGGGTGTCAGCGGCGCTGCACACCCGCGGCACTGTTCTGGCACTTTTCAGGGAGATCGTCGACTTTTTTTTTTTTTCCTGCTCTGAGCCCCGGCCGGGTGACCCCGCCCCCTGGACACCTCACCCCCGCCTCCTGGACACCTCACCCCTTCCCTGGACACCTCACTCTTTCCCCCCCGGACATCTCACCGCCCCCCCCCCCCCGGTCATCGCGCCCTCCCGCCTCACCTCACAGCACTGCCGGCGGGGACAGATGCCGGGTAGAACAGGACCTGTGATGACGTCACGCACATGTGACTCAGGTGGGCGGAGCTACATTTTGCCCGGCAAGAAGAATTGCCAGATAGGAGGAACTGGGACTGTCTTTACAAGGTACATAACGGTGCGTGCAGAGGACGAGGGGGGTGTGCAGAGGACGTGGGGGGTGCAGAGGACGTGGGGAGGGGGTGCAGAGGACGAGGGGGGTGTGCAGAGGAGCGTGGGGGGGGGTGCAGAGGACGTGGGGGGGTGGTGCAGAGGACGTGGGGGGGTGTGCAGAGGACGTGGGGGGTGTGCAGAGGACGAGGGGTGTGTGCAGAGGACGTGGGGGGGTGTGCAGAGGGGGTGTGCAGAGGACGTGGGGGGGTGTGCAGAGGATGTGGGGGGTGTGCAGAGGACGTGTGCAGAGGACGTGGGGGGGGGTGCAGAGGACGTGGGGGGGGTGCAGAGGACGAGGGGGGTGTGCAGAGGACGTGGGGGGGTGTGCAGAGGGGGTGTGCAGAGGACGTGGGGGGGGTGCAGAGGATGTGGGGGGGGTGTGCAGAGGATGAGGGGGGGTGTGCAGAGGACGTTGGGGGGTGTGCAGAGGACGGGGGGTGTGCAGAGGACGTGGGGGGTGTGCAGAGGACGAGGGGGGTGTGCAGAGGACGTGGGGGGTGTGCAGAGGACGTGGGGTGTGTGCATAGGACGTGGGGGGTGTGCAGAGGACGAGGGGGGTGTGCAGAGGACGTGGGGGTGTGTGCAGAGGGGGTGTGCAGAGGACGTGGGGGGGTGTGCAGAGGACGTGGGGGGTGTGCAGAGGACGTGGGGGGTGTGCAGAGGACGAGGGGGGTGTGCAGAGTATGTGGAGGGAGGGTGTGCAGAGGACGTGGAGGGAGGGTGTGCAGAGGACATGGTGGTGCACAGTACGGAGCTGAGGACATGGTGGTACACTGTGCACAGCATAGAGCTAGGGAGATGGTGGTACACTGTCTCCCGCCGCCTTAAAATCGGTCTGTTTCCAGGAGAGTCGGACGAGTGACATCTGTTTTTTACTCCGTTTGGCCACCAACTGCTGTGCGAGTGTCCGACATTTCTCTCAGATCACATCCGTGTGATGTCTGTGTGCAATCTGTTTTTTTCTCAGCAGCTATTACTGTAGAATCATTTACAGGAACATTTTACAGTGTTCTCAGCTGCAGAATGAGAATGTATCCGTGAAAAAAACGTGTCAGGTTGTGTTCACACATTGTGTATTTTGTTGCGCTTTTTTGCGCGTGCTTTTTGCCGCGTTTTTCGGCCACGCAAAAAAAGCGCAACAAAATACCCAGGGGCTTTCACACACTGCTCTTTCTTTACCCCAGAATGTGATGTATCACATGACCGCGAGCGCCCAATGAGCGCCGGGAACGCCCCTCTGACGTCACCGCAGGTCTTGGCACCGGAGACCGGACACCGGGTAAAGGCGTCGGAGAGGTAAGTATTTCATTCTTTTTTATTTTTCATACACTTGCCTTTGTTTAATTTAGATTTCGCAGTGTATATTAATACACTGTGAAATCTAATGGGCGGCCACAGCTGTCACAGAGGGGAGGAGGAAGCAGGATTCTTCCTCCCCTCTGTGACATCACAGGGAGAAAACGCAGGAGCAGCAGCTGCGTAAAGAATTGACATATCAATTCTTTACGCAGCTGCGTTTTCTCCCATAAACGCACTGCGTATTTTTGCGCAATGTCTGCACTGCAAAGTGAATTTCCCATTCACTTTGCTGGCAGACAAAATGCATATTGCGTATTGTGAAAAAGCGTGCGTAAAAAAGCGCAGCAAAATACACAATGTGTGAACGCAGCCTCAGACTCGGATGGTCCGTGTGCTGTCCGTGTGTGGTCCGTGATTTTGTCAGACCCATAGACTTGCATTAGTGAGTCTTGCGCTGGAATCACACACTGTCGCAGCATGTTGCAACTTTTTTCTCATCCTGAATCTGGATGAGAAAAAAGCGTCCGACACTCCCCAATCTGCTCTCAAGAGATTGATTGCAATGCGAGAAAATCACACATTAAACTCATCAGAGTTTCACGCCAGTGTGTCCGTACCCTAATACTAAAATCCATATAGTAATCCTACTGGTATGGGGAGGGTGTATGGCTCAGTTAGTACACACCATACTTCTTGTTATTAACCAGTTAATGCTCTCTTTTCCACCGCACTGCAGTGTCAAAAGAGGAAAACAGCGGGACAGACAGCAACATGGCATCAGAGAGCCCTGACCTCGAAATAGAAGATCCTCAGATCCCGGTATTGTGACATAATATTAAGAATAAAGGTTTTTTGCATTTATATTACATTATGAACTCCACAGCACGGCGGCGAAAATTGCTCCGGCCCCGGGCCCTCCTTGACTCCTGCTTGTTGCCATACACTGGGGTTGTGAAGAGGTGGCAATTGCACCCCTTCTCCTTGTGTTTTAGTATAGTAGTTATATTCTTGTATATAGGGGCAGACAGTATATACTATGTATACTTCCAGATTATCAATAACCAAAGGGACGGCAAATTTTTCGACCGCCCCGGGCATCACAAACAGTTGCTACGCCGCTGGCTGTGCTGCACACCCGCGGCACTATTCTGGCACTGAGTTCCAGGGGGGGCCCCGAAAAATTTCTTGCACCAGGGCCCACTACAGTTGGGTCCGCCCCTGATCATCAGTAATGAGGTACTTATAAAACGTTTTTATACACTTTGATTATGTGCATATAGGAGCTAAAAGGAGTGTAGGGAAAGTGTTAATATGCTCTAGGGACAGGTTTTAATAGGTTTAAAGGTGTTTTGGGGGTGACAGGATCCCTTTAATTTTGGTCACCTGCATAAAGATATATATTTGTTTATCTATTGTGGAAACACTATATCACAATAAAAAGTTTTATTTGCATCTATACAAGAGTTTGCCGGGTATAGGATTTATTACCTCGTGCTAGTGTGAGCAGCCTGCATGGCCTAAATATGCTATCATGGCTGCAGCATCTCCGGACTTGTCTCCCATTGATCACATCTGGGACATCATTAGTAGGCAGTAACAACGTTGCTGTCAGCAGTGGATTTGGATGATTTTTGAACCCGACTGTATTCAATATAGAAAAGCCTTCCTCAGACGACCAATTATAACCTCACTAAGAGCAGCCGAGACTATAAGTACAGGGATTTCTCATACTCCATATTGAATAAATTTAAATTTAATTTTTTTTGTTTCCATTTTTGCATCGTCTACATATCATTAACATGTTTATCCATCCTGTGATTTCCATAAATTCATGACTTTTTCTTCTTCATGCTGTTTTTTACGAATTGAGGAGTGTATGTATAAAATCCTCCAGTAGGATGTTCGCTGGGCAGTACGATCTAGTATCAGGAGTTTAGCTTGCTGACTGCTGTTTCGAGTCACTTTTGATTTGCAGTAATGTAAAGATTCTTTGTAGCACAGAAATTGGAACTTGATAGCAGATGCTATTACGGTAGCAGCATATACCAAATACCTTGCTGACAGAGACCACTACCAAAGTTAATATCATTCTATTGCTACAAAGACAACACATCATTCTGAGAGAAGAGACATTGACATCCATAGACTTTAGTAGATGACCGAACTCCCCTGCAGAATCAATTCAGAAATAAATAGTTCCAATCAGTCCAGGGAAAAGGGGTAGGCTGAGGAGGTGGGTGTCTAAGGTATCATTGTAAGTGGGGATCCTTTTAATACAGAAGAAATGCCATACCAAGTCCCAAGCTGCTGACAATGCTGCAGAGCTAAGTGACAATTAGAACAAAACAGGGGAAACACAGAAAAACCATCTTTTTAACATATTAGGAACTCTACAGACTATATATATATCTCAGAAATGAGTTCTTTATTCTAATTCAAATATTTTTTTTGTGTATGGGCTGCACTGCTGGTTAGGTTAGGTCTAAAGGTGTGATTTACACCACCCTCTGCCGCAGTTGATTTTCGCCTTTCCTTCTCTTTCAACTGCTCTGTTATGTGGCATTACCTTATCCATTGTGTTGTTTGGAACTGGTTTGATCTTAAGCTGAGGTTTTGGCTCTAGGTTTCTTCCTCCACTTGTCTTATTTAATCGTTCCTTTCTGTGATCCTGCTGTCATGACCTTTTGGTTTTTAAATTGTTACCTGTGTGTTTCTCAATAAAGTGTTTTTTGGAGCAAAATTACTTGTGGGATCTCCAGGTTTTCTCTAAAACTACTGGGTATAAGGGCCCTTTCACATCAGCGGTATTTTCAAATCGCGGCAGATGCGGTGAATAAACCGCATCTGCCGCGATTACCGCATAACCGCGACACTTGCGGCACACTTGCGGCAAGCCCCATGCAATGTCTATGGGGCTTGCGGTAAGGGTGCGGCAGGTGCGGCAAGTGCGGTTTCGGCACTTGCGGCAGGTGCGGCCGCGAAAAAAAACGCTGGAGAGGTACGAGTAGGTTTAACAAAGACGGCAGATACAGTAGTACCCAGGCAATTGTCTTCACTAAACTTGCCCCAACTGACTATTTCTCTGGACCACCAATCCATGACCGGATTGTGTTTTTTTCAGTCAGGGAAGGCCCAAGACAATGGGAGTAGGCAGACCCTCAAGACGTAGCACAACAAAAACTCTTTATCAAGAAGCCCTACGTGCAAGTTCACATTGTGTACAACTTGGGGTGAAACTCTTCAGGCTGAGAGGAGGAGAATCAATGGCAAGCACCAAAATGGATCTCGCTAGCGCACTACATGTTAGACCATGGGTCTGATCAAAGAGAGACTCCATCAAATTGACTCCTGATCCACTATCCACAAAAACTGTAATAGTATCAGGTTTTTCTACCGATCACCATTTCTGCAGAAAGGGTGAACTGAAATATAAGACATGAAAATGGAGGAAACTTACATACCCTGGTTGTCTCCCTCCACACGACCAGAGGAACACGACTTACGAGACGGCATAACATGTTTGGGGCGAGATGGACAGACCTTGATAAAATGATCAGTACGACCACAATGGAAATATGCCCATGTAATGAACTCTATAAACGACATCAGGTGATGAGTCATGTGAGTATTTAAAGGGTTGTGGAAGTGGTCAGCAAAACCACACATCTCCTGACCTGCACCAGCAGAGAAAGACAGACATTAACCCTCAGAGGTCTGAGTGAAATAAACCCTTTTAATAAACACCATAGACTTCTGAGCTGTAACTCATTGCAAACAGGAGGAAAGCAGATCAAAGCAAAGGAACAAGGTAAATGGATGGTCAGAGGAGGTCTAAGGACTGACAGCAATAGATCAAAATACAGTACATGGATGAATAGAGCCAGCATGCACCAATGAGCAAAATGCTACAACTGGCAGTGATCTGGAACTAACTGCTCAGCTAAGTAGCTGGGCAATCACAGAGAACAGGGAACACCTGAAGAAGCCAGCACTTCATAGTCTCAGATTGTAAGGCTGAGCTGATAATAAACACATTGACAGTTCAGCACTAGATTGGACAACTGAGCTGTCACTCATGAAACAGAAAGCTCAGCAGTCAGCACGCATTGATTCCATGCTGCAACAAATTGTCACTTATTGCGTCCACCACACACTGAGTAGAGGAATTGTGACACTTTGCTTTTTCTTGTCGATTGTGGCTTGTTTTTTTTCTTTATTTGTTTTGATCCAGGTAATAGGATTTTTCTAATGTCAGCTCACTCCATCAGCCAGCAGACACAAGGTGGACCCAACCCAGAGGTTCAAGGGTGAAGGCCAAGGTTTCTTTGGGATCTGATAGAGAGATACAGAGTGGCTAGCGCACAGCCTCACAAACAGAGCAACGTTACAGTAACTTATTAAATAGTTAGAGGGAAGGAACAGAGGCAAGAGAGAATCCTACTGGAAATTGGGGATTGCTGGGGAGGGGGACATTGGGCTTCTAATAGAATGTCATACATAGCTTTAGTGATTATGAGAAAGGGAAGGTTACAAAACTCGTACTAATGACACCAGGAATGCCTGTCCTACCCATGGAAAAGTGAAGCAAAAATACTATAAGGACGGAGGCCCCGTACGGTCATTAAATGCACGTGGAGGTAAGCAGTAGATCCCTGGCACACACAGGGGAGCTGACAGCAATGTCATTATAGCACCGTCCAGCCCTGTGTCCCCCTCCCCCACTTACATAGGAGACAGAGCGGTCCCCGGGGAGATTAATCTTTACCTAATGCCGTATAAGGGGATTAGAGCTATTTGGGGCACATTAATTCCAAGTAAAACATAGAATATTTTATGGAGATGAATCCAAACATAAAACGCCCCCAACATAAACCTCTTTTAGTTTATTTCCATGCTCCAAAGCTGATTATTGAGTTAGACGCCCTGCACTCCATCTAATAGAATAAACCCGCCTTTCTCCGCGCAAAATATGTTTTTGGTGGGAATAAGATTTTCTGTCCGACTCTTTCCAACCCGAAAGGACGGGAGCATTCACTCCCAGCGGGAACCTGTGCGACACATTTACCGGATCGATGAAGAGTAACGATGACCATCGGTCGAATAATGAGTTTGCATCCTTTTGTTAACATGGAACATGAGTTCATAAAAACTAGAAAATTACTTTTAAAAAAACCTTTGACCCCCCAGAGGTTTTTGATTGGTGAGATACAGAGGGTGGGAGCCCATACAGAGGTAAAGCTGCCCGTCTACAGCACATCAACAGCGGCTCCACTCATCACGCTGGTAGTTTGTTACAATGCATCAGTCTAGAATCCAGGCATTGTCTACACTGGATACAATTGTATCCACTGCTCAGATACAGGGTTACTGCCTCCGAATCTACACAAGAGTCCTCTCATCTTGAAAATTGTGATCAGTTGGACCATAAAGTGTATATGAGAATAGTGGAACTTTCCTGTCGTGATCCCTCAGTGCAGCGCATCTAGGAGGCTATAGAGATTATGCTGTGACTGGTACCTGGTGTGCTGAGCTGTCAGTAGTTGATTGATAGCGCAGGCATCCATTCTGGTTCTGAGAGGTGTTGGGTTGCTCAGATATTCCATCTTTCCAGTGATTGCTCTGTTACTTTACTGAGCAGCTTCTCACAGATCTCTGCCAGTCGTACATTCTATGTAAGTGGTGCTGATGGCCTACATACCTGTGTCTGTTCTGATCATTGTTTACAGACCCTGGACTGTTGTTTGACTACCGCTTTGCTTGTTCCCTGTACTTGACGTGACCTCCTGGTATATTGATCTCGGACCATGTCTCAGTTGACTCCTTTTATTCATTACTTGCCACACAACTATACATGTCTTCCCCTGACCTCACTCTCACTGTACTAAAGAACACCAATGATTAACCGTGTGGCACCCCAAGGATTAATGTGCCACAGTAAAATCACACGGGTTCCCTCCCCACACAACACTGACACTACTCGAGCACGTCTGGGCCAGGAGGGGGAGCTAAACCAGCTCCCTTATATACTCCGGGTCTAGAGGCAGTAGTTAGTTCAGTACGTAGCAGTACTGTGAAGAGTTCAGTTCCAGGGAGAACTGAGAGACTGTAGTGTAAAGGAGCTGCGTCAGGCTTCCCTACAGTCTGCTCATCGATTCCAGGCCTAGCCAGGGTCTGAGGGAAGGAGAAGAGAAGACAGAGGAACACATCTGGGAGACTGAGTGACATCACACTCGCCCCGGAGGAGCGCACAGATCGGATACCAGATCCGAAACTGTGACTGACACACGCAGCACAGTAAATGCCGGGATAGTGGATGTTGCAGATCGACACTGTATCTCAGCGAAGCAACACGGCGGGGGCAGAAGCACACAGAAGACCCAAGTTGCCTAGCAAAGGGGGTACCTGTGAGGAAGACAGTGCCAGCAGCTCAGCTAAAAGCAGCAACAGGGCCACACACACAGCGCAGCAGTGGGAAGCTGAGGACCCGGCCAGGGTGGGAATAACCCGGCCCTTGCACAGACTCCATGGACAGTACTCAGCTGAATTACCATCATCTTCAGTAAACAAAACCGTGAGTCTGTGTGTTAATTGCACCCTTTGCCCTATATTCTACACCAGAGATCCCCATCTGCAGAGCTGAACACTGCTTTCACCACAAGCTGAGGGACAAGGCTCCAGCAGCAGGAAAATAAGTGAATTGCACCTATTACAATACCTCATCCTTACAAACACTGCTCTCCCTCACAATTCCCTAACAAGCAGCCACCGTCTCCACTATCATCCCTATCCTGCAACCTCTATAACATCCATCATAGACTTTAATTACCACTGCCCCGGGGAACCAGGCTCTACCTGCGGAGAGCTGTTCCATCTAAAGCTGCCAAACATCATCCCCGGAGGTTCTGCAACAGCGGTGGTTACCCTGACCACAACAAACATTTATCCCTTGTAAATATCCCCTTTTACTTGCGGAACCCGGGACACGGTCCGGACCAGGCCCTCCGTGACATCCCCCTGCAGTACCCCCCAGTCCGGTACCGAGTACCCCGTCCCAGTGGGCTCCACAACTGCAGTTTCCAATATCATGTCCCCTCTCTATCTAAAACTCAACCTTTCCAAATCTGAACTTCTGCTGCTCCTGCCCTCTACTAACCTTCCTAAATATGACATCTCCCTCTCAGTATAAAAACCCTAACACCGCCAGCTACCTCTACAAGGGGTGCTGTTGGTGATCGAGTCAATATGCACACATAACGTTTGGGTAGGCAAAAAGACTTCTCTTTATTGTTTAAAAAATAAAAAAAAATAATATATATATTTCTTTTTTATTTCTTTTTTCCCCCCAATTTTTTTTTTTTGCAAAGGTACCATCAGAAGTAAGTACTTTGGTCTGGCCTCCACATGAGTGAACATTTACATTAGCAGCATCAACTACACATATATCATATATATAACGCCCTAAGGAAGAGAGACAACTTACGTTGGCGGCAGGGTATGGCCACACAGGACTTCACTCTATAGCAGCAGCAGGTTTATATACAGGTACGATAGCCTGTTACTTTAGGGTAATTTGCAGGGTGGTTTATATGGATTCACCTGGAAGGCTCATTTCTAGTTTACCCAGTATAATAGTAATGTGCCTTTGGCAAATGTTCCCCTTATACAGGTGTGAGAGTGTTGTATCACTTTAGTATAATTCATCTAATAATTAGATCAATGAATTGTGGAATGAAACAATGGACTAGCCGGATTATTCTGAGGCAAGGACTATGTACCCAATGTAAACAGTTTGGGATTACAGGTGGACTCGCTCCATGGTGTGCAATATTGTTTTTTATCTCCTCTCGCTGAATCTATTTTACAGTGCCCTTGCTATCGCACATTGATTCATTGTTTCTGTATTTAACAAAATATATACCGTATGTAGTTCCTGCGACTAATGTAAATGATTACTAATGTGGAGGCCAGCCCATAGTACGGTACTTACTTCTGATGGTATATTTGAAACAATAAAAAGAAGTTTTTTTTGCCTATGCAAAAGGTATGTGTGAATATTCACTTGATCACCAGCAGCACTCTGCAGAGGTAGCTGGCGGTGTTCGGGTTTTTATGATTGTATGGTGAAGCACTGATACTTCTTGGACATCATTTGATTTTCTATCTTCTTCTCAGTGTTGGACACCACGATAACGCCTAGGCAGCAGGCTCGCTGTCTGGGTGTTATGCTTCACACCGATCTCTCCTTCACCTCCTATATACAATCTCTCGTCCGTTCTTGTCGCTTACACCTGAAGAATATCTCTAGAATTCACCCCTTTCTCACCATGGAAACAACTAAAACGCTCACCGTGGCCCTGATTCACTCCCGCCTTGATAATCCTCTATTAATTGGCCTCCCCTTCACTAGACTTTCCCCTCTCCAGTCCATTCTTAATGCAGCAGCCAGGGTCACCTATCTGGATGTTACTCGGAGGCTTCTGCTCTGTGCCAGTCATTGCACTGTCTGCCCATACACTATAAGATCTGCTCTGTGCCAGTCATTGCACTGTCTGCCCATACACTATAAGATCTGCTCTGTGCCAGTCATGCACTGTCTGCCCATACACTATAAGATCTGCTCTGTGCCAGTCATTGCACTGTCTGCCCATGCACTATAAGATCTGCTCTGTGCCAGTCATTGCACTGTCTGCCCATACACTATAAGATCTGTGCCAGTCATTGCACTGTCTGCCCATACACTATAAGATCTGTGCCAGTCATTGCACTGTCTGCCCATACACTATAAGATCTGCTCTGTGCCAGTCATTGCACTGTCTGCCCATACACTATAAGATCTGCTCTGTGCCAGTCATTGCACTGTCTGCCCATCACAAGATAATCTGTTGCCATCATTCATTCTGCCCTAACATAAATGCTCTGTGCCCATATGCACTGTCTGCCCATAATATGCTCTTCAATTCATTGCCTCTGCCTCATGACTGCTGCCCACCTATACAGTCTGCCTCAATATACTGTCTGCCATCATTGCCTGTGCCATCATTACTGTCTGCCCTAATCCCTGTGCCATAATCATGCCTTTGCCCATACATAAGATCTGCCTGCCATCATTGCACTGTCTGCCCATCACTAAAGATCTGCCTGCCATATTCCTCTCCTCATAATTGCTCTGTGCCATCATTCACTGTCTGCCCATACACTATAATGTCTGTGCCAGTTCATTGCCTCACTAAGTCTGCCATCTTCACATCTGTCTGCCATTCACTATAAATCGTCTGTCAATCATCTTGCTGCCATACAATGTTGCCTCCTAATCATTGCCACTTCTGTTCCCATACACTATAAGATCTGCTCTGCCGTCATTGCACTGCTCCCTCCTATAAAAATCCTTCTCTTGCACTGTCCCATCATAAGTATCTCTTGCCGTCTTGCCTGTTGCCCTACACATAAAGCTCTGTCCAGTCATTCACTGTCGCCCATACTCTATAAGATCTGTCAGTCTTGCACTGTCTGCCCATCACTATAGATGCCTGTGCCGTCATTACTGTCTGCCCATCACTTAAGATCTGCTTTCCAGTCATTGCACTGTCTGCCCATACTAAATGCTCTGTGCCAGTATTCACTTCTGCCCAACCATACAATGCTCTGTGCACATAGTCTGTCCCAACATAACTGCTCGTATATAGCATGCCTCCCATCTAAATCTGCCATGCCAATATTGCTCTGCAGTCATTGCACTGTCTTGCCAACTTAATGCTCTGCCAGCATTTTCGCCCTACACTAAAGATCTGCTCTGCCTCATTGCACTGTCTGCCCATAACTATAATCTGTCTGCCATCATTCATGCTGTGCCATATTCAGCTGCCATAATTGCTCTGTGCCATCATTAGTCTGCTGCTAATTGCCTGTGCCCATCATGATCGTCTGCCTCATGCACTGTCTCCCATGCACTATATGATCTGCTCTGCCAGCATTGACGTCTGCCACACCTATAACTTCTGCCCATCATTACATTCTCCCATACCATAAACTGTCTGTGCCCATTCACTGCTCTTGCCCATCATCATTCTGCCCATTGATCTAGCTGTCTGCCTGCATCATGCCCTCCAAAGATTCTCTGTCCAGTCATTGCACTGTCTGCCCATACACTATATCTTGGCATTGCACTGTCTGCCCATACATAACTCTTGTCCAGTCATTGCACTCTGCCCATACCTATATAGATCTGCCTGTGCCATAATCTGCTGCCCATACACTATAAATCTGCCTCCATCATTCACTGCTCCTCACTAAAATCGCTCTGCCATCATTGCACTGTCTGCCCATACACATAAGATCTTGCATCATTGCCGTCTGCCCATACACTATAAATTCTGCCATCATTCACTGTCTGCCATCATTAAGATCTCTCTGCCATATCCTGTCCCACACTTAGTCTCTGTCCTTGTCCTGCTCTCTATAAGATCGTCTGCCCTATCAGTCTTGCCTTCTTATTGTCCATTCATCATGTCTCCAAATTAAGATTGCTCTGTGCAATTCACTGCCTCACTACTATAAGATCGCTCTGTGCCATCATTGCCTGTCTGCCCATAACTAAAGCTTGTGCCAGTCTTGCACTTCCCATACATAATTCTTTGCCATCATCAATTCTCCTTAATCTCACTTCGCCATCTTAAACTCTGTGCCATAGCATAACTGTCGTGCCAACACTATACCTCTATCAGTCATGCCTGTGCCCATCAATCTGCCTCTTACATTGCACTGTCCAATCATAGATCTGCTCTTCCATCATCTGTCTGCCATCATTAGTCTGCCTCTCATTGCTGTCTGCCATCACTTATCGCCTGTCCATCATTGACTCTGCCCAACAAATGTCTGTGCCATCATTGATTTCCCATACAACTGTCCTGCATGCTCTACAAGAGTCTCACTGTTGCCATCACTAATTGCTCTGTCCAGTCACTCTCCCATCACATAAGATTGCTCTGTCCATTGCACTTCCATGCTCCTGTCCTCATTGCACTGTCTCATAACTTAATCTGCCTGTGCCATCATAGATTGCTCATGTCTCATTGCACTCTCCCACCTATAGATCTCTCTGTGCCATCATTGCACTTCTGCCCATCACTATAAACTCCGTCCATCATTCACTGTCTGCCCATACCTATAGACTTCTGTGCCAGTCATGCACGCGCCCATACTATAAGATCTCTCTGCCATCATTGCACTGTCTGCCTTCACTATAGATCTACTTTCATCTTGCACTGTCTGCCATCACATAAACTTCCCTCATTGCATGTCTGCCTACACTATAAGATTTCTTGCATCATCACTGTCTCCATCACTAAAGATTCTCTGTGCCATCATTGCATGTCTGCCAACATATAGATCTGCTCTTGCAGTCTTGACGCTGCCTAAAAAATCTGCTCTGTGCCAGCTGCACTGTCTCCCATAACTATAAGATTGCTCTTGCCATCATTGCACTGTCCCCATCACTATAAGATCTGTCGTGCCATCTTGCACTGTCTGCCCATAACTATAAGATCTGTGCCACATGCATTGTAACATAAGACTCTGTCATATTGCACTGTCTCCCATAACTAAAGATCTCTCTTGCATATTGCACTTCTGCCATACACATAAGATTGCTCTGTGCATCTTGCACTGTTCCAAACTATAGATTGCTTGTGCATCATGCCTGTCTGCCATAACTATAAGATCTCTCTGTGCGTCATTGCATTCTGCTACACTATAAATCTCTGTGATCATTGCACTGTTGCCCAACACATAAGATCGCTTGTCCATCATTGCACTTTCATCCTAAGTGCTCTGTCCAATTCACTGTCTGCCATCACTAAGATCTTGCAGTCTTGCAGTTGCCATACACTTAAATCTTCCATCTTGCACTGCTGCCCATACTATAAGATTGCTCTGTGCAGTCATGCACTGTCTGCCATAACATAGATCTGTTGTGCCGTCATTGCATGCTGCCCTACTATAGATTGTCTGTGAGTCATTGTGTCGCCATATATAAATCTGCTTGTGCGTATTGCAGTCTGATTATGTCTGCTCTGTGCCAGTCATGCCTGTTGCCATACACATAAGTCTCTGTGCATATTGCCTGTCTGCCATAACTATAAGTCTCTGTGCACATGCACTGTCGCCCATACATAAGATTGCTCGTGCCAGTCATTGCACTGTCTGCCCTACACATAAGATTGCTCGTCCATCATTGCACTGTCGCCCAAACTAAAGATCTGCCTGTGCAGTCATTGCACTGTCTGCCATACACAATAAGATTGCTCTGTGCATCATTGCACTGTCTGCCATAACTATAAGATTGCTCTGTGCCATCATTGCATGTCTGCCATAACATAAGATTGCTCTGTCCATCATTGCATGTCTGCCATACACTATAGATCCTGTGCCATCATTGCACTGTTGCCATACCATAATGCTCTGTGCCATCATTGCACTGTCTGCCCATACACTATAGATCTGTGCATCATTCATGTCTCCCGATAAAGATCTGTGCAGCATCACTGTCTGCCCATCACATAAGATTGCTCTTGCCATCATGCACTGTCTGCCATACTATAAATCTGCTCTGTGCCAGTCATTCACTGTCTCCCACCTAGATTCCTTCCCATTCACTGTCTGCCCATCCTTAAGACTCTCTTCCTCTC
Source organism: Allobates femoralis (assembly GCA_033576535.1). Taxonomy (NCBI): domain Eukaryota; kingdom Metazoa; phylum Chordata; class Amphibia; order Anura; family Aromobatidae; genus Allobates; species Allobates femoralis. Next base: position 723,122,802 of record JARQOC010000002.1, read on the forward strand.
ACTGTCCCATCACATAATCTCTCCACCTCACTGTGCATACCACGTCCTCTTCCAGCACACCTCCTACTTCTCTCTCTGTGCATACACTCTCATACACTACTCTCCCTCATTGCTTTCCCACCGTCTCTTCCAGCACACTCTCCCTCCCTATCTGTCTTCCGTCCTTCATGCACCTCCTATTCTCTGTGCATCACCCACGTCTCTTACATAGATCTCTCCACTCCGTCATCACGTCTCCCATACACTTATTCCTCTGTGCTCACCACTCTCCATAACTATCCTCTCTGTGCATCACCACGTCTCCCAACACTTACTCCCTCTCTGTGCATCACCACGTCTCCAACACCTATTCTTCTGTGCATCACCACGTCCTTCACAAGATCCTCTTCCATCATTGGTCTTCCCCACCCTTAAGCACTCTCTCCTTCTTTTAAATCTTCATCAGCACTCTCCATCACTCTAAATCTTCCGTATTCACTTGCCATCTAATCCCTCTTGCATCTTCTCCCATCCTAAATCTCGGCATCACATTCCATAAATTCTTTCCTCTCCAAACATAATTCCTTATCTGCTCTCGCCTCCAAGTCTTTGCCAATTGCTGTGCCACATAATGCTTCCATATCTTGTCTCCTATTATAAGTCCTTGTCTCTGCACCCCCCCCCATTAGGACTGTCGGCAGTCATCATTTGCTTATATATATAGTCTTGCGTATGACCTGAATTAAATGCTCTTGCCGTGATTTGAAATATATATCTGCTGTCCATTCATTGCACTTCTCAACTTAAAATCGTTGTATATGCACTGTTGCACAACACATAAGATCTGCTTTCATTATTGCACTTTCTGCCAACAAACTGCCTGGAGTACCTTCCTCCTTAACATATCGTGAAGTTTGCTCTGCGCACATTCTTTGCAGCATGCACGCACCCAACACAATTGCCAGTCAGCACTGTCTGCATAACATGAGTGTTGTGCCAGTCATGCACTGTTGCATATTAGATCTGGTTGTGCGTTTGTGTTGATCCTAAATGCTGGTAGTCTTGCCTGTCTGCTACCAAAATTGTCTGTGCATATTCCTGTCCCATACATTAAATATGTTTCAGTTGCACCACATTGCACTGTCTGCCCATACACTATAAGATCTGCTCTGTGCCATTCATTGCACTGTCTGCCCATAGACTATAAGATCTGCTCTGTGCCAGTCATTGCACTGTCTGCCCATACACAATAAGATATGCTCTGTGCCATTCATTGCACTGTCTGCCCATAGACTATAAGATCTGCTCTGTGCCAGTCATTGCACTGTCTGCCCATACACAATAAGATATGCTCTGTGCCAGTCATTGCACTGTCTGCCCATACACTATAAGATCTGCTCTGTGCCAGTCATTGCACTGTCTGCCCATACACTATAAGATCTGCTCTGTGCCATTCATTGCACTGTCTGCCCATACACTATAAGATCTGTGCCAGTCATTGCACTGTCTGCCCATACACTATAAGATCTTGTGCCAGACATTGCACTGTCTGCCCATACACTATAAGATCTGCTCTGTGCCAGTCATTGCACTGTCTGCCCATGCACTATAAGATCTGCTCTGTGCCAGTCATTTCACTGTCTGCCCATGCACTTTAAGATCTGCTCTGTGCCAGTCATTGCACTGTCTGCCCATGCACTATAAGAGCTGCTCTGTGCCAGATTCAATTCAGCTTGTTCTCACCCACAACGCTCTTCACAGTGCAGCAACTCCCTACCTCTCCACCCTCATCTGTGTCTATCACCCCACCCGTCCTCTTCACAGTGCAGCACCTCCCTACATCTCCTCCCTCATCTGTGTCTATCACCCCACCCGTCCTCTTCACAGTGCAGCACCTCCCTACCTCTCCACCCTCATCTGTGTCTATCATCCCACCCGTCCTCTTCACAGGACATCACCTCCCTACCTCTCCTCACCTCATCTGTGTCTTCACACCCACCCGTCCTCTTCATAGTGCAGCACATCCCTACCTCTCCTCCCTCATCTGTGTCTATCACCCCACCCGTCCTCTTCACAATGCGCACCTCCCTACCTCTCCACCCTCATCTGTGTCTATCACCCCAACCGTCCTCTTCACAGTGCAGCACCTCCCTACATCTCCTCCCTCATCTGTGTCTATCACCCCACCCGTCTCTTCACAGTGCAGCACCTCCCTACCTCTCCACCCTCATCTGTGTCTATCATCCACCCGTCCTCTTCACAGGACATCACCTCCCTACCTCTCCTCCCTCATCTGTGTCTATCACCCCACCCGTCCTCTTCATAGTGCAGCACATCCCTACCTCTCCTCCCTCATCTGTGTCTATCACCCACCCGTCCTCTTCACAATGCAGCACCTCCCTACCTCTCCACCTCTCATCTGTGTCTATCACCCCACCCGTCCTCTTCACAGTGCAGCACCTCCCTACCTCTCCACCCTCATCTGTGTCTATCACCCCACCCGTCCTCTTCACAGTGCAGCACCTCCCTACCTCTCTACCCTCATCTGTGTCTATCACCCCACCCGTTCTCTTCACAGGGTATCACCTCCCTACCTACCTGCCCTCATCTCTGTATATCACCCCACTCATCCTCTTCACAATGCAGCACCTCCCTACCTCTCTACCCTATCTCTGTCTATCACCTCACCAATCCTTTTGCTCTGGAAGGGACTTTATACTAACATCTGCATTAATCTGAACCTCCACTCCCGCCTCCAAAACTTCTCCTGAGCTGCACCCATTCTCTGAATGCTCTACCCAAGAAATTAGGACTATTCACAATTTTACACAGTTTTAGAGCTCCCTGAAAACATATCTTTTTAGGGCAGCCTACCATGCCCCCAATCGAAGTTCTTTATATATAGCTCATTCACTAATTCTGTGAACATAACTCTCCGTCAAACGTCACCAAACCCAATGCATTACATAGATTGGCTGGTGGCACTTATGCAGCTCTGATCTACTCCATATTTACTCAAGATAACTGGACCATGATTGTAAATAAGTCCCTGTACTTTGTGTCACCCCCACCCATTGTAGAGTGTAAGCTGTTACGAGCAGGTTCATCATTATTTTTTGCTTTAATTATTGTATTTTTTATAATGGTTTCTTATGACGGTATAAGAACCTGTGAATTGTAAAGTGCTGCGGAATATGCCGATGCTATAAATATAGATAATTATTATTATTATCATGGAAAACCTGGTCACATTTCCATTGTAGTTTCAAATCCTTCTATTCTCTGGAAAACTTACAAATCTCATGATTTGTAATATAAAAAAAGGCTACTTAAAGGGATTGTGCAAAACAAGACAAACCCCAGCTAAGAGTCGTTGTCCCTATTCAGTTATCCTGCTTTATTCTTTTCTTATGGGCCTAAGGTGTCAGCCAATACTAGTACCTCGGGAAGGTAAAACCTTTGTCCCTTCCTTGTAAGAACAAGCAGTCCTATGTAAAAGCGTGAAAAGGTTATAATAAGTGTTAAACCTCATGCTCGTTCACAATTTTCTTTTTGCAGCAATTGCAGCAGGACTACAACTCCTAACAGCAATTTGCAACCATAAGGGTACAGGCACACTGTCGTGCATCAAACATGGAGCGTGATTGATGCACGACAGTGATGCGAGTGCAGTGCTAGTTTGGTGCAGTGTAGTGCTAGTGAGGTCTGAGTGTGGTGCGAGTGTGGTGTGTGTGGTGAGTGTGCCTGGCTGTATGTAAGTGTATGTGGTGCGAGTGTGAGGTGTGAGTGCGTGTGTGTTGTTTTTTTTCTCCGCTGTCCATGGTCTTGATGGACCACGGAACAGCATTAGTGCTGTTCGCCTGTATAATTCCTGCTATCCCCATACAGTTACAATAATGTTTCATTGCTGTGACAGCAGCAGTGAAGCAGTATTGTATGTATAATTTATTATTTTTTGCAAAGTTACACTTATCAGCTTGATTTGACATGTTTTTACCATGTCGGCTGTTCAGGACTTCATTCTGCACTGTGCTACCGAAGGGGTTTAATCCGGTGAATAAGGGGTTAATCAGACGCTGGTGTCATGACACCATCTGTCCAGGGGTTGTCCTTCCCCCCTGGATACATGGTGACATGACATCATGTGTCTGAATGGGTTACTTTTTCTGTAAGCCAGGTTCAAATGTATGTCGGGTGTAGAGATGTGACAGAAAGAGCCGTGATTTGTGAATGGAAGCTAGGGCTTCAGCACCATGGACAGCTCCTTACAAATCACGGCATGCTGCGATTGCACTTGGATTGCTCTCGCAAAGCGAGTTTAATGCCAGAAACTTGCATTAATGTGACCTGTATCATTGAAAGATACAGGTCCGAGTTTAATGCAAGTTTTTCTCGCATTAAACTCGCGCGAGTTCAACGCCAGTGTGCCTCCACACTAAGAGAGATGACGCTGTGGACTTGACTATGATGCGAATATGGGTTGTCAGGATCGTTGAGGATGTTACTAATGGGGGCGGAGTTAAGCCGGCAATGTGAGCGGACGTATCGCGGAGCTCTCCCACCTGAGACTCGGTGTACAGACCGCAGCCGCCGGCTTGCTAGCACTCAAACTCATCCGGGTGCTCACCGGAGGATCCCTGGACCCCGAGGGCGCCGTTTTGAGAGAGCAGGGAGGAGGAGATGCCGCGCAGGAGGCAGCGGGACGCCGGGACCACAGAAGGCAACAGTGTTCAAGATGGCGCCGCAGCAGTGAAGGAGGCTGAGAGGGAGAACGCTGCGTGCGCGTCCAGGATGGCAGCGGCTGCAAAACTTGCAAGATTCCCCAGGTTGGAGGGGAAAGGGGAGCAGGGGAGGATAGAGGATGCATCGGGGGCTGAAGACACAGATGAGGATCAGGAGCAATCACAGCAGAGTGAAGGGCTGGGAGGCACAGCAGCGGCCTGGAGCATGCAGGAGGCGCAGGGTGAGGGCAGTGCTGGACAAAATGTGTGCAATGTAGAGCCCACCCTAAAGGACATATTTATTGCTGTTACCTATTGCAAACATACCCTGACCACCCTGACTAAACAAGTGCATGGTATACAAGATGAGATTGGTAGCATGAAAAGGGCCATGCAGAAAGCAGACATCAGAACGGGTGCTGTTGAGGATAGGGTCAGTACAGCGGAGGAGGACATAGTGAAGCTGCAGAAAGGCCATAAGCAATTTGCAAAGCAATTGGAGGAAGTCATAGCCAAAAATGACGATTTGGAAAACCGCTCAAGGCGGAACAACATAAAGATTGTCGGGGTGCCGGAAAAGGCAGAGGGATCTTGCCCCACCGAGTTTATTGAAAACTGGCTGTTGCAAAAAATCGGAGCCGACAACCTCTCTAAGGTATTCGTAGTGGAGAGAGCCCACAGAATCCCCTTGCGTCCAGTGGCCCCTGGAGCAGCTCCCCGAGCAATGCTGGCTAAAATCATGAACTATAGAGACCGGGATGTCATACTAAGAAGAGCTAGAACCGTTAATGACATGACAATTGACGGTCAGGATATATCCATCTAGTCTGACTATTCCCCAGCTGTGCAAAAGCTTCGCATGAGGTTTGGAGAGGTTAAACGCAGGCTGAGGGACCTAGGAGTGCGGTACTCTATGCTGTACCCAAACTGCGGGTCAAGCCGTTGAACAAGGTCCAGTTTTTTCAGTCTCCGAGGAGGTGGATGAATGGATGGAGCGAAATAACAGGAAACTGAGGGAAAGTGGAGACGGTTGACAATTTTGTACCTGTATGGGAACTTAATATGCTGAGACAATCCGGATCCTGCTATTTTTTTGAAGGGGGAAAATGTTTCTCATTTTTCGTCTATTTTATACTCCTTTATGAGGGGTCTAGTACTCCATGAGTGACTCAGACTGTAGATTTGTTATGCTTTTCTGTTTTGTTTTTATCCTCAGGAAAAACATTTACGGGGATGTGCTGAAATATAGGACCGGGTAGGAGGACCTAGGGTGGTGAAGGGGGGTGGGGCAGCTGTGGTGGCTGCTGGTCTATAAAGGGTATGTCACACGCGTCAATATCGCCTGCACGATCACGGTTGCATGTGACGTTGCAGCGATATTGACGCGTGTGACATACTGAATCAACCAGCGATAAATCGCTGGTTGATGATCGCCAGGTTTTAGAACCTGCTCTAAAACCTGGCGATAGTCGCCCGGTGGACACGCAGCATCGCTGCGTGTGACACCGGGAGTAGCGATATTCCAGCTCCCAGCGCCTCTCACAAGCGCTGGGAGCTGGTATCCAAGGTAAACTGCGGGTATCTAGGCAGCGCGCGCTGCCTAGATACCCGACGTGTACCTTAGTTACCAGCCTCCTCCGCTCACCGGCTGGTATCTAAGGTACACAGCGGGTAACTAGGGACCCTAGTTACCCGCTGTGTACCTTAGATACCAGCCGGTGAGCGGAGGAGGCTGGTAACTAAGGTACACGTCGGGTATCTAGGCAGCGCGCGCTGCCTAGATACCCGCAGTTTACCTTGGAGACCAGCCTGCTCCCGCTTCCAGCAGGCTGGCAGCGGGAGCAAGACATGTGGAAACGATATTTAAATCGTTTCCATGATGTCTCTGGTCAATTGATCGCTGGTGAGTCTGTCTGTGTGACAGCTCACCAGCGATCAGCCGTCAATGTCGTCAGCGATCATCTCACTGACGACATTGACGCGTGTGACACCCCTTAAGATAGTTGAATAGATTGTTACAAAAAGGCGGGAGAGCAATGTGGGTAGTTGGTAAGATGCCAGAGGGGTGTGACTGGTGGGAGGTGGGAGGCTGGAGACTCTGCTTTGCCCATTCTCTGTGGAAATTAACAAAGGGGGAGGAGGAGGGGGTATACGGGAGGGGGGGTGGGGGTGTATGGGAGGGGTGTTTATTTTTGGGGACAGCTCTGGATGGTTGGGGGTAAAGTTGCTTGGTCTGAGAGGGATGAGGAAAAAGTGTATCATGCACGGCTATGGCTTCTAGACTTAAAGTGATTAGCTGGAATGTGAGGGGTCTGGCTGACAGGGGGAAGAGGGCAGTAGTATTTCGTCACATATTGTCTTTCAAGCCATCAATTATCTGCCTGCTAGAGACTCATCTGGTCAGGGACAGGGTGGGCACGTTGGCTCGGTCATGGATAAGACATTCGTACCATGCCACATACTCAGAATACGCTAGGGGAGTGTCAGTGTTGGTGCATGCCTCGGTATCGTACGAGGAAATTGAAGTGAATGTGGATCGAGATGGACAGTATGTGTTTGTGGTGTGTAAGGTTTATGGATGGATGTTGTGTCTCGTGGCGGTGTATTTCCCTCCTCCATATTCGGATAAGAAACTACAGAAAATTGTGGACCAGGCCGGGCGCAGGGTGGGGATCCCCTGTTGGTAATGGGAGATATGAATAATGTGTTACACTGGGACCTAGATCGTGAAGGGAGGGGCAGATAGGGTCTAGGAGGAGTGGGGAGACGGCTTTCGCTAGACACATCCGGGAACTGGCATTAATTGATCTGTGGAGGGCGAGGAACACCGGGACGAAGTGTTTCTCGTGCTTCTCCGCCACACATGGGTCGATGTCACGGATAGACTTAGCGCTGGGAAATGCATATTTGAATGCCCTGGAAGGAAAAACTGATTATCTGCCGAGGGTGGTCTAGACCATAAACCGGTGGAAGTCAGTATTGCATGAAAGATAGGAATATGGGACACTCTATGGAATGGAGGCTACATCCTGCCTGGTTGAAATCAATTGACATGGAGGGAATTGGGAAAGAATTAGAAACTTTCTTTGGAGAGAATGAAGGGAGCGCCACGGTTGGGGTAGTGTGGGATGCTATGAAGGCCTTCCTACGGGAGCTGCTGATTAGAGAAATCTCCAAGTGCAAAACAAAGACACGCCGGGAGGAACAGTTGGCTGTAGAGGCGGTGAGACTGCTCACGCCGGAGTCGCAGAAAGCTCTGAGGGAGGCCCAAGAAGCTTTAGACAGAGTACATACATGTCTGGCGGAAAAAAAGTAGGAGTTCCAGAGGATCTCCTTCTTAGCTGAAGGGGAGAAAGTGGGACATTTGTTGTCAGTGGTGGCAGCGGCTCAGAGGGATTCTTCATATGTGTATGCGGTGGAGAATGAGGAAGGTAGATTGGTTGATGAGACAGCGGATATACAGGCTGTGTTCAGGGGATATTACTCGGACCTGTATACTTCTCGCTTGAGGGTGTCGGGGGACGACATAAAAAAATACTTAGCAGAAACAGAAATGAGGAATGTCGGGTTGGCTGAAAGGGACTCTTTGGAACAGAGCCTCTCGGTGGAAGAGTTAGAGGAGGCATTGGCTTCAATGCCGAACGGCAAGGCCCCTGGTGGTGATGGGTTACCGGTGGAGGTGTATAAACAATTAAAAGACGTGTTATTGCCCAGGTTATTATTGGTGTTCCAGGTGGCGCTTGTGGAAGGAAGGCTGCCGGAGTCATGAGGGAAGCTACCATTGTGGTGTTACCTAAGGAAGATAAAGACAGAAGGCTGAATCATATAGGCCCATTTCACTGCTGTCAGTGGATGCAAAATTATTAGCTAAAGTACTGGAATAGACTCTCGGGATGGTGACGGATGTGATTCATCCGGATCAGTCTGGATTTATGCCAGGCAGATCGACTGCTGTCAATCTGAGACGATTATACTTAAACTTGCAGCTACCAGCGGATAACGTGGGTTGTAGGGCGGTGGTTTCCCTGGATGTCCAGAAAAGCATTTGACAGCGTGGAGTGGGACTATTTATGGCTGGTAATGGAGAGATTTGGTATTGGTCGGTCCTTCATTGCCTGGACACGGTTGTTGTACTCTTCACCGGTGGCTAGGTGAGGGTGAACGGAGGAAGGTCGGAAAGGTTTGCTTTGACCAGGGGGACCTGTCAGGGTTGTCCTCTGTCGCCCCTGTTGTTTGCCCTCGTGATTGAGCCTCTCGCAATACGTGTGAGAAGTGCCAGGGAGGTGAAGGGGTTTAGGTTTGGCTATTTTGAGGAGAAGATTGCATTGTACGCAGATGACATTCTACTATTTCTTCAAGACCCGGGGGAATCATTGGGACAAGCAGTTAACTTGATAGAAAGATTTGGAGATATGTCCGGGCTGCAGATAAATTGGGACAAATCTAGCCTGATGCTGGTGGACGCAGGGAGTGTGGGGTCACTTGGGCTGCTGGGCTGCACGAAATTGAAAATAGTTCAACAATTTAAATATCTGGGCCTCTGTATTGCTCTGCCTGCCACAGATTTCATAAAGCTGAATATGGAACCGCTGTTGGTACGCCTTAAAGACAAAGACAGAACTTGGAGCAGACTGCGACTGTCGGTGGTGGGCAGGGCAAATTTAACAAAAATGATACTCATGCCGAAACTCCTATATCTGTTACACAATTGCCGGTGTGGCTTTCAGGGGGTGTATTCAGAAGGATTAATTCCCTGTTTAGAGACTTGGTCTGGGGGAGCGGTCAGCCTAGGATAAAGTTGGAGATCATACAACGGCCAAAGACGGAGGGTTGGATTGCTTTGCCCAACCCGTGGGTATACTTCCTGGCGTCACAGAGTCAACACCTGAAGGGATGGGCGGACGGGGAGAGTGGGTCCAGGAGAAAGAGGATTTTGGAGGTCCTAACGGGCAGGGTCCCTATTGTAAGAGGGTTGGAGGCTGGAGATGTAGGACAGCTGTGCGGCGGGCTCCCCACTCTGGGCCTGGTCCAAAAGGTATGGGATAGAGTTAAGCAAATAAGAGGCCTTTCTGGAGTAACGGAATACACCCCCATATGGATGAATAGAGAGTTGCCTGAATTTTACAAGCTGGGGGAGAAGAGAGATGGATGCATGAAGGAATTGAGTGTGTTGGTCATTTGGTTGTGAATGGTGTGTTGAAGTCTTTTGCCGACCTGAGAAGGGAATTCGGATCCCTGAGACGGACTGAATATTTGTATCTCAGAGTGCAACATGCCTTTAGGCGACAGAAGCACACTAAGGAATTAGTAGTGCAAAAAGACATAGTTGTGAATTTCATCGTATGAAGGGAAGCACGCGAGAAGTCATATGACGATATATAGGGACCTATTACATACCTGGTTGCTGAAATACCCTATAAAAGCTAGACGTAGGTGGGAGGAGGAGATTGGGGAGAGGGAAAGATGATACGTGGGAGCAGATCTTCGAATATATTCCCAAACTATTGTTGAGTGAGCCGGCCAGATTATCGCAGTTGTTTTTGATACATAGAACCTATAGGACCCCGGAGTTCCTGAACAGGATAGGTGTAAGGACCACGTCTGAATGCCCAAGATGTGGCAAGAGGGAGCGGGATTGTTGCATATGGTGTGGGAGTGTCCGAGGTTGCAAGGTTTTTGGTTAGTGGTTATCAACCTAATTGAAGGGTGGTACGGTTGTAGGCTACGAAGGAGTCCACTGGTATGTGTGTTGGGATACGTGGAGGGCGTGGAGGTCCCTAATGCCCAGAAGGTCGCAGTGGCATGGGTCCTCTATATCGCTCGGAAGGTGATAGCCAAGAGGTGGATTGAGACGGAGCCACACGTTAGAGCAGAATATATACAGCAAGTCAGGTATATTGTGCGTACCGAGGAAAGTATCTACCGAAGGTATGGGGCTATTAAGACCTTTGAGGTACTGTGGGAACCGTGGATGCGGGCAAACTAAATGTGGGAAGGAGAAAGGTTTGACAATTGGGGTAATTGGCAGACATTGTTATTGGTGATTGATGGATATATAATTCTCCTTATGTGTCTTCAGTGATGTGCTCGGCCCTTGGTCTGGGAGGGGCCACTCCATTCCGGCAGTGAAGATATCGACGGAAGCTGATATTGATTGAATTGTAATACCTCTTTTATGAAAGGCAACTACGTATCTAGACTGTCCAGGGGGGAAGGGGGGAAAGGGGGCTGGGGAGGGAGAGTTGGAGGGATGTTGAATGGGGGGGGGGGAAATTACTTAAAATGGTGAATTGTTGTTGTTGTAATGATTGATGGATTGTTTCTAATAAAAACATTTGATTCAAAAAAAAAGAGGATGTTATAATAGTTATAGTCACGCTGTGACTATAGGAAAGCAAGGGAAACAGGGCACCTTAACTAACCCTCGCACCAGGGGTGTCTAGGGTATTCATGTCCCCAAGTTATACACCTAAAGGTGGGGATGTCTGGCTCTTGTACTTACTATACACCTACATAGGACTCACCTACATTATATGTCCCCCCTCACCCCCAAGGGAGTGAAAGGGCTGAAGTGCAAGGAAACACACAGACAAAACAGGTACACAAACAAGTACTACTTCGCTGCTGCAAATAGAAACAACAGCCTCAGCTTTACAGAGAAAAGCTCCTTCACCATGGTAAGTATAGAATATCTATATCCAGGTAAATGTAGAGGAAGGGAGTGATAATAAGAAGCTACAGCTGGGATTAATGGCTATGAGAGATCTCAGCCAGCAGGTAAAGGGTCCTAAATACCTTCAGTGTAGAAAGAAAAGTAAATCAACCGGGTAATAGTCAAGTGGGCTCCATGGAGGGCCTGCGATTGATTAAACGCTGGGACCTCCTGACACTAAGTCCCCCAGATGTAGCATCAGGACCCAACACACTCATGCCAGTTATGCAAAATACAATAATAAGCATAAAGATACTGCAAGAGAAGCAAAGAAGAGAAGATATCAGAACCGAAGAGGAAGGTAATAAATAACGTCTCGGAAATTGGGTCAGAATCTGAGGCTGACATCATCACCTGACTTGTAAGGCGAATGTGGATCACAAGGCTTCGACATTAACACAAGACTCGGGCAGGGTGGTGCAGATACGCACTGCCCGCAGGTGCACAGGGATATTTTAAGCTTTCACACTGAACATCCAGTATTTCTGCCGCTCATTTTTTGCATACAAAAGCTAAAACCAGAGGCACGAGCTACAGAAAATACATTGACAGGAATGGTCCAGGTTAAACAAACAAAAAGAGACAAGATTGCTTTCTGAAGATGTAGCACCTCCTCTGTTCATAAGTTGCATCTGTTGTTGCAATACCCAGACGCACCACATGGGTGGCGCTATTTTCATAAGAAAGAGAGGGGCAGATTGTTACATAGGTTGTGCCTATGTGCACAGCACCTCTGACAAATATTCACAGATACATGCAAAAAAAAAAAAGCATAAAGACAACAAAATGTATATTAGTAAGACATATGCCATTCACGTTATATTCCACCATTAATGTGCCAACATGTGTCATCCCAGTCACATGCCACCATGTAGGCAGTCCTATTAATATGAAATCCCAATAATATTGAACCAAATTAGCAATACTAGAAATGTAACACCATACATTGCCTTGAAAAAGTATTCATACCCTGTGAACATTTTCACATTTTTTTACATTACACTCACAAACATGCCAGCTGTGTCCCCTACATGGCATGTGGAAGAAGGGGCTCTGATCAGGGGAGATAAAAGTAAAATGTGTTGGTCTAAATGCAAAGTGTGTGGTGGAAACTACCACTGCACATCACCCTGAAAACACCATCCTCACAATCACACATGGTGGAGGCAGCATGCTGCTGTGGGGAGGCTTTTCTTCAGCAGGGGCAGGGAAGCTGGTCAGAGGGGATGGGGTGATGGATGGAGCTAAATACAGGACAAACCTGGAGGAAAACTTGTTAGAGGCTGTAAAAGACTTGAGACTGGGATGTAGGTTCACGTTCCAGCACGACAACACCCTAAACATCCTGCAGAGCTACAACGAAGAACCCAAACCCCAGAGAGGATCTGTGACATGATGTGAAAATTGCTCATAGCAGACATCTCCATCCAATCTCTAGGTGCAAGAAGAAGGAGCGAAAAGTATACAAACATAATAATATGCCACATATGCCATCAAGTAAGTCATCTTATAATGATGATATGACTCCACATAGAGCCCCAAAATTATATAACACCAAATATATATAGAAGGGCATTGACTTAGGTAGGGACCCAGTGAAGAGATGCGCCTTGACGTTGGCTACTGGGTTTTATATGCCAAGTATCTCAATTTGTTAATGTATTTCCTTAGCAGTAATGCATGTCCATATTCCTATATTCCTTGTTTCCATGCCCTAGCTTTTCAGAGTGCAACTGTCTCTTTATTTGCTATAGTATACTTCATGGTCAGTATGCACCTGTTCACACTTGAATGTTAGGAAGGGCCGCCATCAGGTTTCTAATTTATAACACCAAATATGCCATAACATCATGTCCTCATGTATGCCATCTCAGTAATATGCTACTATGTATGCCACCCTAGACACTTCAGTTAGCATGCCACTATAGTAATAAGCCAAGGGTGCCATCATAATCATGAATAGTGGAATCATATTATGCCACCAACTATATGGTTGGGATATTTTACTACCTGATTAGTATGTCACCAAGTATGCCATCTTTGTAATGTGAACTCACATATGCCACCAAAGTACCAGTAAGTGTGGCACCAAACATGACCTCGTAGTTAAATGTCCCCATGTAGGCCATCCTATATGCCATCTTAGAAACCTCTAATTCCTCTGTGAAGAGGCAATGTGCATATTTTATTTCCCAGAGGAGCATTGCGGCTTTTAAAGGGAACCAACCAGGATTTAACCACCTGTAAATCAGTGGAGCAAGTGATTGACATGTGCAGCATGACATCACTATTTGGATTTTTTTTATTCCTCCCCTGTGGGCATGGCAGTCTGTTGTAAGCCAAAGCCCCTTCCTTTTATCCAGGGGGAACTCGGCTTACAGCAGACTGCCAAGACCACAGGGGAGGGATAAAAAAAACAAAACAAAGAATGATGTCATGCTGCACACGTCAATCACTTGCACTAATTTACAGGTGGTTAAATCTTGGTGATTGGTTCCCTTTAAGGCTGGGTTCACACTGCGGCAGCGTCCGGTCCGGGGCTGTCAGGAGTGACAGCCTGGACCGGAGTTTTGCTGCATAGAATACTATCAGGCTGCACGGAGCTGGATCGCGCCGGGTGGCAATTATCTGCCATCCGGCTGCTAGCTCGCCGGATGAATCCTGCAGAAGTGGGGAATTGTCTGGCGACTCCAAAAACGGTGCATGCAACGTTTTTGGAGTCGGCAGACAATTCCCCACTTCTGCAGGATACATCCGGCGAGCTAGCAGCCGGATGGCAGATAATTGCCACCCGGCGCGATCCAGCTCCGTGCAGCCCGATAGTATTCTATGCAGCAAAACTCCGGTCCAGGCTGTCACTCCTGACAGCCCCGGACCGGACGCTGACGCAGTGTGAAGGCACCCTAAGTCTCCTCATTACTGGCATGTCACTCTCCACCAGGAGAAACCTTACCGCCCTTTGGTCCTCACTTAACCTCTCATCCAGATCAGATCTCATACTTTGCACTGACGAGGTGCACCCTGAAACACAAATTGAGGTTCTGATGTGGAATAAATCCAAAGTCATAGGACAAGACTTGTTAAGGGGATATATTTTTACTTTTAGAATTGCTACTTCTAATAGGTGGCACTAAAGTTCATGTGTACTTCCTCTCTGATTTGCATATCCTAGAAACACGTCATTGAACATGATGCTTTAATGATATGCCAAGGATGCCATCCAAGTCATATACCACCAAGTGTGCTAAGTGAGTGATATGACCCCAAATATTCAAATAAATACACTATCATAATTAAATGGCCCAATGTGTGTCCTTGAAATATGTCACCAAACATGCCACTATTTAGGCATGTAATTGGAAGTATTTGCTAATATTGTTATTATTACACCTTCTACATAATGTAATATAATCTTGGAGGTGCGAGACCCCATTAGGGTTTCTACCAGTGCCATTGTGCCCATCTTACCCAGCACTTACAGCTCATCATAGGCATCACCAGCCTCATTCATCAGCCCTATACGGCACTTACCTATTAATGCTTGGAACAGGTTACTTCTGAACATGTGGATGACCTTCTGGATGGCCTGCCGGAGCTGCCACTCCTCCGGCTTCTGCAACCTGCTGCAGTACCCCTCCAAAAGTGACAGCGCTCGCTCTGTGTCTGTAAGGAAAGAGTAGAGAGAACTGAGTAACTCAAGGTCTGAGGATACAAAAGGCAACATTCCCCCTCACCTAGTTACAATCAACTGTATTTTTTGCATTTTAGCTGTTTTTAGTGATGAGTGAGCACCGCCATGCTCGGGGGCTCAGAACTCAAGACAAGGAGTTGGACGCTTGAACGGCCGCGACTCAAGTACCCGAGTTTAATGAAAGTCAGTGGGGAAGATCTGCAGAAAAATGCTCGAGTTCCCCATTAATAATAATAATAATGATCTTTATTTATATAGCGCCAACATATTCCCCAGCGCTTTACAATACAGAAAATCATATTTAACAATCATAAGAAACGATTTTCAGAAACTATGATACAATACAGTACAAAAACAATACAATACAAAGCATAATACAATCATTAGAGCAAAATAATGACAGCCCTGCTCATAAGAGCTTACAATCTAACATTGACTTCCATTATAGTCAGGTACCCGAGTCACGCCCAACCGAGCGTCCAACTACCTGTTACAAGTACGGAGCACCCGAGCCGGGTACTGCTCACTCATCACTAGTTGTTATCTATTCTTTGTTCCAAGAGTCAAAACTTTTTTTATTCTTCGATCGATATAGGTGAGAATCTGCCTCCAGTGCTTCTCTCTTTATATAATTGCCTTGTCCTGTCTGTCATCAACAGCCACCAATATGGTGTCCAGCTCTCCTCTGATTGGTCTGAGGATAAAACAAGGTTGTGGTCGCCATATTTGGGCACCCAAGTGATGGGTGTTAAAATATGGTGACCGCTGACGGTCGCACGCAGCCGCCATCCCTCTTCCCTCCGCCTCTGACTCACCTCTCTGTTTCTCATTGCCTATAGGACCTTTGGTGATGTCACAAGTCATGTAACTGATCACATGAGTGTGACATCACTACAGGTATAGACCAGATCAGGGAAGTGGGGGCTACAAAGAGGTACACACACGGAGGGGGGAGCTCTGCCCACGCATTGCCCCTGCTCTCCCTCACTCTGCCCCACTCTGCTCTCCCCCTGCGCTGCTCCGCTGTGCTTTGACCCACTCTGCCCCTGCTTTCCCCCTGCCCTTACTCTGCTCTGCTCTCCCCCTGCTCTGCCCCCACCCTGCACTTGCTCTGCCGTTGCTCTTCCTCAGCTCCGCACTTTCTCTGCCTTTTGTCTACCCCTGTTCTGACCCACTCTCCACTGTTCTGCCCCTACTCTCCCTTGCTCTGTCTCTGCTCTCCCCTGCTCTACCCCACTCTGCTCTGCTCTTCCCCTGCTTGCCCCCGCTCTTCCCTTGCTCTGCCCCTGATCTTCCCCGCTCTGCCACTCTCTACCCTGCTCCCTTGCTCTGCCCCTGATCTCCTCCACTCTGCTCTCCACCTGCTCTGCTCCGCTCTTCCCCTGCTCCGCTCTGCCCTGCTCTATGCAGGTCAGCCTCTATTCTCCCCCACTGTGCCCCACTCTACCCCACCCCACTCTGCTCTGCCCCACTCCTGCCCTTCCCTGCACTCCCCGTGCATGCCCCTGCTCTGCTCCACTCTCCCCCTGCTCTGCCCTGCTCTGCCTTTGCTCTACCCCACTCTGATCCTGCTCGCCCCCGCTATGCCTTTGATCTCCCCCACTCTACCCTTGCTATGCCCCGCTCTAACCTGCTCTGCCCCCTCTCCCCTGCTTTGTTCCACTCTGCCCTGCTCTACTCCTGATCTGCTTCACTCTATGCAGATATTCCCCTGCTCTCCCCTGCTCTGCCTTGCCCCGCTCTTCCCCTGCTCTGCTCTACTCTGTTCTTCTATCCCCCTTCTCTGCCCTACACTGCTCTGCCCTGCTATTCCCCTGCTTTCCTCTGCTCTCCCTCTGCTCTGCCCTTGCTCTGTACTGCTCTCCCCTGTTCTCCCCCGCTCTCAACTGCTCTGCCCCTGATCTCCCCCTCAGCTTCACTTGGCCCCCCTTTTCTGCTCCTGCTCTCTCCCACTCTGCTCTGCTCTGCCCCTGATCTCCCCTGCTCTGCGAGCTCTTACCTGCTCACCCCCGCAGCTTTGTGGGAGAGGGCAGAAAGCAACTACTGCGGCAGGGCAGATCCAGCATGGGGTAGGGGGGGCAAAGCGACCTCAGGGGGAGGGCAGATAGGTAACAGGGAGAGCCAGAGAGGGACCACAGGGGGGTAGAGAGCATCCACAGGGGACAGAGAACGACCACAGGTGGGGGCACAGAGCGACCACAGGTGGGGGCACAGAGCGACCACAGGTGGAGGCACAGAGCGACCACAGGTGGGGGCACAGAGTGACCACAGGTGGGGGCACAGAGCGACCACAGGTGGGGGCACAGAGCGACCACAGGTGGGGACACAGAGCGACCACAGGTGGGGACACAGAGCGACCACATGTGGGGACACAGAGCGACCACAGGGGTTGCAGAGAAACAACAGAGGGGGGCCAGAGACCGCACAGAGGAGGGGAGCAGAGAGCACGCACAGGGCTGTATATAAGAGGCAGTGATTGCGCTTTTGGTGGCAAGTAGCGCGCACAGGGTAATGCAACAGAGCGAGCACGGGGGGGGGGGCACAGAGCGCACACAGGTGATGCAACAGAGTGATCACGGAGGGGCACAGAGCGCACACAGGGAGGGCAGAGTGCGCATGGGGGGGCAGAGAAAGCTCCCAGGGAGGAGCAGAGAGAGAGCACAGGGTGAGACAGCTGCAGCCCCCACCGCCACAGAGCCCGCCCCCATCATCATGTCACTACCCACCTGATGCGATGGCATCAGGCTCCCATCTAGTTATAAATGAAAGGGGTGTTACCAGTGTGAGACATGTAGTGACTGATGGTCTGTTGTCCTCTTTTACATATCTCACAATGATAAGGACTTCTTTGATTTATAATAATCTCTGGAGGCATGTTCTCAGGGAGATATATGTTCAGTACAAAGATCTTAACAGCAGTTTTACAAATTAGCAAAAAAATGGATTTCTCTAGAGTAAGGGTACCATCACACTTGGCGATGCACCAGCGATCCTGACAGCGATACGACCTGGTGAGATGTTAAACAGAGATCTCACCAGTGTCGCAAAAACGATCCAGAATAATACGGAGGTTGTTGGGACCCAGTTTCTCAGACCTGTAGTATTGAGGTCGTTGGTCGTTGTCCCTGTCAAACACAGCGATGCACGCTGCCCAGTGGGACCCCAACCATCAAAAAATGGTCCAGGCAACTCTGACACGACCAGCGATCTCACAGCGGGGACCTGGTCGCTGCTAAGTGTCAAACATAGTGAGATTGCTGGCGAGGTTGCTGTTGCGTCACCAAACTTGTGACTTAGCAGCGATCTCGCTTAGTGTGATGGGGGCTTAAGGCATTGGATTCAAGATATCAAGGTATCATGTTATTTAGCTTCCTAAGTAAAAGTACCCCTGCAATTCTGTCAGATAATACTCAGTTTCTTCCTGAAAATGATTGCAATCACAAATTCTTTGGTATCTTCATTTAATTTGTCTTCAATGAAAAAACACAAAAGAGAATGAAGCAAAAAGCAAAACATTGATCATTTCACACAAAACTCCAAAAATGGGCCGGACAAAAGTATTGGCACCCTCAGCCTAATACTTGGTTGCACAAACTTTATTCAAAATAACTGCGATCAACCGCTTCCGGTAACCATCAATGAGTTTCTTACAATGCTCTGCTGGAATTTTAGACCATTCTTCTTTGGCAAACTGCTCCAGGTCCCTGATATTTGAAGGCTGCCTTCTCCAAACTGCCATTTTTAGATCTCTCCACAGGTGTTCTATGGGATTCAGGTCTGGACTCATTGCTGGCCACCTTAGAAGTCTCCAGTGCTTTCTCTCAAACCATTTTCTAGTGCTTTTTGAAGTGTGTTTTGGGTCATTGTCCTGCTGGAAGACCCATGACCTCTGAGGGAGACCCAGCTTTCTCACACTGGGCCCTACATTATGCTGCAAAATTTGTTGGTAGTCTTCAGACATCATAATGCCATGCACACGGTCAAGCAGTCCAGTGCCAGAGGCAGCAAAGCAACCCCAAAACATCAGGGAACTTCCGCCATGTTTGACTGTAGGGACCGTGTTCTTTTCTTTGAATGCCTCTTTTTTTCTCCTGTAAACTCTATGTTGATGCCTTTGCCCATAAAGCTCTACTTTTGTCTCTTCTGACCAGAGAACATTCTTCCAAAACGTTGTAGGCTTTTTCAGGTAAGTTTTGGCAAACTCCAGCCTGGCTTTTTTATGTCTCGGGGTAAGAAGTGGGGTCTTCCTGGGTATCCTACCATACAGTCCCTTTTCATTCAGACGCCGACGGATAGTACGGGTTGACAGTGTTGTACCCTCGGACTGCAGGGCAGCTTGAACCTGTTTGGATGTTAGTCAAGGTTCTTTATCCACCATCCGCACAATCTTGCCTTGAAATCTCTTGACAATTTTTCTTTTCCGTCCACATCTAGGGAGGTTAGCCACAGTGCCATGGGCTTTAAACTTCTTGATGACACTGCGCACGGTAGACACAGGAACATTCAGTCTTTGGAGATGGACTTGTAGCCTTGAGATTGCTCATGCTTCCTCACAATTTGGTTTCTCAAGTCCTAGACAGTTCTTTGGTCTTCTTTCTTTTCTCCATGCTCAATGTTGTACACACAAGACACACAAGGATAGAGACACACAGAGCTCACATCCAGCCTATATACTGGAGAGACACACATAGCTGACATCCAGCCTGTATTACTGGAGAGACACACAGAACTCACATCCAGCCTATATTACTGGAGAGACACAGAGACCTCACATCCAGCCTGTATTACTGGAGAGACACAAGACACATCCAGCACGGATGAACACACACCTCAACGCCTATTTTACTGGAACCACAGATACATCACTATATACTGGGAGAGACACACAGACCTCACATCCAGCCTATATTACTGGGGAGACACACAGACTTCACATCCAGCCTATAATTACTGGGAGAGACACACAGACCTCACATCCAGCCTATATTACTGGAGAGACACACAGACCTCACATCCAGCCTATATTACTGGAGAGACACACAGACTCACATCCAGCCTATATTACTGGGAGAGACACACAGACCTCAATCCAGCCTATAATACTGGGAGAGACACACAGACCTCACATCCAGCCTATATTACTGGAGAGACACACAGACTCACATCCAGCCTATATTACTGGAGAGACACACAGACCTCACATCCAGCCTATATTACTGGAGAGACACACAGACCTCACATCCAGCCTATATTACTGGAGAGACACACAGACCTCACATCCAGCCTATATTACTGGGGAGAACACACAGACTCACATCCAGCCTATATTACTGGGAGAGACACACAGACCTCACATCCAGCCTATATTACTGGGAGAGACACACAGACTCACATCCAGCCTATAATTACTGGGAGAGAACACAGACCTCACATCCAGCCTATATTACTGGGAGAGACACACAGACTCACATCCAGCCTATATTACTGGAGAGACACACAGACCTCATATCCAGCCATATATTACTGGGAGAGACACACAGACCTCACATCCAGCCTATATTACTGGGAGAGACACACAGACTCACATCCAGCCTATATTACTGGAGAGACACACAGACCTCATATCCAGCTATATTACTGGGAGAGACACACAGACCTCACATCAAGCCTATATTACTGGAGAGACACACAGACCTCATATCCAGCCTATAATTACTGGGAGAGACACACAGACCTCACATCCAAGCCTATATTACTGGAGAGACACACAGAGCTCACATCCAGCCTATATTACTGGAGAGACACACAGAGCTCATATCCAGCTATATTACTGGAGACACACACAGACCTAACATCCACATATATACTGGGAGACACACACAGACCTAACATCCAGCATATATTACTGGGAGAGACACACAGACCTCATATCCAGCCTATATTACTGGGAGAGACACACAGAGCTCACATCCAGCCTAAATTACTGGGAGAGACAAAGAGCTCAGATCATCCAATTGAAAGTTAATAACTATGAGATAGATAGATAGATAGATAGATAGATAGATAGATAGATAGATAGATAGATAGATAGATAGATAGATAGATAGATAGGTAACTCCCTGGTTCTGTAATTTCCCCCCACAATCTGCTCGTCTGATGCAGGCAACACAAGATAATCTGTTTGCTGATATTTTTTCTACAGCGAATACATCAGACCCATCATCAGCCGTGCTGTATGCAGCAGACACATAAACATCTCCATGCTACATTAATCCTGCGCTCTCCTTTTCATTGCCATCATTGGCTTTTTCTACTCCAACGATTCGCATCATTTTAGATTCATGTTCCAGATGACTAGTTATGTAATGAACAAAGAGATTACGGACCAAACCCAGAGCAAGGATTTACAGCCTAAATGTGGATTCAATTAGCCAGATTATCTACAACGATGGACGGCAAAGAAGTGCCATCAGTATACGGATAACTGTGCTTATACTGTATGGTGATAACTGAAGGGATAGATAGATAGATAGATAGATAGATAGATAGATAGATAGATAGATAGATAGATAGACTAGAAAAAAACCTTGCAGCACTCAGCTACTACCAATGATGTACAATCCGGTACAGTGTGTCTCTCCCAGTATTATAGGCTGGATATGAGGTCTGTGTGTCTCTCCCAGTAATATATGCTGGATGTGAGCTCTGTCCGGCTACAGTCCGGCTTTCGACCCCTCCATTCCACCGAAACAGCCCTGACCAAAGTCACCAACGACCTACTGACCGCCAAGAACAAACACCACTACTCCATCCTGCTACTCCTTGACCTGTCTGCCGCCTTCGACACGGTTGACCACTCCCTTCTTCTCCGGATCCTGGAATCCCTTGGCATCACCCACCTTGCCCTCTCCTGGATCTCCTCATACCTAGCGGACCGGACCTTCAGCGTCTCCCACTCCCACACCTCCTCCTCACCCTACCCTCTTTCTGTCGGAGTCCCCCAAGGTTCCGTCCTGGGACCCCTACTTTTCTCCATTTACACTCTCGGCCTAGGGCAACTCATCGAGTCCCATGGCCTCCAGTACCACCTCTACGCCGATGACACCCAAATCTACCTGTCCGGCCCTGACATCACCTCCCTACTCTCGAAAATCCCTCAATGCCTTTCCGCCATCTCATCCTTCTTCTCTGCTCGCTTCCTTAAACTCAACATGGACAAAACTGAATTCATAGTCTTCCCCCAAGAAATTCCACCCCACCTCCCAACCTATCCATCTGCATCAACGACTGCGCCCTCTCCCCAGTCCCCCAAGCCAAGTGCCTCGGGGTAATCCTTGACTCCCTCCTATCCTTCAAACCCCACATCGAGGCCCTCACCACATCCCTCCGGCTCCAGCTCAAGAACATCTCACGGATCCGCTCCTTCCTCACCCACGACACCGCTAAAACACTCATCCATGCTCTTATCATCTCCCGCCTTGACTACTGCAACCTCCTTCTCAATGGCCTCCCGGCTAACTCCCTCACACCTCTCCAGTCTATCCTCAACTCCGCTGCCCGACTCATCTATATGTCCTCCCGCTACTCCCCTGTCTCCCCCCTCTGCCAAGCCCTTCACTGGCTCCCCGTCTCCAAGAGATCCCAATTCAAAACACTAACCATGACCTACAAAGCCATACACAACCTGGCCCCACCATACATCTCCGACCTGGTCTCCCGATACCTACCCTCACGCAACCTCCGCTCCTCCCAAGAACTCCTCCTCTGCTCCCCCCTCATCTCCTCTTCACACAACCGAGTCCAGGACTTCTCCCGGGCATCTGCCTTACTCTGGAACTCCCTACCCGAACACGTCAGACACTCTCCTACCCTGAGTAACTTCAAGTGTCACCTGAAGACTCACCTGTTCCGTCAAGCCTACAACCGGCCATGAGACCCAGGCGAACGCCCCATACATGACATTCCCCCATCCTACTGTATCCTTACCCACCCCTCATAGACTGTGAGCCCTCGTGGACAGGGTCCCTGCCCCTCCTGTACCTGTACGTCCTGATCGCCTAGATTTAGTGTACTTGTTCTTGTCTCCCTCATCCTCATGTAAAGCGCCATGGAACCCAATGGCGCTATATAAATAAATAATAATAATAATAATAATAATAATATGCTGACAAGCTGTATATATATGAGAAAAAATGTAAAAACTTACGTTTTTTTTCAAAAAACTCAAAATTCTTATTATTTTTTTTTAAATCTGAAGTTCTTGGTACACACATTGGCCAATGTCTGCTTGCTCATCGACTGCGACAAAGTGACTTCAGGTCCAACGAGTCCTATCGCTGACACCCAAGTCCTCCTTGTCCACCCCACCCCACTACTAAGTGGGCGGACACCATCTAGACCCTAGATCACCTGTAGGCAACGAGGGTGCACACTGCAGTAATGGAGCCAGCCACTCCACACGATACAAAAGAGAAAAAAACTGCACAGCACTCACAGACAATGTGAACTGGTGCCAGCAGTAGCTGAGTGCTGCAAGATTTTTTTCTAGTATATTGACCCAGCATCCCTGCTGGCACCAGTTCACATTGTCTGTGAGTGCTGTGCAGTTTTTTTTCCTTTAGATAGATAGATAGATAGATAGGATAAACAAGGAATAGACTGATAAGAGGGATAGATAGATGATAGATAGATAGATGATAGATAGATAGATAGATAGATAGATAGATAAATAGATAGATAGATAGATAGACTGAACAAAAATATATATACAACACTTGTTTTTCTCCCATTTCCCATGAGCTGAACTTAAATATCTAAGGGTACCGTCACACTGTGCAACGGCACCGGAGATGTCGGCGGCGACGGGCGGGAGTGCGCAAGTTTTTGGCACCCTGCCAGCGTCGCCGTCCCCCATTTACATGGGGCGACACCTCCGGTGACGCACCGGCGATCTGACAGGCGATCTGTCTCAAAACCCCAGCGGCGATGCAGTACAATGGGAGCCTATGGCTCCCATTGCCTGTCGGATCGCCGTCGGCCGTTTACATGGGGCGATGTGTACACATCGCCCCCGATCAGCCGCCTGGTTTTAGAGCACTGCTGTGAAACCAGACGACCACTAAAAGGCGTCGCCCTCGCCTATTTACATTAGGTAATGCAGGGGTAATATCGGTGCTGATAGGCCACGCCCCTGCATCGTCTAAGAAATCGGCGGTGCCGTCGCACCGTGTGACTTAGACTTTTTCTATATGCACAAAAAGCCTTTTTCTCTCAAAAATTGTTCACAAACTGTGTAGATCTGTGTAAAGGCCCAGTTACACGGCATGACATTGTTGATACGTCACAGGTTTGGAGGCGTACCAGCGACGTCGTTGCGACCTCGTTGCGTGTGACTTTGGCAAGTTGCTATGATAAATCGCTGGATCGGAGTTGACAGGTTACCAACATGTTGTAAAACCTGACGATATCAACTCCACCAACCTGCGGCATCGTTCTGTGTGACACCGCGATAACGATGTCATTGACGACTTCGCCCATTCACAGCAATGAGCAGGGATCGTTCGCGGGGTTGGCGAACGATACCTGCACACAACATCGTTGGTGCGTCATGCACGATACGTAGACGTGTGACATCTCACAGCGATGTTGAAATGATGCCAAAAACAACCGCGTGCCCCCGAGATCATTGCCGGCAACGTTTCAACGTCGTGCCGTCTGATGGTATCTTAAGGCTGACTCCACATGTCCAGTAATCGTCCGTTAGTTCAGATACGGCACAATCCTTTGTGTAAACACAACTTTTTTTGGCCATATTGAAAAAAAAAATCGATTTCTGCAGGATCCGTTTTTTTTAACACTGGAGGCTCTGGAGAACAGATCTGGTACTAGTGATGGGGGAACCCCCCGATGTTCAGGATTGGCGGGTTCACCCGAGCTTTCTGGTAAAGTCCAAGTATGGGGTCGGAGATTACAGGAACTTGCGTCCAAACCTCCAAAATTGAACTTTACAGATATAAAATGGGGTGGGGGGAGCTATAAAATAAAGCATAACATTATTAATAAAATTTTTAATTATACTTACCGGTCCCACGACACATCCTGCCGTCTCGCTGTCTCCCAGTTTCAGCAAAAACTGGAGGAAAAAAAGTCACAATTTTTGTGCTTTTTATTGGCCCAGGAGATGCACATGAACACCTTGGACACAATGCATCCTGTTTCAGGCCTAAATAGCACCAAAAAGCATGAAATCTGCAGTTTTTGCTGTGGATTTCATGCTTTATGGTGCAATTTAAGCCTGAAACTGCATGCATTGTATCCAAGGTGTTCATGTGCATCTCCTGGGCCAAAACAGCACAATAACTGCAACATTTTTTGCTGCGGATTTCATGTTTTTTGGTGCAATTTAGGCGTGAAACTGCATGCATTGTGTCCAAGGTGTTCATCTTCACCCCCTGGGTTAAAAAAAGCACAAAAACTGCAATGTTTTTCCAGCGGTTTTTGCCACAGATATGCTTTTTGGTGCAATCTTTTAACAGTTCAGTGTGTAATTGGCGTAAGGAGCGCAATCTGCAGCATTGTAACTAGGGAGACACTGGGGTCACCTGAGGACAGCTCAGGTGGCATGACCTGAGCTGTTGTTGGGTGACCAGAGCTACCCCCCCTTACGATGCTGCAGCGCTCCAGGCTCTCATTCAGGGACCAAAGGGATAGAACTTATTTTCGTCCCCTTGGTCTCTGATGAAGCAGAGCCTAGAGTGTTCTGCACAGAGATAAGGGTCGAGGGGTTAATAAAGATGCAGTCTCTAAATTTATTTTTTTACAGTTTTTTAAGAACAATTTTAAAAAATTTTGACGTGGGCTTCGCCGTATTTTGTATGCCAGTCATGTACAGCAGGCAGGTACGAGCTGCCCCCTACCCCCCCAGCTGCCTATTTGTACCTGGCTTGAAAAAAAATATAGGGAAGCCCTTTTTTTTTAAATTAGTTTATGAATTTCATGAAATAATAAAAAAAAACTACATGGTCTTTGCCCTATTATTGGGTCCATATATTACTGGGAGAGACACACAGAACTCATATCCAGCCTATAATACTGGGAGAGACACACATACCTCACATCCAGCCTATATTACTGGAGAGACACACAGACCACACATCCAGCCTATATTACTGGGAGAGACACACATAGCTCACATCTAGTCTATATTACTGGGAGACACAATGACCTCACATCCAGCCTATATTACTGGGAGAGGCACACAGACCTCACCTTCAGCCTATATTACTGGGGGCAACACACAGAGCTCACATCCAGCTTATATTACTGGGGGCAACACACAGAGCTCACATCCAGCCTATATTACTGGGAGAGACACACATAGCTCACATCCAGCCTGTATTACTGGAGAGACACACAGAACTCACATCCAGCCTATATTACTGGGAGAGACACAGAGACCTCACATCCAGCCTGTATTACTGGAAGAGACACACAGACCTCACATCCAGCCTATATTACTGGGGGAGACACACAGAACTCACATCCAGCCTATATTACTGGGAGAGACACAGAGACCTCACATCCAGCCTGTATTACTGGGAGAGACACACAGACCTCTCATCCAGCCTATATTACTGGGGGAGACACACAGAACTCACATCCAACCTATATTACTGGAGAGACACACAGACCTCACATCCAGCCTATATTACTGGGGGAGACACACAGAACTCACATCCAACCTATATTACTGGAGAGACACACAGGGCTCACATCCAACCTATATTACAGGAGAGACACACAAAACTCACATCCAGTCTATATTACTGGGAGAGACACACAGGGCTCACATCCAGGCTATATTACTGGGAGAGACACACAGACCTCACATCCAGCCTATATTACTGGAGAGACACACAGAGCTCACATCCAGCCTATATTACTGGGAGAGACACACAGATCTTACATCCAGCCTATATTACTGGGAGAGACACACAGACCTCACATCCAGCCCATAATACTGGGAGAGACACAGACCTCACATCCAGCCTATATTACTGGGAGAGACACACATAGCTCACATCTAGTCTATATTACTGGGAGACACAATGACCTCACATCCAGCCTATATTACTGGGAGAGGCACACAGACCTCACCTTCAGCCTATATTACTGGGGCAACACACAGAGCTCACATCCAGCCTATATTACTGGGGGCAACACACAGAGCTCACATCCAGCCTATATTACTGGGAGAGACACAGAGACCTCACATCCAGCCTATATCTCTGAGAGAGACACACAGAGCTCACATCCAGCCTATATTACTGGAGAGACACACATAGCTCACATCCAGCCTGTATTACTGGAGAGACACACAGAACTCACATCCAGCCTATATTACTGGGAGAGACACAGAGACCTCACATCCAGCCTGTATTACTGGGAGAGACACACAGACCTCACATCCAGCCTATATTACTGGGGGAGACACACAGAACTCACATCCAGCCTATATTACTGGGAGAGACACAAGAGACCTCACATCCAGCCTGTATTACTGGGAGAGACACACATACCTCTCATCCAGCCTATATTACTGGGGGAGACACACAGAACTCACATCCAACCTATATTACTGGAGAGACACACAGACCTCATATCCAGCCTATATTACTGGGGGAGACACACAGAACTCACATCCAACCTATATTACTGGAGAGACACACAGGGCTCACATCCAACCTATATTACAGGAGAGACACACAAAAGGGGCTCTGTGTAGGTAGTATCGGGAGTCCCCTCCCTCGTTGGTGAGGAAGCAGGCAGGCCTCTCCGATGGCAGGGTGCTGCGGCTGATGAACAAGCCACAGCAGCCGGTTGCCGACTGCAAAGCTGGACTTTGGCCGGATCCCAGGGCCCGGCATTCCCCTGGTGGACTGGAGTATCCCCTGGAGTATAGGCGCTCTACTCTGAGGATCTTCCTTTCTTGCTAGGGCCCGGACTCCTCCGTCGGGCACCCCCTTGGGTCCCAATGAAGACAACGAGCTGCAGTCAGGTGGAGACTCCAATGAGGATGATGATCTGCAGTCAAGTGGAGACCCCGATAAGTACAATGAGCTGCAGTCAGGTGGAAACCCTGATGAGGACGACGAACTGCAGTCTGGTGAACACCCGTCCCCAATGAGGACGATGAGCTGCAGTCAGGTGGAGACCCCGATGAGGAAGATGAGCTGCAGTCAGGTGGAGACCTTAATGAGGACGTCGAGCTGCAGTCTGGTGAATACCCCAATGAGGACAATGAACTGCAGTCAGATGGAGACCCCGATGAGGAAGATGAGCTGCAGATGAGCTTTGCTGAGACGGTCTCTGACTGTGCAGAATTTCTTTGGTTAGCACCGATTGCTGCAGCAGCTGTCCGGGTGGATGGTCTCAGATGATCTTGGAGGTGAAGATGCCGGATGTTGTGGTTCTGGCCTGGTGAAGTTATACATGGTCTGCGGTTGTGAGGCCGGTTGGATGTTCTGCCAAATTCTATGAAAAGTCTTTGGCTTATGCTAGAGAAATTAACATTCAATTCACTGGCAACATCTCCAGTGGACATTTCTGCAGTCAGATGCCGACTGCACACTCTCTCAAAACCTGTGACATCTGTGGCATTGTGCGATGTGATAAAACTGCACATTTTAGAGTGGCTTTTTATTATAGCCAGTGGAAGGCTGCTTTCACATCATGGATTTCTTGGATCCTTGGCTGTCCGTTGTTATCCTATGGGCCACGGATCACATCGGATTTGCCCTTAAAGGCATCCGTTTTGTGAAGGATCCGATTCTGTCCGATTTTTAGCTGTACCCAAAATCGGACACTGCTCCGATTTTGGGCACAGTGGATCAAATCGAAAATAATCGAATCCGACATGATCCGCGCCAAAATAACATGGGGCCTATGGAGCACAAGTCAGAGGAAACAGCTGATCATTCCTCGGACCCGACTTTAGTGTACTGAGCATGCTCAGTACACTAAAATTGCTCCTAACTGTCTAATTTCACTTTTGCAATGTATATGTGGCACCCAGTTGGTTAGTCGTCACTCCGGGGTATTACACCCATAAAAGCGTTGTAATTATCCCAACTGTAAGTGGATGCAGGGTTGGTAGGAGGGACCCAATTCCAGCACTCCTACACTCAAGCCGGGATGGCGCCTCCCGGGGGGATGGTAAGGAGAGTCAGAAGGCCAGAACAGGCGAGTTGCAGACTAGACCTGAGGGAAGATGAAAGGAGGTCCTGAGGTGACCTTGAGAGAGGGTGCCTGACGCGTGAGTCTGTGCCCGAGAGAGAAAGGGGGAACCCCAGTGCGGAGCGACCATACTTCGGGGAGCTTCCTCAGTCCACCACGGAAAGCAGGACCCGAGGAAACGGCCGGAGTCCACCTCCGTAGCCATCAACCGGATGCTGCGGCCTGTTTACCAGCCACAGCACCCTGCCATACACGGAGCGGTCCACCCGATACTCCATAGAGGTCGGGGTTCAGGTAAAGAGAGAGGAAGAGAGGAACTCCATTACTACCTCAGCGGGACTGGGAAGAGACTTATCCAAGGAAGGGCTAACAGGACATGGGTTTGTTAACTAAGGCACACCGTGGGTACCTCCAAACCGCCTTGCATCCATTTACAGTCACCCGAAAGGTTACCTGTAAATTACATCATTGCTGAACTGTGGACTATGTATACGTTGGATGCTTGTTCCCAGTAAAGTACACCGAAAGAGTGAAAGTGCCTTCATGTTTATGTATTGCCATCATTGAACTTTTACTTTAGCTATCGCTGCCCTGGAGGCCAGCTTCACCTGTAGGCAGCTATACCACCCTTGCCGCAATTCCAACACCCTCCGGGGGACTGTGGCGGCGCTGGTGATCCCTCACCAGGTACTACAGGTGGCGTCACGAACTATCCTAATAAAAACTGTATTTTATGAAGTCACTGACCCCAAGGCCACAGACTCGGGTGCCGCCACCCGTGATAGCGTCCCCTGACACCGTGCCCGAGCTCTGAGTACCTCGGCCTGGGTGGATCATATACATACATTGCCGAAGTGAAATTAAGTAAAAGCAAGGGTTAAAAATAAAATCTCTATTCTCACCTGTCCGGCGATCCACCGATGCTTCTATCTCGCTCCCAGTACAGGACTTGCCGTGATGTCACAACTTGATCAGCTGATCGGGTCGCATGACTGGTTACCGCGATAACTGCAGTCATGTGACCCGATGACGGTGCCGGGTTGTGACATCACGGCAGGTCCTACAGGCATCAGGAGGTGCTGGATGTGTCGGTGGATCGCCAGACAGGTGAGCATAGAGAATTTTTTATTTTTAACCATTTTTTTTACTACATTTCACTTCCGCAATGTATGTATATACACTGCGGAAGTGAAAGGGCCCCGCACAGCTCTTTCTGTGTCCGGACCCATGAAAATCACGGACCCTGACACAGAAAAGGTCACCTCCTGTGGTGTCCGTTCTTGTCCGTGGGGTCCTACAAAAAGTAGGATCTCGCAGACAGGAAAAAATACAGGATGTGAAAGCATCCTAAGGCACACCTGTGCAATAATCCTCTCTAATCAACATCTTGATATGTCACACCTGTGAGGTGGATGGATTGTTTCAGCAAAGGAAAAGTTCTCACTAAAGGCCGGTTAAGGGTATGTGCTCACAGTCCGGAGGAGCTGGTGTTGGATGCAGCTCCTCCGGACCTCAGGGAAGCCGCGGGTGGCCACAGGGAGACCGCAGCCGCCCTGTACTCACCGTATGCGGCGGGTGCGGGGCGGCTTCTCCCTGCTGTCACCCGATGGGAGTCGCTTCCCACTCCGCTGCATGAAATGAACATGCTGCGGAGGAGCGGACTGCCGGCAACCCGCACCGCAGCTCCAAAACGCTGCGGGCGGGTTACGCATAGTGAGGATGGGATTTTGGACACTGCGTCTAAAACGCTGCTTAAAGTGATCGTGTGCACGCACCCTTACGCACACAGATAACTGTGCAGAGATTGTTCGCAGATCTCTGTTTGCAGTGAAATCATGGACACATTGTTACATTTGTACACAGCCACAAAATAGAACAATGTGTCCATGATTTCACTGCAACCAGAGATCTGCGAACAATCTCCGCAGAATTATCTGTGTGTGTAACTGGGCCTTATCACAAAAAAATCTTAGATCTTTGAGTTCAGCTCACGAAGAAATTGGAGCAAAAACAAAAGTGTTGTGTATATATTTTTGTTCAGGGTAGAAAGATTTGAAATTTAATCAAACTTCATAGTGGAAAAAATGTACAACCTCTATGATATGGTTTCCAAGAGAATAAATAGTAGGTAATTGTCACTCATGGAACATCCATTGTGAATGGGGTAATCTGCATGTGCTTTATCAAGCTGCTAGTTGTAGACTCACTATGCCACAGACTGGGCTTACCCTAGAGCGGCGTAACTAAATGCCTACCAGATTTTCACCAGAACCTCTGATGGTGAAGATGGACTGGGCTGCCGGTAGATATAAGGTACCACTCCAGGGCAGGTCCTGGTACTGCAGCAGCTGACCCAAAAGACAGGGACGCAGGTGCAAAGGACAAGCAGGAAAGAGGGGGTAGTGGAGGCTGACAGGATGGAGTAATACACGAGACAGGCTGGACAAAAAAGTACTGGAGACAGAAAAATCGGGTTCACGGACAGGCAAGACGGGTCAAGAACTGGAGACATACAGGTCAGGAGCCAGAGCGATCAGACAGGAGATGTAACCGGAGACTGACAGGATGGGGTAAAGGATAGCGTACAGATGGAACAAGAACCCTAGGAACCTAATTGCTTAGGTATCTCTCAACAGGGTAAGATTCCTTTAATACCCAATGCTCATACTTTATGATTGCAAGGATGCGCTACCTTTTAAGCAGTGGGAGAGCGCATATTGCACCATAAAAATGTTGACAGGCCAAGAGCATGGTACTGCAGAAATAGGAGGGGTGCTAGCAGGCCAGCCCAGTGGTGAGTACGCTGGCATCTATTCCAGGTGGAAAAAGCTGAACAGTGCAGGCACACCGCGTTACTCGCTTAAGTAGCATATCACATTGGGCAGCAGCGGAAATCCATGTGTCCGCCTTAGATTTAGGCACCAAATCCATTTTGTGTTTTTTTCATCTCAGTTATGAGATATATGATTATGGCCATAAATATGGGCTGTAGCTGAATTAGGAGATTCATCTGAAGTAGATCGCCACGAAGAGTGCCTCAACTCAGTACGACCTATCCAACCTCCTTGACACCATCTAGTCTTCTAGGTTTGCCTACTACTGGTTATTCACTGTTGTCTTCAAGAAGAAAGAAGCAGAGATGTTGCCTCCACATAGGTTGTGTGACTGCCTCATTTATATGCTTCCGGGGTCCTCTCCTCCTCGAGGCTTAATCTATCCTCCATCACCGGTAGACACCCAAGCCAGGTCTGAATATGTCAAAGAGAACCTGCCAAAAGTATTCATCCAGAAGTCATTTTCAGGGGTAGGTTGGTCAGGCTGACGGTTCTATACCTGAGCAGGTCCCTCGCCCTTCTGGGGGTGCTCTGGCTCTCAGTCAGGTCATCCGTGCCCCTCACTGGCCATGAAGGGCGATGGGTGACCTGATGAAGAGCCAGAGCGCCCCCAGGAGTGCAAGGGACCTGCTCAGGTATAGAACAGACAGCCTGACAGGTTTCTTCTTTGTGAAAAAGAAGCCCTGCGTATCGACTATAGGAATCTCAACTGCACCACGATTAATAATAATAATTGATAATAATAATTTGATTATATAGCACCAGCATATTCCGCAGCACTTTACAATTGAGAGGGACATGTACAGACAATATGAGACAATACAAAAATTAAAAGCAAGTATCTGTTGCATCTAATTCCAGAATTGCTTGATCTTCTGAGAGGAGTTAAGATCTTCACTAAGCTTGATCTTAGAGGGGTTTACAACTTAATCCGTATTTGTAATGGAGATGAGTGGAAACCGCTTCCAACATCCGGGAGGGTCATTATAAATACTATGTTATGCTGTTTGGGCTCAAAAATGCCCCGGCTGTCTTCCAAGAGTTTATGAACGAAAATCTTCAGAGATCTCCTCTATTCTTGTGTGGTCGTGTACCTACATGATATCTTGGTTTTCTCTCCTGACTACTTCTCACAGGAGGAATGTTTACCAAGTCCTGCAAAGACTACAGAAGAATTGACTATACTGCAAATTCGAAAAAGTGTTTTTGAGCAGTCCTCACTCCCCGTCTTTGACTATATCATTTTGAATACAGGACTGAAGATTGCAGACTGTGGGTCAGCAATAATGTACATGGCTGGTAACATCGCACAGACGGAGGTCTGTTGGCAATGTAAATGTGAATGGTTTCACTTGTGACTTGTAGCATGCACAAAAAGGTTAAATGCATGAGGTATCTGTGTGTGTCTGATTGAACACACACTCCACCTGTGGCTGTGAATTAAGCAAGGCCCTTCCTTACTTCTAGGAACCAGAGGCAGCAAGCAGCCTGAGAGTCGAGCTGCCAGGGCTCCTGTAAGTCCAGGTGGTAATTTAGGCCTGGTGGATCTGGACTCACGACAAGTACCGACACGGAGCAAGTCCAAGACCTGGTGGGTGATCCCTGTGTGCCACCTCCTGGAACACAAGACTGAATCCTGCTAAGCTGCAAGAGCAGGTAAACCCTGAGTGGAACTTTGTGTGCTGAATGAGGTCAGTTTATAATTGTGTGCAGGCATAACTGCTGAGTCAAGGACTCTATGCTATGTACACTTCCAGGTGTGAACTGTGGTTTTGTTATTGGCTGCAAGCCAGAGTACGATTGTATGACATTTAATAAACCAGATGGACTATGTTTTATAAGAACTGTTGCTGTGTATTCTGAATATTGCGGCAGTGAGAGAGTGTTCCCCAGCACATTCAATAGCGCTGCCTAAGAAAAGGACACTTCCTCATCCTTCTGGCATCAAGCTAATTCAATGTTACTTAGAATTTGCAAACTATGCCACCAGTTTATCCCTTATTTTTCGTCTTTGGCCACTCTGATTTGGCAGTGAACAAAACCAAAGATTTGGAATATGGAGGCTAAGGCTGCCTTTCTTTCCTTGAAGCAGGTCTTCTATTCTGCTCCCCTGCTTCTCAGGCCCTTACATCAATAAACAGTTATTCCTGGAGGTGGATTCTTCATCTTCAGCTGGGGCGGTGCTCACGCAAAAGTCTTCCTCCGCGAAGATTGAGCCAACTTCTCCCCTTTTAATATGGTTTCAGGTGTGATTTTCATATTGCCCACACATGTTACTTGCCAGAGGTGAGTGTGAAGAAGCATCACATGCTGGAAACAATGCTGTTTTACCCACAAAGGTGCCAACAATTTTGTTTGTCCCATTTTTGGGGTTTTATGTGAAATGATGTCCAATTTACTTTTTTTTCTCTGTTAATGTTTTTCTAAAACACACAAAGGAATTACGTAAACATGTATAACAAATCATGGGGAATTGTAATAATTTTCTGGGAGAAACACGTCATTTTTTTAAACAATTTCAAGGGTGCCAATACTTTGTTCTGTATATAGTTTTTTTTCAATATTTTGATTATTTTGCACACTAAAATCAATTTTTTTTTTACAAATAATATGTTTTTTTCCTTGCTATATTTTTGGGGTACTATATAGTTGTATGGTTGACAGAAGAATAAGTCACATCAGTGGAAACCATGAAGCTACTGAGTTTATAAGATAAGGGAAGGGGAAAGAAGGGATGTGAATTGAAATGTAGCTTTTATTAGTAATATATATAATTAATAATAAATATTAGTTATTATTGATATAGCACATATTCCATAGGACGTCACAATTTCAATATCAATATATTAAAAATAAGAATAAACTATACTACTTTTGGTGTAAGTATTGGAATTGAAGAGTGTAGGACACTCCAAATGTCACTTGTAGTCTCAGTACGGTATATTAGAGGATGAAGTAATATAATCCATCTATATCAGTGTACACCAATGTCCTTTTTGATATATTGGTTGTCAGATTAGTTTTCTAAAAGAAATTAATAAACCAATTGATGGTGATTAACAAATATGACAGTTTTATAGACTGGTTTCATTCAGGACGCAGCAATATAAACATATGTGTATGGCAGCCATTATTCTGACACAGGCAGGAGGACTGTGAGGCCTTGGTCAAGGCATAGTCTTATAGGCCTCCATAGCTGGGTGATCCCATGGGTATTATCCTGACACAGGCAAGAGGAGTGTCAGGTCCTGGTAAAGGCATAGTCTTATGGGCCTCCATAACTGGGTGATCCCATGGGTATTATTCTGACACAGGCAAGAGGAGTGTCAGGTCCTGGTCAAGGCATAGTCTTATAGGCCTCCATAGCTGGGTGATCCCATGGGTATTATTCTGACACAGGCAGGAGGACTGTCAGGCCTTGGTCAAGGCATAGTCTTATAGGCCTCCATAGCTGGGTGATCCCATGGGTATTATTCTGACACAGGCAAGAGGAGTGTGAAGTCCTGGTCAAGGCATAGTCTTATAGGTCCTCCATAGCTGGGTGATCCCATGGGTATATCTGACACAGGCAGAGGAGTGTCAGGTCCTGGTCAAGGCAGAGCCTATTGGCCACCGTAACTAGGTGATCCATGGGTATTACTCTGACACAGGCAGAGGAGTGTCAGGTCTGGTCAATGCATTGCCTACAGGCCACCATAGATATGTGATCCACGGCCATCATTCTTGACACAGGCAGGATCAGTGTCAGGTCCTGGTTCAAGGAAGAGCCTTATAGGCCACCATAGATGTATGATACCATGGGCATTATTCTGACACAGCAGAGGAATGTAAGATCCTGGTCTAAGGCAAGACCTTATAGGCCACCTTTAGCTGGTGTGATCCTAGGGCATTATTCTGACACAGCAGGAGAATGGTCAGGTGTCAAGGAAGAGCCTTATAGGCCACATAGCTGTGTGATGCTCGGGTATTATTCTGACAAAGGCAGGAGGAATGTCAGGTCTGGTCAAGGCAGAGCCTATTGGCACCGTAAGCTGTGTGATCGGCTGGGTATTACTATTACAAAGGCAGAAGGAGTGTCAAGTCCTGGTCAAGGCATAGCCTTATAGGCCACCTGATATGTGATGCACGGCATTATTCTGACACAGGCAGAAGGAATGTCAGGTCCTGTTAAGGAAGACCTTATAGGCCACCATAGCTTATGATCCACGGCATTATTCTGACACAAGCAGGAGGAATGTCAGTCCTGGTCAAGGATAGTCTTATAGGCCTCCATAGCTGGTGATCCATGGGTATTATTCTGACACAGGCAGGAGGAGTGTCAGGTCCTGGTCAAGGCATAGTCTTATAGGCCTCCATAGCTGGGTGATCCCATGGGTATTATTCGGACACAGGCAGGAGGAGTGTCAGGCCTTGGTCAAGGCATAGTCTTATAGGCCTTCGTAGCTGGATGATCCCACAGGCCATTATTCTAACAGAGACAGAAGGAG
This sequence comes from Allobates femoralis, assembly GCA_033576535.1. Lineage (NCBI taxonomy): Eukaryota > Metazoa > Chordata > Amphibia > Anura > Aromobatidae > Allobates > Allobates femoralis. The sequence continues at coordinate 723,159,461 of JARQOC010000002.1, forward strand.
TGTCAGGTGTCAAGGAAGAGCCTTATAGGCTACCATAGCTGTGTGATACCATGGTATTATTCTGACACAGGCAGGAGGAGTGTCAGATCCTGGTCAAGGCAGAACTTTATAGGCCACTGTAGCTGGGTGATGCCACGGGTATTATCCTGCCACAGGCAAGAGGAGTATCAGGTCCTGGTGAAGGCAGAGCATGGTAGACCACCATAGCTGGGTGGGACCACAATAGTGACCATCGTGGATCGCGTTGTGCCGATCAGAGCACAGAGGGAGCACCTTACTCTATGAAGGAGATAGATGCCGCTGTCGATATTGTAAGTGGCATCAGAAGGGATAAACACCTGTGATCTGCGCTCGCACCAATCGTGGGCGTTTCTGCAGGGTGTCTGCTATGTTATGGAGTGGATACCCTCAGATGATTTTGCCGGGTCTGCAAGTGAGCTGGGGCGCTCGTCACTCCATGCGGCCGATGTCATGAAGAGATATATACCTAATATAAATATATATGTACATACATGCTCCTCAACATTGAGATGGCAACAATAAGAAGGAAAAATCCTTGGATTATGGAAATCACAGGATGGATAGACATGGTAATGATAAATAAGATAAATGAATCACAATTTATCAAGTGGGAATATGAGCCATATGAGGAAATACCAACACTTACAACCTCAGCGCTATCACTGATGGTATTAATGGTCATCTGCTGAATTCACTTGGGAAATCATCAAGATCTGATGCTGGCAGCTCCCTGTGTAATCACTGACCAATGACATTCCAGATTTGCTCGATTGGAGGCATTTCTGAAGACGCAGCAGCCATAGTTGCACGTTTAGGCCAAGCAGACTGCTCACATTAGCACAAGCAACATACGGCCCGGTGGAGTTCGGTTAAAAAACAGCTCATGGATACTTTGAAGTAATGGGCGCACCAATGAGTCCATGATCAACTCAATGAAATGCCAAGCTGTTCACCTGAAATGAAGAGTAGAGGGGTCCGGCTACCGTACATTATACCACCTAACACAATCCAGGAAATAGCACCGGTGTGACATTCCCTCGTGAAGGATGTCTGCAGTTCTACAGAACAAATCTCCAGTTATAATTGTGTCCAAGACAAAAGCAGAACACAGCTCTAAAGAGGACAGACCTCCATTCAAGCCTCCACCTGGAGACCACATGGGTAACGCCATGAAGAGGCGTTCTCGAGGGAATTTCACATTGATCCTACTCCAGGGACTATAGTGTTGGATGGTTTAACTATGCTACCCAGACCCGACATGTATTATGTTGGATTGATTCTGTGGTATAACCAGTGGCTTGGACTTTTCTCCAAAGTGTCCCAGGAGCCATTTTTTAAACACGGCGGCACCACTAAACTCCATGTTGCAGGGCTTACTATTAGCAGCCTGCATGGCCTTAACATGCCAGTGGCTGCAACATCTCCAGGATTGTCTCCCATTAACCACATTCAGGGTTGAAATTAGTCAGTAATTACACAGGAGAAGCCAGCAGAGGATCTTGATGATTTCCCATGAACATTTCTCAGACGACAATTAATAACCTCTCTGAAAGCAGCCAAGAATATAAAGGTACCTCACACGTAGCAATATCGCCGACATATGGCTGACAATTTGACGTGAGCGCGCATGTTCCGGGCACTTTTTTACACATACCGTCACCCTCTCACACATAGATATCTCACGTGCGATGTTCGGCGATCCTGCGTTAGGAAATCGCCTGGCGCAGACCGGAAGCAATTTGACATTCCCACATCGCTGCCAAATCTGCGCGTCACTCGCCTCCACCGCATCAGCGATGTGGGGGTAGAGTGTTAGTACGCCGAGGAGTCAGGCGTGCCAGAGTGTTGTACACCGCTCCCTACAACTCCGATTGGACAAGACAACTGCGTTGCCATTGGTCAGCCTTGTCAGGAAGTCTGCCCACTACATGACACGTGTCCTTTCTACTATATTGCGATTCAAATATGGCGCCTTAGCCATGACCAGCCAATGGGAGCAACCACCAATCGCGGCAGACAGGGCGAGCCAAATAGAACTCTCAGGCACGCCTCTGGAATTGCTTCCAGAATGTCTGAGATCACTTTCTACGTCGCTATCAGCCCAGTCACATGCCATGATGTACAGAAATTGCCTGGTGGAAATCGCCTGATTTCACTGCAGAGCAGGGCGATCAGGCGACGCTCCACCGGCGATTTCACACCGTAAAAATCTCCCTGTCTCACACCCATCAAGCACAGGCGAAATACACAACTTTACGGCAATATGGAAGTCATATCGCTGCGTGTGACGGTACCTTAAGTGCCAGTATCATTTCTTATGGCTCATATTTGATAATGAATAAATCAATATTATTTTAAAATGTTGTTTCCCCTTTTTTTAACATTTGCAGATCATTGACCTGTGATTCCCATAACGCCATGACTTTTCTTTTTTGGTACTGCAAATTCAAATATATATATATTGTAAGGTGGTCACTGTAAAAATACTTGAAGGGAGATACCCTGTTTCCCTGAAAATAAGGCACCATCTTATATTAATTTTTGCTCCAAAAGATGCGCCATGTCTCATTTTCAGGGGGTGCCTTATTTGTCATGAAAAGAATTCATATTATTATTACAAAAAATAACATTTATCCCTTGCACCAAACGTATCCCCATCATCCCCATAAGTATCACAATTATCCCTTGCAGCCCCCAATACTTACCCCATCATTCCCTTGCAGCCCCCAATAAAGTATTACCATCAACTTTTGGTGGCCCCCAATACGGTATCCCCATCAGCCCCATAATCCCTCAAATGGTATCAGTATCCTAAACACACAGGGGACACACACACACAACGGGACACATACACACAGGACACTTCTCACAGGTCTGTTGCTGCATTTCGGTGCAGATCTCAGATGCCTGCAGGTGTCCAGCTGCCACTGATGCATGTCGTTCACCTCTCATCTCCCTGCCTCAGATGCTGTAAGTGTACGGAGCTGCTGTCTCGGCCAATCACAGTCCAGGAGCCGCCTGGCAGCCAATCACAGGCCAGAAGCTTACTCATGCACCACCTGGCTGTGATTGGCCGCTGGGCAGCTCCTGGCTTATGATTGGCCGAAACAGCAACGGGGGGTAGAGAGAATACAGCGGTGTCGGTCTATATCCATCTGCAGCACCAGGACAGCGAGCAGGGGGGCTGGAGGAATCACAGCTGCATGCTTAAGGTATGCCTTATTTTTGGGGGGTGCCCTTATTTTTAAAAGCACACTAAACCCCCCTGTACATCTTATTTTCGGGGGGCACTTTATTTTCGGGGAAACATGGTATGTATTGCTGAGATTGTTAGCCTCAGTGATGTGACCTGGATGTTGGTCCAGTATGCTAGGTACAGAGAGTGTTAAATGGCTTTAAAAGGGCCGGGATTTTTGTAAACTGCTAAAGAGATGGGTGGGACGGCTGTGCACCATACCTCCACCTTAGGGTGTGGTCCAGCTGGTAAAAGTAAAGTCTCTGGAATCACTATGTGTTCTGTGTATGGAGGAAGCAGACCTCTCGAGCTGTACTCTGGGGGTAAAGAGCAGACCTCTGTACTCAGAGTGGGCAGATCCCGCAGTTATTTACATTTTTTTTGGGGGGGAACCCACATTATAGCAGGCAACCATTATCCAAGCTATACAAAGAAAAGTAGTTTTCCATGTATGTTTGGCTGATATGCCTGTATGTTTTAGTGCAGCTCCAACGTGTTGTGTACATTGAAATTCACTCTCACAATAATTGACAATGACGGTGGAGGAGGAGATGAAAATGGACATTTAATTATGGCACAAATGGTACATTTTTCAGGTGTTAAATTTTCTTTTTACAAAAGTGACTAAAACAAAGAATACGCAAGAAGCTAATGAAATAAATACAAATATTTGACATACTCCAGAAAAAAAATAACTTTTCTGAACATTATTTTAAAAGGAAACATATGAGGGGGCAATTAAAGAAAAAGTGGACTTCCCCTGAACGGAACCCTTCTGAGCTCGTACGACCTGCACATAGGATGAAAGTAGGATGGAATGACCACAGTTGTCACATAATGATGGGTTTTTGCCCAACGCGTTACGAAGCTAAAATCTTAGCTCTTTCCTCAGGGAACCAACATAATCATGGGTATTATGTTGGTTCCCTGCGGAAGGAGCTGGGATTTTAGCTCCAAAACGCGTTGGAATGAAACCATCATTGTCTGACAAATGTGGTCATGCCATCCTACTTTCATCGTATGTGTAGCGCAGATCAAAGACACACTGTCCTTTTCTGATTTTTCTCCTGCACCATTGTTTACAAGTGGAGTGTGGATCCTGCGGCAGCCATACCATATCATTATACTGCTTGTGGGTTTCACAACCGCCCCAGGTGAGCAGCAACAATCGTTTGTACAGCATCAGGTTATAGGATAAGACCCACTGCGCTTTCCTCTTCTTTTATAGGGAGTTGGAGGTTTGTTTTAACACTGCACACAGGGCTGTGGAGTCGGAGTAGGTTTGACTTAAGACTGGTACACGCTCATGGTCGAAAACGGAGGTTTGACTAACCATCCTTAACGCTTCAATGAATCGAATGATTGAAAGTCCACTTACTATATCCTTTAACTCAAAACGCAGTGAAGACAACGATCATTGACAAGGAACGATTCCTGCGGCATTGATCTGCGTCTTTTCGCCCTATTCATTCTAATAGGCGAGGTCGTTAATGACATCGTTATCAAGGTGTCACACACACCCATGCTGCAGTTGGACGGTCGATCATCGCTTGGTTTAAGGTCCTGTTCACAAACCTACAATGAACGATCAGCCGACTTATCGTTGATCGTTTGTACTTGTCACACGCAACAACGTCGTTGCACCACCCAAAAAGCTGTGACGCACAAACGATATCTTTGACGATATCGTAGTGTGGAACGACCCTTTACAGACTGCACACCAGGAATCAAAGATGGAGGTTTGGCTTACAGACTGCACACAAGGGCTGTGGAGTTGGAGTCCTGGAGTAAGAGGTTTGGCTAACAACTGTACACAAGGGCTGTGGAGTCGGAGGTTTGGAGTCAGAGGTTTGGTTTACCGACTGCGCACCAGGGCTGTGGAGTGGGAGTCTTGGAGTTGGAGGTTTGACTTACTGACTGCGCACCAGGGCTGTGTAGTCGGAGTCCTGAGAGGCGGAGGGTTTAGTCTTAATTTTATCTGCTCGCACCAGGGCTGTGTAGTCGGAGTCCTGGAGGCGGAGGTTTAGCCAATGACTGCACACCAGGGCTGAGGGGTCGGAGGTTTGGAGTTGGAGATTTGACCTACTGACCGTGCACCAGGGCTGTGGAGTGGGAGTCTTGGAGTTGGAGGTTAGACTTACTGACTGCGCACCAGGGCTGTGTAGTCGGAGTCCTGGAGGCGGAGGTTTAGCTAATGACTGCACACCAGGGCTGAGGGGTCGGAGGTTTGGAGTTGGAGGTTTGGTTTACCGACTGTGCACCAGGACTGTGGAGTCGGAGTCTTGGAGTTGGAGATTTGACCTACCGGCAGTGCACCAGGGCTATGAAATCGGAGTCTTGGAGTTGGAGGTTTGGCTTACCAATTACGCACCAGGGCTGTGGAGTAGGAGTCCTGGAGTCGGAGGTTTGGCTTACTGACTGTGCACCAGGGCTGTGTAGTCAGAGTCTTGGAGTCGGACTCAGGGAAATTGAGGGGTCGGAGTTGGAGGTTTGACTTATTGACTGCACAGCTCTGTTTTTAATTTTGTAATTGTTTTAATTATTATTATCATTATTTACAAATTGACCACCAATATTGATGAAAATGTGTCGAAAATGTATCATGCCGTTCTAAAAGATTGCCGCTGGGCCATTGATTAACTTGTGGAGTTGGTTGGGGTTTCATACAGTTCCGGGTCAGAATTTTAAAGAAGAAATTGGGAACAGAACCAGCATCAGCCAAATTCACCTTGTCACAGCTGCTTTTGATGCTTTTTTTCCCCCCAAGAAAGAAAACAAAACTGCAGAGTTTCACGTTGTTCGTGTGACTTGACCGTCACAAAATAGGCGAAAAATCAGTAAAAAAAATCACTGGAGCCAAATGAAACCTCCCCCTTAATTTTTTTTTTTTACTAAATTCTTAAAATTTTACTAATATAATATAATTTGTACATAATAACAATATCATTAAAAAAAACAACTAATAATAATATAAAATAATGATGGATTATAATATATTTGTATGTTCTTCCATGTGTTTGTGCGGGTTTCCTCCAGGTTCTCCGGTTTCCTCCCACACTCCAAAGACGAACTGATGGGGGAGCTTAGATTGTGAGCCCCAATGGGGACAGTGATTGTAATGTCTGTACAGCGCTACGGAACATGATGGTGCTATATAAGCAATGCACATTAAATGAATAATACATACATTATATAAATAATACACAAAAATAATTTTAAACATCAATATAAAAATACAAATAATAAAAAATTATAATAGAAATAACATTTTTAAATATTAATATAATAATAGCAAATAATGTAATATAATAATATATTAAGTTTTACATTTTAATTTAAGTGTAATAAATTAAAATATTTGGATTAATACTTATAATAATAAATATAGTATGAATAATAATAATAACTTAACATATAGATATGAATTCAATGAATTAATTCAGGTATAATAAAATATAATATAATAATTATTATGATAATATATATTTTTTATCTAAATAATAAATTGAAGTTATAATTGTAAATATAAATATGATAATAATGTAATATATTAATATAATGGTAAACATGAATGTAATGTAGAATATATAGTTCTACACATATTAATAAAATTCCATAAATAATAATAATTGTAGAATATATATAGTTCTACATATATTAATAAAATTCTACAAATAGGAATAATATTATTATTATTCGTATTTGTAGAATTTTATTAATATTTGTAGAACTATATATATTCTACTATTATTATTATTATTAATTGGAGAATATATACTTCTACAAATATGAATAACATTCTAGAAATAATAATAATTGTAGAATATATAGTTCTACAAATATTAATACAATTCTACAAATAGTAATAATAATAATAATAGAATATATAGTTCAACAAATATTAATAAAATGCTACTACTAATAATAATAAATAATAATAATAGTAGAATATATAGTTCTACAAATATTAATAAAATGCTACAAATAATAATAATAATATTGTACAATATATAGTTCTACAAATATTAATAAAATTCTACTAATAATAATATTAATAATTGTAGAATATATAGTTCTACAAATATTAATAAAATGCTACAAATAATAATAATATTAATAATTATTGTAGAATATATAGTTCTACAAATATTAATAAAATGCTACAAATAATAATAGTAGGATATTTAGTACTACAATATTAATAAAATTCTACAAATAATAATAATTGCAGAACATATATAGTTCTACAAACCTGAATAAACATTCTAGAAATAATAATAATAATTGTAGTATAGTTCTACAAATATTAATAAAATGCTACTAATAATTGTAGAATATAGTAATATTACATCTAATACTACATTTTTTATATATTATATAAATTTATATAAATCCAATAATAAAATATCAAAATAAAAAAAAAAATAATATATAAAATTATATAAAAAAAAACAGATAAAGTAAATTCTGACCTTTCTTCTTCACAGGCATCTCCCTGGCTGATATACTGATAATAATAAAAAGTAAAATCCCAACAAAACAGGAGTTGGAGGAGTCCAAGCAGAATATTATCGCAGAGGTAAAATTGATCGATTGATTCCAATTCTTTCAGCATAAAGGATAAATAAAAAAATAAAATAAAAAATAATAATAATATAACAAAAATACAATTCCAGACCAGGATCAGCAGATGATGAATTATAATAAGAAAAAAAAAAGTTAATTCAATAAAATCCCAAGAGAAGTCATTTTAATTTTACTGGTAAAAAATGATGCATAATGTGACCTGGGCAGGTGTAAGAGTTAGTGATGCCCCTCTGATGTGGCAGTGATGCCCCTGTGCCCCTCTGCTGTCTGGCAGTGATGCCCCCTGTGCCCCTCTGCTGTCTGGCAGTGATGCCCCTGTGCCCCTCTGCTGTGGCAGTGATGCCCCTTTGCTGTGGCAGTAATTCCCCTGTGCCCCTTTGCTGTGGCAGTGATGTCCCCTGTGCCCCTCTGCTGTCTGGCAGTGATGCCCCTTTGCTGTGGCAGTGATGCCCCCTGTGCCCCTCTGTCTGCTGAGTCTCCAGAGGTGCCAGTCACCAGCTCATCCTCTGTGCCAGCTGCTGCTGCTGGAGGGAGGGGGGTGTAACAGGGGTGTGGGGCAGCCTGGCAGGGGAGGCCAGTGTACAGGGTGACACATGGCTGCAGGGGGCGCTGCTGACCCCCCTCCTCACAGCTCCAGCTCAGGTCATGTCAGGTGCTGTCACACAGGAGCCCAGGCTGCAGCTGAGGACGGTCCTGGCGTCTGCGTGGTCACATGACTCAGCCGCCTCATCACGTGACGGGCAAGATGGCTGCGCCCATGGAGGCAGCACGGGGGTGAAGGTGACGAGAGGAGAGTGAGGAGCGGGATCCCTGTGGAGGTGAGAAGCATGGAGTGTGTGCCTGTGTGATGATGGCTGTCTAGGGGATCTGTATCTATCGCTTCCCTGTATTACATTCATCCTGACAATCAGCCATGCTCCCAGTTCGTGGTTTCATTTTCTTTATTGTGTTTTAACTGTTCATTGACCGGATTTCCATGGATTTTATCTTTTTTATCTTTATGGGATTGCTTTTGTTTTCTATAGCTTTTTTTTCTTTGTGGGATTCTTTTTTATTTTCATTGTTTTTTTACATCATTTTTACGTTTCCCCTTTGGACTTGAACCTGCAAATGTGTTCGACTGGTTGTATTACATACTGTAGACTCGTGGTCTCGAAACACACAGGCCACATGTGGCCCCTGAGGCTTCACTGTGTGGCCCGCAGGCACCGGAGCTACTGTGATGATCACAGACCGGTCCAAGGGGCAGTCTACCCCACCGCTTTGTTTCAGCTAAATATACATCCTTGCTACATGAAGGGGACCAGGATGGGGAACATTACTACAAAAGGGGACCAGGGTGGGGGACATTACTACAAAAGGGGACCAGGGTGGGGGACATTACTACAAGAAGAGGACCAGGATGGGGGACATTACTACAAGAAGGAGACCAGGATGGGGGACATTACTACAAGAGGAGGACCAGGATGGGGACATTACTACAAGAGGAGGACCAGGATGGGGACATTACTACAAAAGAGGACCAGGGTGGGGGACATTACTACAAAAGAGGACCAGGGTGGGGGACATTACTACAAGAAGAGGACCAGGGTGGGAACATTACTACAAAAGGGGACCAGGGTGGGGGACATTACTACAAGAAGAGGACCAGGGTGGGGGACATTACTACAAAAGAGGACCAGGGTGGGGGACATTACTACAAGAAGAGGACCAGGGTGGGGACATTACTACAAAAGAGGACCAGGGTGGGGACATTACTACAAAAGAGGACCAGGGTGGGGGACATTACTACAAGAAGAGGACCAGGGTGGGGACATTACTACAAAAGGGGACCAGGGTGGGGGACATTACTACAAAAGAGGACCAGGGTGGGGGACATTACTACAAAAGAGGACCAGGGTGGGGGACATTACTGCAAAAGAGGACCAGGATGAGGACATTACTACAAGAAGGAGACCAGGATGGGGAACATTACTACAAAAGAGGACCAGGGTGGGGACATTACTACAAGAAGAAGACCAGGATGGGAAACATTACTACAAAAGAGGACCAGGTTGGGGATATTACTACAAGAAGGACACCAGGATGGGGACATTACTACAAAAGAGGACCAGGGTGGGGGACATTACTACAAAAGAGGACCAGGGTGGGGAACATTACTACAAAAGAGGACCAGGATGGGGAACATTACTACAAAAGAGGACCAGGATGGGGAACATTACTACAAAAGAAGGCCAGGGTGGGGGGACATTACTACAAAAGAGGACCAGGGTGGGGACATTACTACAAAAGAGGACCAGGGTGGGGTCATTACTACAAGAAGGAGACCAGAATGGGGACATTAGTACAAAAGAGGACCAGGGTGGGGAAATTACTACAAGAAGGAGACCAGGATGGGGAACATTACTACAAAAGAGGACCAGGGTGGGGGACATTACTACAAGAAGGAGACCAGGATGGGGACATTACTACAAAAGAGGACAACGTGTCCCAGCTCTGGCTTTACTTGAGCACTGCCACCAAAAGCCAGGAATTGCAAAAGCCTTAGTACAGCTCTGTCCTGCTGCCCCTGGCACATACACAGTGCGCATGCGCAGATAAAGCCAGGGCAAGCTTTACTGAGAAGTTCTGCTGGACTGGATTTCATGAGTTATTCTGGTGACATTGGACCTCATTTGACAAGTCAGTTACATCAGATTACAGGCAGCTGTGAAACTCTGACTCCAAGCATGTGCGGCAGGGCTTGGGGAGCTGTACTCTCTGTGCAGCCAAAGAGACGCCTACCAGGTTGGACACTACGGGTCTACGCTGTTATTTCATCTCCCATTATGTATGTTACAGGTTTTCAGCTTATGAGAGTCATCTGCACATAATCAAGCTACAATGGAATCTCCAGAGACAGAAAGTCCACGGATGGAGTTTGTAAAGTTCCTAGGAGTCAGATTCAATGAGCTTCCCGCAATTGACCAGTGAGTATCACCATGTAACAGATCCGTATTACGATATCCAGGTTCCAGCGGGTAATATTTAGTCGTGATCTACTTGTCACTGCTCGTTACTCTCACGGATATTCCAGTATTCGAGGTACTCATTACTCGGCGAGTATCGCGGGTGCTCGAGAGTTATGTTTTCGTCATGAATAATCTGAAACAAATTGGCATCTGCCTTGAGTAAACAATGGGAGCAGGCACCCTTGTGGGAGCTGTTTGAATGGAATGCTCTCAATGGCGGCTAGAGCCATGTATTTAATGATATGAGAAGACAAAAGAAAAAGCCCACCATGCTTCACCCAGGAGAAGCCCATGACTTACTGACTTGCATTAGGCTGGGTATTCGAGTTGAATACCCAAATAGTAACAAATATTCGCTAGAATATTCTGAATCCTAATATTTCACTACTTGCTCATAACTAGTAGTCTTCTGACTCCACAATACACTGCTTGTATTAGGTGCTTGAATTGTGATTTCTTCTGATAATTTGTATGGCCCATGCACTCACAATGAAAGTTTCATCACATATCTTTGAACTCAGCTATAAAGGCTTGTATGAAGACTCTAGAAGATGTAGTTGTTTTTAACTGAATATCTTGTAGTTATGCGCATTACAGGGCAACTTACATCTAAGATGGCTGGCAGCAAAATAATATGGGGAGGAAGGAAGGGGTTTCTGACATCATAGGAGAGAGGCGAGGCAAAGAATAGTAAAGAAGGCAAAGCTCTAGCACAGCATAAAGAGTAACAATACATAGCAATGTAACTGAATAATTCCTAAATCATGGCAGGTAATTAGAATACGCCGTCCTCGCTGCTCTGCGCAGGCGTGCTTCACCACTTAGTGCTGTTTTCCAATAGAGACAGAACAGGAGCAGAAGATCTATACGGGATACAGAGGGGAGCATACTAAACTGATACCGGATCTGTGCTGTAAAAAAGAGGGAAATGTACTAAACACTCATACAGGAAGGGAAATGTAATCCATGCAACAGATATCAGCAAACGATACAAAAAAGGGGAATGTGAATCATCGATAAAAGCTTCAATCATGAGAAAGTTTTTTATTTTCTTTTGATCTTACCTTTTTTTGGGGGGTGATTCAATAGAAATATACAAACACTATATAGAGTGTTCAGCATAAATGAGTACACCCCAATGGATTCGTCAGAAAACCTTTGTTTCCTTTCAGAATCCACATTTTCTATGAGATATCAACTAATAAATACTCCCACTATTGATTTGCAAACATGATTTGTTGTTTTTCACACTCAAAAAGGTAATGTTCCTAATAAAATTCATTCAAAAATGAGTACGCCCCAATAAAAATCCTTACAACGATATCGTTGCAACATCACCGGTTTGGTGACTTTGCAGCGATGTCTAAACGACATTGTTGCGTGTGACACCTATCAACGATGAATCGTTGATCACAGATTTATGAACCGGTTCATAAATCTATCATTGGTTGCCCGCTGGATGCACAGCATCGCTGCGTGTGACAGCAGGAGACCAACGATCAGCGAGCTCCCTTTGCCGCACAGCAACGCTGGGAGCTGGTATCCAAGGTAAACTGCGGGTAACTAAGCGCCGCGCGGGACGTACGTGGCAGAAAACACCCAAAAGTGACACCATTCCAAAAACTGCAATCCCCTCAGACTACTTAAAACCACTTTCATGAAGAGTATTAACCCTTCAGATGCTTCACAGGAACTAAAGCGATGTGGAAGGAAAAAAATATTTTACTTTTTCCAACAAAAAAAAAATGTTGCTTTACCCTAAAATTTTGCATTTTCGCATGAGAAACAGGATAAAATGGATCCTAAAATTTGTTTGGCAATTTCTCCTGAGTACACCGATACCTCATATGGTCATAAACCACGGTTTGGGCGCACGGCAGGGCTTGGAAGGGAAGAAGCGCCATTTGACGCTGTAAGCGGAAAATTAGCTGAAATCGTTAGTGAACACTATGTCACATTTGGAGATTCCCTGATATGCCTAAACAATGGAGCTGCCCCACAAATAACCCGATTTTGGAAACTAGACTCCCCCCCCCCCCCCCCAGGGAACCTATCTAGATGGCTGGTGAGCACCTTGAGCCGACAGGTGCTCCATAGAATTTTAAAAAGTTGAGCTGTGAAAATGAAAAAGTCCTTATTTTTACCACAAAAATGTTCCTTTACCCTCAATTTTTTAATTCTAATAGAGCGAGAGGATCAAATGGATCCCAAAATTTGTTGGGTAGTTTGTCCGAAGTACGCCGATACCTTATATGTGGCGAAAACCACTGTTTGGATGCATGGCGGGGCTCTGAAGGGAGGGAATGACATTTTGGAATGCAGATTTTGATGGGATGGTCTGTGGGTGGTCATGTCACATTTGGAGAGCCCCTGATGTGCTGAAACAGTGAAAAAACCCACAAGTGATCCCATTTTGGAAACTGGACTTACGAGGAATTTATTTGGATGTGTAATGAGCACCTTTAATCTGCAGGTGTGTCACAGATTGTTGTATAAATGAGCTGTGAAAACATCACTCTCAGTGTGGGGACCGCTAACAAGGGTCCCTACACCTCGTCCTCTGACCCTTAGCTGTCACTGACAGCTGTCAGAATTGAACTGTCACTGTTTACAAGCAGTGACAGTTCAAAGCCATGACGAGTTTAGTCATCATGGTGTGGGAACTGACATCTTTCCATAATGGCTAAACCCGTCATTTGTTGTAATGGGGTTCACAAAGAAAAACTCCCCTTCCCACTTCATGATGTCAGCAATGGCACCGCATGGAAGAGAATGTCGCAAGAACTGAGAAAGAAAATAATTTGTTGTGGCCCATAAGGAGGTCAAGAAGGATGGGAAGAGAAGTGGCTCATAAGGGGAGGATGAGAAGAAGTGGCTCATAAGGGAGGATGAGAAGAAGTGGCTCATAAGGGGAGGATGAGAAGAAGTGGCTCATAAGGGGAGGATGAGAAGAAGTGGCTCATAAGGAGAGGAAAAATTCATAAGAGATGTGGCTCATAAGGAGGATGAGAAGAAGTGGCTCATAAGGGAGGATGAGAAGAAGTGGCTCATAAGGGAGGATAGAAGAAGTGGCTCATAAGGGGAGGATGAGAAGAAGTGGCTCATAAGGGGAGGATGAGAAGAAGTGTCTCATAAGGGAGGATGAGAAGAAGTGTTCATAAGGGAGGATGAGAAGAAGTGGTCTCAAGGAGAGGATGAGAAGAAGTGGCTCATAAGGGGAGGATGAGAAAGTGGTTCATAAGGGGAGGATGAGAAGAAGTGGTCATAAGGGGAGGATGAGAAAAGTGGCTCCTAAGTGGTGGAAGAAGATGATTTCTCTGATGCAATGTATTCAGTAGGTTTATCATAATTTACAGAGACACTGTCAGGTCATTTTTCAGTATGGTACTGATATTACCCTTGAATAGGGCCTGGGCAGACCTTTTAAAAACATGTAAAATCATTATTGTACCGTTTGTAGTTTCCATTTTATCAGCATTGTCAGACCCTGCAGGGAGCTGCTGGATTAGTCCTCTCCATTATAACCAAACAGGAATAGTCCTGTGCTGTATAAACTGTTGTGTAATTATGCACTCCCTCTCAGCAGCTCTCTCCTCCTCTCAGCAGCTCTCTCTTCCCTCCTACCTCTCAGCAGCTCTCTCCTCCCTCTCCCTTTGCTAACAGTGCAGTGTCATTTTCAGAAGCTTCTGTTCTGATGAAGACAAGGCGGGAGAGAGCTATTGCCGCTCTGCCTTATCAAGACTCCATCTGTTTCTGTAAGCAGATATTCTCTGTGACAGTTTTTGTGTTGTATGTCACCTTTTCTTGGCTGCAGACACAGAGAGGAGAATACAGCCCCCCCCCCTCCTCAACTGTGCAGTGATGTGATGTGAATATGTAACATGCATATTCATCTATGGGGAGTGGACAGCAGAGAACTAAGTGGATCATTCACTGTGAGTGACTGATGGAATGAATCTCTTTATTTAAGTTTACAGGAGATGGGAGGGAAATATAAATAAAATAAATAAATTACCAATAGAGAAAGCATAGAGAAAGGAATTAGAAAATGATAGCAGTTACAGATTTTTGACCTGACAGTTTTCCTTTAAAGAAGCACTTTGGGCAAAACTGCTAAAGACTTGATGCCCAACGTAGCATCTTAGCGGTTGAAGCAGGAGACCGGGACCCCAATAAATAAATATGAGGACACTCCTTCCCACATATTGGGCTTTTGATGCATATTTTGTGTAAAGTAAACCAGCCACATCCACGATGCAGGACAGTGAGCGTCACGTTATCACTTCGACGATGTTATCAGTCCCTAAATAATGATATTGCCTGTTATAGGGCCAACTTCCCACTCTGTCAGTTGTCATGATTATTTTTTTTTTTAACCTTTTCCTTTCCTGTCTCATAGAAAATATTTCCAGTATGGAAGCGTGCTGATCGGCTTAGGTGGCGCGACGTGTGGATTTCTGAGTAGCCGGGTGTTCAGACAAGCCCTAAAGGTCAGACGGGGCTTCCTGATATCCTCCTTCATCGTGACCAGCTTCCCCCTCTACCAGACCACGTTGCTGTATCACGTTGCTATACCCAATGCCATCATGTCTGGTAAATTATATTTATCACCTGTATGAATGTAAAACCGGGGGGTCCAACATCTCAGGGATTTATATATGCTGCCACGGAAATGCATGTGGATATGTTATAGAAAGGTCCACAGGGTAATACAGTGCAGATAACTGCGGGCCGATATTTAACCCTTTGGGATGAGGCAATTTGTTCATTTATGCACTTTTCATTATTTTTTTTCTTCCAGGAGCCATAACTTTTTTGACCTATGATGACTTGATGGAGGATGAGTTAGTTTTAACTTGCACCAACCATCATTTTACAATATAAAAGTAAAAAAAAATTCCCGTGGGGTAAATTGATAAGTAAAACAGCAATTTTTTTTTTTGTTTGCATGAGGTTTATTTTGCGGTAAAAAAGGGCTGAGTAACTTGTGCTATGGGTCAATGCTAGAGGTGAGCGGATCGCTTTACACAACCCCGGTCCACAGCAGCTCTCTGGCCAAGGACAGGAGCTGCATGGAGTTACTTACCCTCCAGGCTGTGTGGCGCACACCGTGTAGATGCATTGATCTGGACCGTGGAGCAGGGTTACACAGAGACTCATCTCTAGTCAATATGGTTTGCAATGACATCAAGTTTATATAGTTGATACCCGTGTGCCGTCCATTCTTTACTGACTAGTGGATAGGAGACACCTGCAAAAATTAATTAATTCATTGAGAGGTGTAGTTTGTGAAAGTCGGGTCACTTATAAACAAGTGCTCCACTTCTGGATTTATCACCCACTGCTGGTTTGTGATGAGCTCATGTGTAAAAAATGCAGCAAATACGCAGCGTGTGAACGCACCCTAAGGCTGCGTTTTTTGAGCAAGTCACTAACACTAAGTAAAATGTGAACTAGCATACGGGCTAATGAATGCAATGGCAAGGCAATGTGTAATGCTAATACAAGTGTACAAGTGTGAGTGGGGCTAAAAGGCATAGCAGAAACTGCTTCAGAATACAGGGAAAAAATAGAGAACTTAGCTGATGCACCAGAGTCCGATAACTAACGTCAAGGTGTTCTCATCTTATCGGGTCCCAACATTGTGCCTCTGCTTGCGGTATAGAACTGCATGTATTGGTGTTTTATGCCACTATATGTAAGTTTAGGTAGTTAGTTTGCAGAATCTGGATTATAGACCGCGCTGACCAGAAGATGGATGACAAACTTTATTTGACACACATCACACAGCACACAGGATTTGCCGACGCATTTCGTGGTCCTCCCACCACTTTTTCAGGGCATGTATTACAGATCTCCGTTTCGTGGTCCTCTGACCACTTCTTCAGGGCATGTATTACAAAGAACTCCCCTCTGTTGTACCATGGTGACCACTCTATGTGCGCTCCCCCTCCCTTCTTGAGTATATGTAAGTGTGTGCGTAGGCCTCTCAATGTCACTTCAAAATCTCTTTCAAAACTTGTGCTGATGTAAAGTAGACATGTGGGAAATGTTATTTAATTAACTATTTTATGTAGTATATCAATCTGATTTAAGGACCTCAAAATTCACAGTTCGAAGATTGAGACATTTTCAAATTGTTTTAGTGGAATCTTTGATATTTTCATAAGTAAATGCAAAAACGCAAATCAAATCGACCAAAAGTTACCACAATATAAAGTACAATGTGCCACACAAAAAAAACCAATCTCAGAATTCCTGGGATATGTTGAAGTGTTCTAGGGTTATTACCACATAAAATGACACAGGTCAGAATTGTAAAATTTGGTCTGGTCAGGAAGGTAAAAACAGACTCTGGTGTAAAAGAGTTAAACCCTGAGTAACATGTGCAGCTGTAGTAACAGCAAGGGTGCATCAAGCCCTCACGCCACCTGAGCCGCGGGGGTGGTGCTAGTAGCCGCGGGTGAGTGGGGGTGCTAGTAGCCGCGGGTGGGGGTGGAGAGAGGGTTTGTGAGCTGCAGTGCTGGCAGAGGGAAAGTCTGTGCGACTTACCCCATGCTGCAGCCGGCGGCGCCCATCACACAGGAAGCCTCTGTGTGGTGCAGGCGCCGCCCCCTTCTGCAAAGCCACTCTCCCTGCCTGCTTGCCGCCTGAGACTCAGAGCTCACACTATCCCCCTTCCCCCGCCCTGTGACCAGCTGAGGTCTCCATTTTGTCTGAGTCTGACACATACTTTTCTTGTTTTTAATCAGAATAGAGGCATATAAACCCAGCATCTCACATACCACCATTAGTCATAGCGTTAGGACCCGGAAAAACGGAAGCACCTTGTCGCTGGTTTCCGGGCACTCCGCAGTAGCTACTGCTGAAGCTAAGCCTTCCACTTTGCATTGAATCTAGAGCAGTGATTGCTATACCCCTATTCACATTGTCTGTATTAGCTGTGCAGTTTAGCCACTGCTGGCACTCATTTAAGTGCACATAGTGTTTAGTGTCGCAGCAGATAACTCCCTTATATTCAGAGCTCACACTGTCCAATGGACGGTGCGGCCCTGAGTAACAGGAACATCAGACTGGTTGGAGATGTCTTGTAGTCTTTTCCTTTTAGCATGTTTGTCTATAATTTTCTTTCTAATCTTCTGAGACAACTCTCTCTTTAGCTTTCTTTGGTCCATGTTCACACACATATTATGATACCAAACAGCACAATGACTACTTTTCACCTTGTAAATAAGCAGACTGACTGACTTCAAGGTTGTGCACACCTGTGATGCTAATTACAGAGCACACCTTAGTTTAACATATCCCTGTAGTTAAATTATTTTCAACCAAGTTTTCATTAGTTTCAACATACAAAACATAATACGATAATATGGTAATACAATAATACGATTTCCTTTGAAGCACGGATGAGGTGTTGGTCACAACAGTTTTTTTCATGCACTCAGAATCGGAGACTGTTCCGATTTTGGGCTGCCTTGAAAATCACTGACGCCAATGGACAGACACGGATCTGTTACTGTCCGCATTAAATAACATAGGTGTCTATGGAGACAGATCAGTGAAAAATACGGATCCGTGAAACAGATCCGTTTTGCTGTACTGAGCATGCTCAGAAGCTGCTCCCAGCCCTATCTCTGCTGATGATGGATCTGTTAAAAAAATGGTCCGTGGACATCAGTTGACATCCGTTGGCACTGATCAGTGCATGTCCGTGTGATCCTTGAAATCAAATTATGCAGTGTGAATGCTGCCTTAGTTGTGGTATCGATTACAGTCCAGATTTCATTATGTTATATACCATAGCAAGTGTAATAGTGGCGCATCCCAAATTCTCTATTGGTTCCATGTAGGTCCAATTGATTGCAGGTGAATACTGAATTTCAATAGTATTTTGAGACATGATAGGAATTTGACGTAGCCAGTCTGCATTAATAGTGAGACTTATAATTGTATTTAGATTTGTTCATCTGTGATATAATATGACTGCTAACATGTAATTGTAAGGTATGCATGATGTCGCTATAAGAACTAACAGGACTGTAATGGGGGTGTCACACACGTCAATATCGCGTGCAAGATCGCTGCTGCACATGACGTTGTAGCGATATTGACGTGTGTGACAGGGCGCGTCAACCAGGGATAAATCGTTGGTTGATGGTCGCCAGGTTTTAGAACCTGTTCTAAAACCTGGTGATGGCATCGCTGCGTGTGACACTTGGAGATGAGCGAGAAGCCTCTCAGCAAGCGCTGGGAGCTGGTATCCATGGTAAACAGCGGGGCTTAGTTACCCGCTTATTTACATGGTTACCAGCGTTCTCGCTGGTACTGATCGCTGGTGAGTTTGCCTGTGTAACAGCTCACCAGCGATCATCCTTTAATGTCGCCAGCGATGAGATCGCTGGCGACATTGATGTGTGTGACAGCCTCTTTACAGACGAGTCCTTTTCACCTGAATCAATTGGACCTAGATCGAACCAATAGTGAATTTGAGAGGACCCACTATCACGTTTCCAGAGAATGCTGTATAAGATAACCAAATCTGTGTAACCCTGACCCTACCACTAATTGCTGCTTGCTCATAATATACAAAGCAGAAGCCTATCAGTGGTAGTATGGGTAGGGTTATACACAGTTCGGCATTCTGACCACTGCTATATCTACAACAGAGAAAATGAGGATTCTTTCCAAACTGCAGACTGTATTACTGGAGTGAAAGCTGATCATGTGATCGCTGATCTATCGAACTGTAATACTTCTGTATTGCTGTGTGCTTGACAAAATTGGAGTACAAAAGTGGGGCATTAAAATACCCTCAGTTGCCATTAAATACATACACACCCCACAGTTGCATGGCAGAGATCCAATCTGGTGCCAAAAAGGGAGATGCCTCCTTTTGTTTAACCACCTACATGCCGTGGTCACTGTTACCTGTGGCACCTAATGAGTAAAACTACCTTGATTCCAAGAATCTCTTATCTTAGATGTTGTAGCATCTTGGCTCTCAATGCATAGCGGACATTTGCTACAGATGAGCTGGGCATTATCTCCGCGCAACTATCCCTTGTGTCACTAGCAGTCTGAGTCTGTGTTGTAAATGTATTGGCGAGGGACAAGAAGGGGTTAAAACAGACGACTACACAATGTATGTGCCAGTAGCTGATGGGGGGAAAAAAACATTACAGTTCTGCAAAATGTTGCTACAATGTCACGAACCCCTCCCCCCAATGGCTGCATGTTGGCCAGCTTTCATGTGTGGTTATGCTTTACGGGCTTAGGGCCTCTGTGGTGGGTGATAAAATATGCATTGTAATGTTTTTATGTTTTGTTTTTCTCCTGAAGGTAAGATGAACTGTTCCATATGTAACACTACACGGGGTACCTGCATCGGTGCCATTGTGGGTGGTCTGGGGTCAGCGTCCCTAGCTGCATTAGTCAGCACAGCGTACTTTCTCAAGTAAGTAGCGAGACTAAAATATTTGGTGTCTTGCATTACATGGCCACTAGGAATGTATGTCATGTCCTGCTTGTCTGTCCCAGAACTGGGATATGGAAAGTGGTGTGACCTGGTGTTCATTAGATCAGGCAAAAGTTTAATGTGATTAACTGCTCCTGTCTAGCTATTAAATTAGGGCGCCCTCTTCTGTTTTCTTCATGCTTTTTCAGCACGTCCAGTGTCGGTGGTCACACATGCTCAGTAGCTCAGTGCCACCCCTGGATCCTCTTATATGCGAGCATTGCATCAATTCATGTAATCTTACAGGCAGTCGATACAGCGGCTTCATCATTACAGCAATAAATAAATCATATGGATGTTCCAGAGGGAATCAAGGAACAGGGACTATCTCTGATGGCACCATTGCCCCGTATACAGGGAGTTGAAAAGTGATTCGGCTACATGATCTGAGAAGGGTGAAAACCAAGGGTGGACCCACTCTCCTGCACATGTAGATATCCCACAGTCTGGTTATGTTATCACCGGACACATCGGGCATTGGGCTCATATACAGATGAGAACCACATTTAGTACACCTCTCTTTACTGCATATGCACCAGAGGAGTCCTGTGATGAGATACCTGCCCTCTAGGGCACAAACAAGCCAGGAAGGTGAGGAGATAGTGGTCTAAATCCGTTCTTTTACACCGTTCATGACTTTGTGATTTGTTTTTTTATTTTGTTTTTATTTAAAGGGATCCTGTCACCTCCAAACGCCTCCTAAGCTACCAAAACATGTCCCTGCAGCATTTATCACTAATCTCACACTCTTTTGTCTCCTGAAAGCATCCTGTGAAAGTGCAGAAAAACGTTTTAATACTCACTCATTAGTGATTATAATTAGCAGGGGCTATATTCTTTAGCCCTTAGGGCGTGTTGTTTTGCAGCCTGAATGATCCAGCCTCTCTCTATGCAGCTTCTGCTGTGATGTGGAGCTGAAGCCAGGACTAATGATTTGCATTCTGTGAGTGACAGAGAGGGGGAGGGCAAAGCCTGTACAAGCAGAGCAAACAGACAGAAAGAGGGTGGATCATTCAAAAAGCAAAATACAGTGTGGTTACCAATTGCTGGAATCATGCTTCTCTCAGAATATTCCATGGTGCATTACATGTGAAAAAAGGGCATACACAGATTCCCTTTAAAGGGACCTGACCCCTAAAAATCACCTCTGTCCATGCATCTTCCTTATGCCATTCTAACTATCCCTTTGTCTCAAAATTGTGTAGTTTGCCAGTTGAAAAAAGTGCTATACCTGCAGATCTGCGGCTTCTGTGGTGTTGTGGAGTCACTCAGGGCGTTCCCTGTGGCTTCTTTTCGCTGCCTTTCCAGGTTTTTTTCATGCCCCGATGGGCGTGATAACCCATTCGAATCCTCCTCGCCCTGCTCCATGGGCGGATTAGCCGGTATGATGTTAATCGCGCCATATCCAGCTATTGTGACGTCGGTACACCCATTGGGTGTAGGGAGGACCTCGCCTTGCGCATGCGCGAGGTTACTTTACAGCAGCTTATCTGTGATGTCATTAAATTGTGTCTTTCTTTACACAGGTATGACAAGAGGCCATTACCAAATGATGTGTTTCGCTTCTGCATTAACCTCTTCAAGCCTGCAGTCATGAAGTTGAAGTATGTATTCCTTCTTCAAACCATTTTTAGCATGGCGGTCAGTGCTCGATATTACACCGTGTATGAGAAGATGCTGATGATCCCTCCTCAGCCGGAAGAGGTGCAGAAGAAATAAACAGAGGGTTCAGGAGTAGTGTAAACTAATTTGACTATTTTTTTTTTTTACCAGGCATTGTTCTCAGTCTTTTGTGGTATTCAATGTAAATTGTGCAAAATAAAAAAAAAATTGCCTTTAACCCCTTCAGTGACCCCTTCTGTGATTTTCCTGTTTTCCTCCCCTTCTCCCAAGAGCCATTTCTATTTTATTTTTCCATCACTATAGGCATATGGGGCTTGTTTTTTGAACAATTTTGAATGAAATAATTTATTTTCTCATAGAGTGTACAGGAAAATGGGGGGAAAAAAATCAACTGCGGTGAAATTGCCAAAAAAAAAGGGCAGTTACACGCTTGTTTTTTGTTTATTCACCATGTTCACTATATGGTAAAATTAACGTGTCGGTATGATACCTCGGGTTGGTACGAGATCGTAGATACCAAACATGTTACTTTTACTGTTATCTAAGGCTGCTTTCACATTACAATTTTCGGTCATCTGATTGTATCCGTTTCAAAGCGGATACACTCGGATCCGAAATCGGATCCCATGTCCCCCTATGGGGATCGGATCGAATGTGCCACTATTGGCATCCGATTTTGGCACCATCCGATGCTGTCCGATTTAATCACGGGCACAAAATCGCAGCCTGCTACAATTTTGTGTCCGTGATTCGAATCGGACAGCATCGGATCAGTGCTGATCCGAGCGCACATACAATGTGAGCCTATGGACATCGGAACCGAGTTCACCTCAGATCCGATGTCGGCTCCGTGTTCCCTGCCTCTTCCTGTCTCTCCCTGCATCTTCCTTCCCCCATCTCCTCCCCATCGTCTCTATTCGGTCCCCCCCTGCTATTCTATTCTGTCCCCCTGCTCCTCTATCCTGATCTAATCCCTATCCTGTCCCCTGTCTCTCCCTGCTCCTGCCTCCTCCACCTTCTTCCCCCCCCCCCCCGCTATTCTATTCTGTCCCCCCGCTCCTCTATCCTGATTCTTTTCCCCCCCCCGCTATTCTATTCTGTCCCCCCGCTCCTCTATCCTGATCTAATCCCTATCCTGTCCCCTGTTCTCTTCCCTGTGTGTTAAAAGAAAAAAAAAAAAAAAACCTCCTCCCGGAGGATACATCACCTGTCACCGGCTCCCAGGATGCGACACCATCGGGGCTGAAGGACCTGTGGTGATGTCAGAGAGCCGGTCAGCTGACGTGTCAGGTGACCGGCTCTCTGACATCATCACAGGTCCTTCTACCCTCATGGTGTCGCATCCTGGGAGCCGGTGACAAGGTGATGTATCCTCTGCGAGGAGTTTTTTTTTTTTTTTTTTTTATAACACACAGGGAAGAGAACAGGGGACAGGATAGGGATTAGACCAGGATAGAGGAGCGGGGGGACAAAGATGGAGGAGGCAGGAGCAGGGAGAGACAGGGGACCACGGGATCCACACGGATCCTGCATAGAATCAGATCGGATGGCTATTTGCCATCCGATTGCAGAGATCCGTGTGGATCCGTGGCTGTCTGTGGGATCCTCCTTCAAACTCTGATCCCACAGACAGCCACAAAATTGTGATGTGAAAGCAGCCTAAGTGGTAAAAAAAAGAATTCAGAAGTTGTTAAAGAAAAAAAATTGCACATTTGCACAATTTTCCGCGCCCCATAGCGTTCTCATTTTTCGGGATCTGGGGCTGTGTGATGACTTATTTTTTTGCATCTTGAGCTGACGTTTCTAATTATACAATTTTTGGGTAGATGTGATGTTTTGATCGGCTGTTATTTATTTATTTATTTTTTTTAAACAATCATTTTTATTAGATTTTTCAAGATTAATTCCAGTAAAACATGGCAAATATAATTATTGGAGATATCAAATTATTTCAATAATCATAGTAGCCAAATTTTAACAAAGTCATTTAACAAAGCATTCACAAGTCTTTATCCATACTTCTATAACACAATAGGGGTCTCAATCACCCAAGAAGATAAGTGATAAAGTCCCCCCTCTCCTTGCTCCCATGTACCTTCATCCTCCAATAAAACCACCTACTTCTCTTATGGTACCTTTACACGCCGCCACAACAGGATGGATACAACCCGCTACAGGCTACAAATGTAGCTTGTAGCGCCAATATCGCCCGTAGTAGCGGCGTGTGAAGACGGGACGACACAGCCGGCTACAGATACCTCTGTATCCGTGCACTGCCCATAAACATATGGCTACATCGCCGATTGTAGCGAGCTGTATCGGCGTGTAAAGACGTTACGGAAGGGAACTCGGGACAGCCTGCAATGTAGCTAAGGCGTGACCCTGGCTCCGTGTTACCACGCCCCATGTGCGATCATTGGTGGAAGCTGCTGCATGACGATTGGTAGTCGCTGCCTAGGGAGGCATATTTAAGGAGCTGACGAGTCACACTACACAATCGCTCGAGCGTGCTGTATTACTCAGCCTCCTGCGATGCCTGGCCAATCAGGATGTTATTGCTTTGTCCTATCAGCGTACGGACGGCTCGTACTCTCAATTGTGGCACGCCTATGTGCTGTCCCTGCTGCACCAGGTCCGCCCATAGTAGCTGGTTATAGCGGTGTGTAATTGAGCTACAGATGGCTACTTGCGACACCCGGCGATGTAGCTAGCTGTAGATGTAGCGTGGCGTAGCGCACCTTGTGGCGGCGTGTAAAGAGGGTGCGGTTCCCGTTGGTAACCGTTCGGCTGTGCTCGTGCACGTGAAGTTGCCGTTGGTATCCATCCTGTTGTGGCGGCGTGTAAAGGTACCATTAGGGTCACAGAACTCTCTTATGCTCATATTTTCAGGCACCCTAAACTACCCCCAATGTCCTCTAAAAGGTACCACTCAGAGCTTATAAAAGGTCTCATCACTTGTTCTATTTCCTCATTAGTTAACTTCGCTTCAATAAAGTTCCTCCATTTCTGAATAAATTGCCTAGTCATCGTGTCCTTATTTCTTTCTGCCTCGCGTTTGTCTATGTCTAAGGTCGATTTAAAACCTAATATCATTTCATTTTCATCTGATAACGAGGGCAACAACCAATTGCGAAGTATCAATCTTTTTGCCAAACGTGAGATTACATGAAATATATCTAGTGATCTTCTACCCACCAATCCGTCTTCCACACATTGAAAGATCCAAATAGAGTAGCAGTGGTATACCCCCCCAGGGTCACCCACCCACTTTCTCGATCATTTCTCCTCATGTCCTCAGAATTACCAACCCTCATTCTGGGAGACTTTAACATCCCCATCTCCCCATCTGCATCCCAGCTCCTATCTCTAACCACCTCTCTTGGCCTCTCACAGCTCTCGACCTCGGGAGTCACACAAGGATGGTAACACCCTTGACCTGGTCTTTACCCAACTCTGCTCAACCTCCTCCCTAGATAATTCATCTCTTCCCCTCTCTGACCACAACATTATCTCCTTCACGATCACTAACCCTCCACCACCACAGCCCACCCCTACCTATCAAACATCCAGAAATCTACAGGCCATTAACCCTCATGCACTCACAGACTCTCTCATCTCATCACTGTCCCCAATCTCCTCATATCCCTGTCCAAATCTGGCAGTAAATCACTATAATAAAACTCTCAAGGCCCAGTTACACACACAGATATTTGTGCAGAAATTGTTTGCAGATCTCTGGTTGCAGTGAAATCATGGACACATTGTTCAATTTTGTGGCTGTGTACAAATGTAACAATATGTCCATGATTTCACTGCAACCAGAGATCTGGGAACAATCTCTGCACAATTATCTGTGTGTGTAACTGGGCCTTCAGAAGTTCCCTGGACCAAGTAGCGCCCCTCACCCTCAGAACCTCCAAACATAGAACAAAACAGCCCTGGCTCACATCTCAAACTCGATTCCTCCAGCGATGCTCTAGGAGTGCTGAACGCCTATGAAGGAAAACTCGCTCACCAGAAGACTTTATCCATTATAAATTCATGCTAAAAACCTACAACTCTGCCCTTCACCTTTCCAAACAAACCTACTTCACCACCCTGATTTCCTCACTATCCAACAATCCCAAAAAAATATTTGACACGTTTCACTCTCTCCTCAGTCCTAAACTGCAGGGCCCCATCACTGACCTCTGTGCTGATGATCTGGCCTCTTACTTTATGCAAAAAATAAACAACATCCGCCAGGAAATCTGCACTGAGCCTCCAAGCGCTGCCACTCCCATTCTTCCCCCCCATCTCCTCCGGCTCACTCTACACATTTGACACAGTTACAGAAGAAGTTATTGCCAGGCTTCTCTCTTCCTCTCGTCCCACTACATGCACCACTGACCCCATCCCCTCACACCTACTCCAGTCTCTCTGTCCAGTCCTCACCACTCACAAAAAAAAATATTCAGTATCTCCCTTTCTTCTGGCATCTTCCCCTCCTCCTTCTAACATTCTATCATTACTCCATTATTAAAGAAAACCTCTCTTGACCCATCCTGCACAAATAACTACAGACCAGTCTCCAATCTCCCCTTCATCTCTAAACTCCTGGAGCGCCTGGTCTACTCCCGCCTCACCCGTTACCTCTCCGCTCACTCTCTTCTAGATCCATTACAGTCTGGCTTCTGCCTCCTTCACTCTACAGAAACTGCCCTTATCAAAGTGACCAATGACCTACTGACAGCAAAATGTAATGGTGACCACTCCCTGCTTATCCTTCTTGACCTCTCTGCAGCTTTTGACACTGTTGACCACCATCTCCTACTCTCTATGCTGCACTCCATTGGTATAAAGGACACCGCTCTCTCCTGGCTCTCTCTTACTATCTTTCTGACCACCTTTTCAGTGTATCATTCGCTGGCTCCACTTCCTCCCCTCTTCCTCTCACTATTGGGGTCCATCAGGGTTTAGTCCTTAGACCTTTTCTCTTCTCTCTCTACATGGCCCCGATTGGACACACCATAAGCATATTTGGCTTCCAGTACCATATCTATGCTGACGACACACAATTGTACACTTTAGCCCCTGACCTTACCCCTGCGGTTTAAAAGAACAGCAATGACTGTCTAGCTGCAGTTTCCAACATCATGTTGGCTCTCTATTTAAAACTCAACCTTTATAAAACGGAACCTCTTTTGCTCCCGCCCTCCACTAACCTCCCTAAATCTGATATCTCTCTGTGTGCGGCACCACGATAACACCTAGGCAGCAGGCTCGCTGTCTGGGTGTTATGTTTGACACCGATCACTCCTTCACATCCTATATACAATCTCTTGTCCGCACTTGTCGCTTACACCTGAAGAACATCTCTAGAGTCCGCCCCTTTCTCAGCATAGAAACAACTAAAACCCTTACCGTGGCCCTAATCCATTCCCGCCTTGATTACTGCAATTCTCTATTAATTGGCCTCCCTCTCTAAACTTTCCCCTCTCCAGTCCATCATTAATGCAGCAGCCAGGATTACCCATCTGGCCAATCATTACTCAGATGCCTCCGCTATGTGCCAGTCACTGCACTGGCTGCCCATACACTACAGGATCAAGTTCAAATTGCTTGTTCTCACCCACAAAGCTCTTCACAATGTAGCACCTCTCTACATCTCCTCCCTCATCTCTGTTTATCATCCCACCCGTTCTCTACGTTTTACAAATGACCTTCAACTAACATCTGCACTAATCCGATCCTCCCACTCCTGACTCTAAGACTTCTCTCGAGCCGCACCAATTCTCTGGAATGCTTTACCCCAAGAAATCAGGACTATCCACAACTTGTATTGCTTCAGACGCTCCCTAAAAACACATCTTTTCAAGACGGCCTATCATGCTCCCTAACAAAATTCCTCTGTACTGTACATAGCCCATTCACTTTTCCTCTCGACATAACTCTTCTTCAAACTCCACCAAACCCAAAAGGTCTACACAGATGTCTGGTGACCATTCATGTAACTATTTCTATCCCCCACTTCCTCAAGATGCCTGGACCATCAGTGTGATAAGCCCCTGGACTTTGTGTAACCCCTATCCCGTTGTAGATTGTAAGCTCTTTTGAGCAGGGTCACCTTTATTTTTGCTTTATCAATTGTATATTTTACATTGATTCTATGCTTATTGTATTGTTTCCTATTATTGTACTGTATTCTATCTCTACTTGAATTACACAATTACTGTATTATATTGTGTATTTTTCATTTATTAATCTCTGTATTGCAAAGCGCTGTGGAATATGTTGGCACTATATAAATAAAGATTATTGTTATTATTATCCAAATAAGAGGGTCAAGATCCAAAACATGATCGCAGATGTCTGTACCATTTTCCAAAACCTTTGTGTGTGGGTACAGCTCCACATGCCTTGTATCATGTCCGATATGTCATCTTTACATTTCATAACTCTGTCTGGGTAGGTATGATTGGGAGGAATATTGAAATCCGCAGACTATCCCATGCATTACCCGGAAATAGCTATCCCTCCATTGCTCGTTTACAATATGTTTCCTCACTCCTCCCCATCCTTTGATAGTATTAGCAATAGAACCCTCTCTATTGAGGTGTTTTAACCCATGGCCCAAATAGTCTGCTCGGTTCAGAAGGAATTCGTGAATCTCTGGTCAGGCTATGAATATGGGAGATGTCAAGGTCGCCTATTTCCCTATCTACCAGGTCATCAAATTGATTTCTTCCCATCTCCCCAAAGACCTCTATTAATTTTGACATGATATGATATTTCAGTTGGTTGTATTGCAGTCCATGTGATTGGTGCAGATGAAACGTCTCTAAAACGTCTTGCCCATCCACTGTCTTTCCGTCACATTCATTAGGTCCCCCATTTTGACCACCCCATGCCTCCTCCATTCATCAAAAAGAGTGTTATCTCGACCTCACTTAAAATCTGTGTGTGCCCAGGGGTTGAGGTATTTGGACACCTTCCAGGATAATTAGAATTTTTTCCTCTCTGCTTTCCATGTCATGAACTTGTCCCTGAATATTAGAGAGGTTTTTTTTTATAGCCGGTGGAATGTTGGCTAGAGACACGTGAAGGAGTGAAGTTCCTTCCATGGAAGACAAAAATCATGTTCCAGTTGGCAATCTGAATATCTACTAGTGTTCTTCACCCAGTCTAGGACGTGTCTCAGCAGACACGCCAAGTTGTACCCCCTCACATCAGGAAGCCCTACCCAACCTTGATCCTTGGGCAACATTAATGTGTTTAGTCTTATTCTAGGCCGCTTCCCTCTCCAAATGAATCTGGTGAAGGCTTTGCTTATTCTGTCCGTGTCAGCATGTTTAAGTAAGAGGGGAATAGTCTGCATTGGTATAGCAGGCGTGCAAAGCTCACCATTTTAAGCAAATGGTATCTACCCAATAAAGACAACGGAAGTCCCGCCCGTCCTCTTAATTCCCTTTCTATCTTCTCAATCAGGTGTTCATAGTTGAACGAATATACCAACCCTGGAGTCCTGCCCAGATTTAGTCCCAAGTATTTTATGGAGGTTTTGGCTGTTGGAATGCCCAGTATATCTGTTCCTGCTCACCGCACTTTCCCCCTCAACATGAGTATTTTACGTTTTGTCCTGTTCAGGCGGAACCCCAAGAAAAATCTGAATATCTCTATATTATCCAATCAATTAGGTAGATCTCTCTCCGGGTTATTCATGAACAGGACAATATCATCTGCAAATAGTGCAGATTTGACCTCACGTGCTCCCACTTTTATCCCCTCAAATGGACTGCCTATTGCCAGGTAAAATAGTAACGGCGACAAGGGGCACCCTTGAATTCTGCCCTTGCCCAACTGGAAAGCATCTGAGAAGAAGCCTGGCTTGTATACCTTGGCTCGTGGGTTGGCATAGAGTGCTCTAAGAAATTCCCAGAAGGCCCCCTGCGTGCCAGTTTTATCCAGCACCAGATCCAACCATGGCCACCTTACATTTTCAAATGCCTTCTCAGCGTCTAAGGTGGCCATGGCTGGTTTCTCTTCTTCCCTCAATTTCCTATCCCTTACTGCATCCATGACCAGCAAGGCCTTCGGCACATTTGTGACTGACGAACTTCCCTTTATGAACCCTGTTTGATGGCCTAAAATCAGTCTCGGCAAGACCTGAGATAGGCGATCTGCCATGATTTTAGAGAGTATTTTAAGGTCCTGGTTGATCAGCAAAATGGGTCTATACCCAGATGGGTCTTCTCTTTCTTTATCTCCTTTGAGCAGGAGCTTGATATAAGCCATATTTATGTCTTCCGACAGGTGCTCCCCTCCTAAAATTTTGTTGAACATATGGGTCAGAGTCGGTGTTATCAGTTCCCGTAACATTTTGTAGAATTCTCCAGTGTACCAGTCCGGGCCTGGTGCCTTATGGGAACCAAGGTTTTTGATGGTTGCATGCACCTCTTCCTCCGCTATCTCAGCATTCAGTCTATCCCTTTCTTCCTCAGTCAAGTGTGTCAGTTTTACCCTGTCTAGCCATGCCGTCCCATCTGCCTCCTGATTGAGTTTGACATAGAACCTACCCAGGATCTCATTTATCGCCTTGAAATTTGATGTCAGATCGCCATTCCGTCTTTTGAGTGACGTGATTGCAGTTGGTGCGCATCTCCCTCTGGTTAGCCAGCAACTTAGCCAAATCTGTTAAGATCTACTTCCAGTTGAGTTGGCCCTTTACTAAAAGCTCCCTCTGTACTGCCCATCTGTCAAAGTCTCCCTTAGCTTCCAGCCAGGGACTGTGAAACTGCGAATGGCTCATTAAATCAGTTTGTGACATTTTAGCACAAAAAGTCAAATGTTCTAAAATAGCGCAAAAATTGCTCTTCAGTTTCGGATGTTCATAAAATAACTCTAGGCGGAAAATCTTGAGTGTTTGCAACAAAAGAGGTCATTAGTGTAAAATGCAATTTGTGGCTGACATACACCTTTTTCTGAAACTAGAATACTTCCTTTAACCTTGGCTTAGTTGCACCAAAATACTTAACCGTTAGCCATGTGGGGTTGCTATGGCACATGTAGTCAACTCTATGACTAGTGATGCACTGAGAGGCGTGCCCAAGCCAGGAAGCTACAGAAACGGTTGCCTACCTTAAATTCTTGCAGACATATGATGGAGACAAACTTGCTTGGGACTAATTAAAAGATGACTAAATGCCTCGTTCACCTTACAGCAAAGCTGACCAAACTGGCAGGCAGCAGCTGGACCACGCCAATTGTGTTAGGCTGGCTTCACACCACGGTAGTATCAGGTCCGGGGCTGTCCGGTGTAAAGGTGATAGCCCCGGACCCGATTTCTACCCCATTCAGCCCTATGGGGCCGGATGGAGCCAGATGGCAGCTATCTGCAATCCGGTTTCCATCTGTCCGGGAGGATATTCCTCCCGGACACAAAAACGTTGCTTGCAACGTTTTTGTGTCCGGGGCGAAAAATCTCCCCAAATCGGATCCTCCCGGATCTGGGGCAATGTCGCTTCCTAACATGGGAGTATATAGTGCCGGATTGCCCAGATCCGGGAGCCAGCTGCTGCAGTTCAGCGTGAGCTACGCTGAACTTCAGCACCAGGAGCTGTTCCCTGTGAAGTGGTTCAGCACCGTTTCAGCAGGGGACAGCTCTCTCAGCTGCGCTCTGCAGAATCCGGCTACAAACAGGACCGGAGGGCATATTAACCCTCTGGCGAAAAACCTACCTGGGTCAGGACCCAGGATTCAATAGCCACGCCGTTCGACAGGGCCCCCGAGTTCTGGTGGCAAATGGGGCCCTAGGTTAGAAGGTCCGGTTGGTTAGGGAGTGGCCAGGGTGTGTCTGTGTACCATGCTCGCAGTGGCCAGTCTGGGGTAATGAGTATTACTTGAACTCTTTCTGCTCACTCGCGGGATCAGCGGCAGTGGTTGAAATATGTATGAGAGTTGGAATTGGTGCCAAGGAAGGAGCAGCGAGTCCACTCCTAGCGCTAGAAGATCCCGGGATCTGGCTACAAAAGTCGTGACTTTTGAGTTCATTCTTGATACCATGAGATCTACATCGGGGGTTCCCCAGCGACGACAGACTTGTAGAAAGACTTCTGGATGTAAGGACCATTCCCCTGAGGCCAGTCCCTGGCAGCTGAGGAAATCTGCTGCCCAGTTGTCCACTCCTGGGATGTGAACTGTTGATATGACTGACTGTTTTTTTGGTTCAGTGTAGGATATGTTCCACTTTACACATTGCTGATTTGCTGCGTGCCGCCCTGATGATTGATGTACGCCACAGCCGTTGCGTTATCTGATTGAACGTGGATGGGGCGACCGGCTAGGAGGTGGTTGTTGGAGCGCTAAGCGGATCGCCCGTAGCTCCAGAATGTTGATTGGGAGGTGTGGCTCCTGGGGGATCCAGTGGCCTTGGGCTGTGTGTTGACAATAGATGGCCCCCCAGTCGAGTAGGCTGGCATCGGTGGTTACAACTAGCCACTGGACTGGAAGGATTTTCCCTGCGTCAGTGAAGATGGCCTTGTCCATCAGATGAGTGCCTTTTTGACTTGCGTAAATAGGCAGTGCTTGCGGTCGAGGCTGAAAGGACTTTTGTCCCAAGCGGAGAGAAGGGCCAGCTGCAAGTGTCGAAAGTGTAGCTTTGCGAAGGCAACTGCTTCCATTGCCGCTACCATTTTCATAGGACCCCCTTGCCAAAGCGGATGGATTGAGGTGGACGACTGCAAGAGTGTGAACTCCTTTGCGGATTGCCGTGGCCTTGTCTTGAGGGAGTATGACTAGCCCTCGTGCGGTGTGTTATACCTAGAAAGTTAATTATTTGGACAGGTGTCAGGAATGATTTGTCTAGGTTTATAAGCCACCCCAGGCAAGAGAGCATATCCGTTATTTAGATGCTCTCGAGGCATGTGTGGAAGGATGATCCTTTGATTATCAGGTCGTATAAGTAAGGGAGGACGACCACTGCCAGCGAGTGGAGAATGGTCATGACGGCCGCCATGACTTTTGTGAAGGCTCTGGGTGTGGTTGCGAGGCCAAAGGGCAACGTGACGAATTGGAAGTGGTGTTTTTGAACAGTGAACCGCAGATATTTTTGGTGTGGGAGAAAAATGGGGATGTGGAGGTATGTGTCCTGTATGTCGATGGTTGCTATGTACTCCCCTTTTTCCATGGATGCCATTACTAAGCATAGGGATTCCATCCTGAATTGTCAGACCCATACGAATTTGTTGAGAAGTCTGAGGTCTAGGATGGGGCGTATTGTTCCGTATTTATTTGGAATGACAAAGAGGTTTGAGTAGTAACATTTGAACTTTTCAGTCTCTAGTACTGGTGCTGTGACACCGGTTTTGAGTAGTGAATTGATGGCCCTGAAAAACAGGCAGGTGTTTGTTTTGGGGGGAGCGCGAGAGGAAAAAAACGAGTTGGGGCCAGGATGAGAATTCTATTTTGGAACCTGACGACACCATCTCTCTGACCCAATTGTCGTGCACGACAGCAAGCCAAGAGTGGCGGAAGTGTTGGAGATGTCTGCCTATTGTGTTGGTGGCGAGCGGGTGGGGGAGTCATGCGTTGAATCGTTGAGGCCTCAGACCCTTAGAGTCGGTTTGTTTAGGGTGGCTTTTGGAGGTAAAATTGGTCTTTAATGAGAGTGGGGAATTCCTGTCTCTGCGGGTAGGCCACCGTGCGCTTGTTTTGGCAGTTGAGGTGGGCCATCCCAATGTCCTGTGGGGGATGCAAGATCCTGGTTGTGGATGTGGGCGGCGAAAAGGCCACTTGAACCTCTGTTGGGGGAGAAATTAGCTTTTTCCTCCCATGGCTTCGAAGATGAGTAGGTCAAGCTTTTCACCGAATAGGCAAACACCATGGTAGGGGAGGTTTATGAGGGATCTCTTAGATGCGGAGTCCGCGTGCCAGCCTCTGAGCCAAAGTTCGGCGCATGGAGATGGCGTTCGCCTCGGCCAACGTTGAACAGTTGGCTTTGTCTATGGACGCAAGCAAGAAGTACTCCACGGCCATTGAGAGAAGGTCAAGTAGGTCGGTTGCATCTTGCGATGGATTGCGGTCTTGTAATAATGCGCGTAGGGAGTGTATCCAAGATACCGCTGCTTTTGCGACCCATGCCGTAGCGAACGAGGGTGAGAGGGCTGCTCCTGAGGCTTCAAAGACTGAGTGCGCCAGATTATCTAGTTGGTGTCTTTGATGGACAAGCTGTTGGAGAGTGTGAGTAGGGTTTTGTTAGCTAGGTGCAACACTGGAGGGTCGGCTTATGATGGTCTGACGCGAAGGGGTATTTGGCTTCGATAGGCCTGCGACCTGCAATTGTTATTAATGTTACATGCGAATTATGTTCTTAAAATCGTCGTGATTAGAGAAGACTCGACGACAGCGTTTTGCCATTTGACACTGTGCTCTAGTGCAGTGGCGGGTTCGTCATTGACCTTTAGTGTTTTGTTAACGGCCTCGATGAGGCTGTTAACCATTGCCTGGGTGTCTGTGGCCTCACTTTCATGGGAAGAGTCTGGCTCTGAGAGTTCCCCCTCGGAGAGTGACTCAGGCTGGTAGTGGGGCAATGGGGAGTGAGAGGTGTCACTTATGGGTGACGTTGTGGGCTAGCGTCCCTGGGACGGACTTGTCTGGGTCCGTCTTCCGGCTACTGGGGGGCCAGAGATTCGGAATGTTCCCTGCAGGAGTGGGAGCGGTGACGTTTGTTGTCACTGGCTGTATGGGGACCGGGAAGTGACTACATCATTTGGGCTAACGAGTCCACCCGTTACATCAGTGCCAGTGCCCATGGAGGGATGTCAGACGTACTGGGTGCTGTGTGGCAGGCTCATTGGAGCATTGAGGTTCGCAATTTAGTTGCGAAGCGTGTCCCTGTGGGAGCGCAGTCTGGAAGTCGATGCATGATGCCTTGCCGCCTGTTGTTATTCTTTTTGGGTGGTTTGGGCTCTGTCATAGTGTACCCGATTACGGTCAAAACTGGTACTCCAGTGTACTAAGCAGTTTGCTATAAAGGCAAAAGAACCGACACTGGACAGGGGGGTGAGAGCCTGCAGGGAGGAGGGTCTCATATTGGAGCTTACCCAGATTGTGTCCCCTTTGTCGTGCTGTCCAGGGACGTATCTAGGGGGGTGCAGCCAGACCTTTTGCCCCGGGCGCAACTCAGCGAGGGGGCGCCGCCGCCATCATCAGGTCAGGCGTCCAGCGGTGGCACTACAGCGCCGGCGCTAATCTCCTCCGCGCTGCCCTGCATATTGTGCACGGGTGGCGCTGCACGTGCGCAACCCCTGCTGCTGGTCTGCTCCCTGGCAGCCGTTCCCCCCTCCCCCCCCGGGTCACGACGTCACCCGGCGCGCCGCAAACAGTGAGCGCGCGCCGCGCGTACAGTGGGACAGAGGAGCTGCTGCAGCCTGCCTGCCTCCCTCCTCCTGAGTCGTCCGGTCCGTCCTGACTAGGTACTACTCTACTAGAGTAATTAAATTGTAATAAAGTAACCTAGGCGGGGGGGTTGGATGCCTGTCCTGGGCTGGGAGAGTTATGAGGTATATATATATATATATGTATACATCAGGCGCAGGCACCCACTATGAGGTACTATACCTCATAGTATGTGCCTGCCTGGTGATGTATACATATACACACCTCATAGAGTGCCTGCCTGATGTATACCTATATACTGTATACCTGAGGTGTATATATATGTATACATCAGGCAGGCACACACTATGAGGTATAATAACCCCCCCGGTCCTCAACCAAGGCTGCAGGGCAGCGGGGCTGAAAGCTGGGGCTGACAGCACCGACACCCCCCCCCCACCCCGCTCCTCACCTACTCTGGGGGTGGGGCACCAAAATAGAGCTGTGCCCCGGGCGCCATGAAACCTAGTTACACCTCTGGTGCTGTCTGTTGAGGGGCTGAGCAGAGTTGCTTTGGCTTCAGAGGCACCAGAAGAAAGGACTGTGGAGTGGTTGTGGAGAGGAAGGAGAGGTAGGGTGTGGGCATTGTGTAGCCCCACCTTGGTGGGAGGGCTAGGTAGAACATTGGGAGCTGAGTTTTTGTACCTGGGCTGCTGCAGTGGCCCACGTACGGCTTTGTTTCTGAAATTTGCGCCGTTTTAGGGGCATGGTGTTCCAGCGTTGGCCGCACTGATAGGCCGCTGCGGCTTCGCATCATTAGAGGGGGGCGTTGCCGCGGGTGTGGTTATCCGAGACGTAGTTGAGATTGGGCTGCCGCATCATCAGGGGCGGGCGCGATGACGCAGCGGCTCGTGGGCTTGCTTCGATTGGCCGCCTTAGCGGCCAATTGTGGATGGGCAGTGACGCGGCCGAGATTGATCGCTCATCACGTGACCTGCTCCCGTCACCGGTTTGGCTGCCCATCGCGGATGGGTGGTGACACGGCCATGAGGGCCCAGACCGAGTCCTGGAGTAAAGCAGGCTTCGGGGCACACCGCGGTTAGATGGCTGGATGTCATGGGCTGAGTGTCCCATCTGCAGCCTGTGGCAGTGTGCTGGGACCACCAGTGTCCTCAATCACCTGCTCCTTGAATGGAGGGAAGAGGGTTGAACGGCACTCCTGCATCCCCGCTGTTGTGCAGTGCGATAGGTGCGGATGGCACAACCAGAGCGGAGTCCTTTAGGGGTCCGTCAGCGTTTGAAAGAGGGGAGTGCATGCTACCTTGGGTAGCCCCGTGATTTAGGAGAGCGGCACCCTCAGGGGAAAAATTGTTGAGTTAAAAGTGAAAGTAAAAAATAAAAAAGGGGTGTGATCTGAGAGACATCACATGTGCCTCCTTAAGCTAAAACTGACTGACTACGCCTACGTATGGGTGTATACTGCAGGAAGGAGGACTTGCATTTTTATCTATACTTAAGTGTCGCCTTCTAGTGGCAGAAAAGCATACACCCCATGGTCCTGTGTCCGCCAATGATGTGAAAGAGAATA
The DNA here is from genome assembly GCA_033576535.1 of Allobates femoralis. Lineage (NCBI taxonomy): Eukaryota > Metazoa > Chordata > Amphibia > Anura > Aromobatidae > Allobates > Allobates femoralis. Next base: position 723,196,396 of record JARQOC010000002.1, read on the forward strand.
TATGTATGTGTTTGGGTGGAGGTAGAGCTGGGGTGGAGGCTGGGCAGTCTCAGGGGGGCCCCAAAATTCCTAGTGGCAGCGCTGCATTTATGTGCAAATAAATATTAGTGAGAAAGCGCTCAATCCCCATAATAGGATTTATTTCCATCTATACGAAGGCACTGGGAGCTGCAGATATCCAGAACAAAACGTTAAGATTGTAAACATTAAAGAGGACCTGTCACCAAACCAGGCATGATCTAATTGCAGACCTGGATGCAGCATGTCTGCAGCATCCAGGCAAGGGGTCACCCAGCCCTTGAGCCTCCCTGTACCCCGAGTAAATACACTTAGAAAACTTACATCCTGCAGCCGGAAAGGAGGTGGCCAGAGGCTGGAGCCGAAGGGCAGATTCACACCCCCTGCATGTGTAATCTGCCCACCGCTGCCAATCATTGTCTCCCTCTTCAGCAGCATTAAACAGAGTTTTTTTTCCCCCCAGAACTTGCCGTTTGGCCCCGACCCTGAGGGGGGTGTGAATCTGCCCTTCGGCTCCAACATCTAGCCACCTCCTTTCTGGCTGCAGGATGTAAGTTTTCTAAGTGTGTTTACTCGGGGTACAGGGGGGCTCAAGTGCTGGGGGACCCCTTGCCTGGATGCTGCAGACATGCTGCATCCAGTGCTGTAATTAGATCACCATACCTGGTTTGGTGACAAGTCCCACTTTAATCGCCTACACCTAGTCATGAGTTTTTTTGCTATATTGTATCTTTTCTACCAAAATCTAATTGGACACATTAGGCTATTATTTTGCACATAACTGTATTTACACATCTCAAAAAAGTAAGATATTTGGCTTCTGAGTGAAATTTATGAAAAAGTAAAAGTTCAAGTTATGGTGATATTTTATCTCATATTTTAATCATGATGTAATATCCTCATCTCAGTTTATTGAAGCAAAAGCCAATAGTGGCGAGTATAAAACTCCCCAAAGAAGTCTGTCTGAATAACTTGTCATGTGGCCTTCCGTATCAATTACAGCTTGACGTCTTCTGCTTTTCACAATGCGAGTTAATGTCTTCTGAGCTGGCGTCCCACTCTTTGTGAAGGGCGGCCCTCAGGTCATTGCGGTACAGTTATGAGCCGCTACATGGCAACTCAGCTGATCCCACAGGTTTTCTATGGGATTTAGTTTTACCAGAGGTAACCCAGTCTCCAGCATCCAGTCATTCCCTAATGATGTGATCTCAAAGAGTTGAAGCAGTTGTCCATGAAAATGAAATCAAGCCTGTGTTGCTCGTGCAGAGGCACAATAAATTAATGATGGTATTCAAGTAGTAGGGGCTTGTCACTGTACCATTCCACAAGTGTAGGGCAGTTCTGTATTGACTAGACACACCTGACCACACTGTAAAGGCCATTTACATATAGGAATGTTCCAGCGACCCGACCAACGATCAGGACCGCTGTAACATCGCTATGCGGCATCTCACCAGCAATGCGCCCACACCTGACAGTCGCTGGGATCGGTCAGGGTGTCGGGCGCACACTGGGTGTCGCTGGTCGTTGCCCGTCACACATGCCGATGCATGTGTGCCAGTGGTAGACCAGCGACCGAAAAATGGTCCTGGCCATTCCGCAGCAGTCGGCCAGCTGATCACTGGAGCATGTCACACACAGTGACGTCACTACCGAGGTCACTGCAACGTCACAAAACCTCTGACGTTGCAGCGACATCGGTAGCGATGTTGCTGCGTGTAACCCGGCCTTAAGGCCGCCACCACCAAAGGCTTATCTGGTGACAACAGTGGCACAAAGCACTTTCCTTGACATCAACATCTTTGGCAGCCATCATTTCTGCTCAGCATGAATCAACTTAAGTCAGTGAACAGCATGGAGTCCCAATGGTTGCTCATCCAGCGTAGGGGCTCCTGGTGCTGTGGTCATGGACCCTAGCATGCAGACCACACTGACATCAACACTTTCAAATGGTCTGATATAACACTTGGTTGTCTCTCACCTCCCTAAATGTGCCTGGAGTTGTGTGTCATTCATAATCTGGTTCCACAGGATAGTGTTCACAATAAAGTGTTCATTAAAGATGAGCAAACCTGTTCAAGATTGAAGTTTAGGGCAATTCCGTCTTCTGGATGCTTGAGCCGGGATGGCTGTGCTACACTACACTGGGTGGTTGGGCCAGTGTGAGCAGTGTGTTCTCAGCTCTCATCCTGCAGCATCATACAGTGTGAAAATTTAAACACGTCCTTCCAACCCCAGAAGTCTTCTGCTTACAGGTGGAGGATCAAACAGTCAATCAGTGACTTCCAAGGAGATATATCGGTGCATACGTGGGTCCGTAACAGGGAGCACCCAAACCTGAACAGCCAGTCATTTGCTCATCTCTAGTGGTCATCCGTGTGGGATGTGGCAGAGGATGTTCTCTTCTAAGGGCATGATCTCACGATCCAGAAACACTGCATCCCGTACAGTGTCTCCAGCCCCGAGGGAAGCCGCAGGTGAACGCATCCACCCTGTGCCCACAATCTGCATTCTGTGCAGGGTGGCTTTTTCCTGCTGGAGATCGCTTCCGACTCCACACCAATAAATAAACACGCTGCAGAGGCAGAGGCCCGGTAGCCTGCACTGTAGCTAAAAACACACTGCAGAGGGGAGCACAGTAGGCATGGGATTTCTAGAAAGCCCATCCCCTGTGCTTGCATGGTACAATGCAGTGGTAATACACTGCATCCAATACGTTATTGATCGCACACACACACACACCATTCGGAGACTCTTCCACTCCGTGTGACGCTCTATGCTCAGTGGCCACTTCTGTCCAACATCCTGCTTGAAGCCTCACAATGGCAGGGTACTGGGTCTCACAATGTCAATAATTGAAAAGCACGATGAAGATTGTTTAAAGGGATCCTGTCACCCCCAAATCACCTCCTAAGCTATTAAAAGCTGTCCCTAGAGCATAGTAACACTTACCCTACACTCCTTTTAGCTCCTAAATGCAGCAAGTGAAACTGAATCTAAACGTTACAAAAGTACCTCATTACTGATGTTAATGAGTGACTATGGTATTCATAGTCACTCAGCCAGGCTGCCCCTCTTAATACTATCACGCCTCAATAGGCGTGATCTTCATGATACATTCAAATGCGCGCTCCCTGCGGCCTGGCGGTGCTGTGTGGGGGCTGTATGACGCGATTCGCGTCATTTCCGGCGCCGGGTGACGTATTTACACCCGCGCCGCTGTTAGCTTCAAGTCCTGCATACGGCCGAGGGGAGAGCGGGGAGGCGCGCAGGGAGCGCGCATTTGAATGTATCATGAAGATCACGCCTATTGAGGCGTGATAGTATGAAGAGGGGCAGCCTGGCTGAGTGACTATAAATACCATAGTCACTCATTAACATCAGTAATGAGGTACTTTTGTAACGTTTAGATTCAGTTTCACTTGCTGCATTTAGGAGCTAAAAGGAGTGTAGGGTGTTACTATGCTCTAGGGACAGCTTTTAATAGCATAGGTGGTGATTTGGGGGCGACAGGATCCCTTTAAGGACCATTTCACACATCCATGCAAAACGGGCATGTGTGAGGTTTTTTAGGGGCGGTGCTTCCATGTTACACATCACATGACATACATGTACTATCCAGATAGAACACAGCCAGCCTCTCATTTCATACTCACCTCCCACCAGCGCTGTCTGTTCCGCTCTATTCCGGGGCTGCTGAGGCTCAGAAAGCAGTAAATATTAGATAGTAGTAATATAATAATAGTAATGAGCGGCACTGGAAGGGAGAGGAACTGGCTGGTTCTGGTCCATGCACACGGATGGCATCAATGTGTAGGACAATTTTGCCAGCCTGATTGAAGATCCTCTCCAAGGCTGCCGTTTATTTTGCCAAATGTCCAGTCCATGTAATGTTTAATGTTTATTCAGTCAAATGTCCAATCATTTTAGTTGTGCATGCATATATTTTGAGTTTCTTTCAATAGCTTGTCATACCATGCCTGATGAAGAGACCTGAGTCTTCTCGAAAGCTCGCCTTACAACATCATTTATTTAATTTTTGTTAGTCATTAAAACGTATCACAACCACAAGATCTTGTTTCTCCCACTGAGAGCAATCAACATTTTTCTTAACTGGCTAACAACGGTACCAAACCTTTTTCTTCACACTCCAGAGCTGCACTCACTATTCTGCTGGTGCAGTCACTGTGTACATACATTACTGATCCTGAGTATATATCCTGTATTATACTCCAGAGCTGCACTCACTATTCTGCTGGTGCAGTCACTGTGTACATACATTACGTTACTGATCCAGAGTTACCTCCTGTAGTATACTCCAGAGCTGCACTCACTATTCTGCTGGTGCAGTCACTGTGTACATACATTACTGATCCTGAGTTACCTCCTGTATTATACTCCAGAGCTGCACTCACTATTTTGCTGGTGGAGTCACTGTGTACATACATTACTGATCCTGAGTTACCTCCTGTATTATACTCCAGAGCTGCACTCACTATTCTGCTGGTGCAGTCACTGTGTACATACATTACATTACTGATCCTGAGTTACCTCCTGTGTTATACTCCAGAGCTGCACTCACTATTCTGCTGGTGGAGTCACTGTGTACATACATTACATTACTGATCCTGAGTTACCTCCTGTATTATCCTCCAGAGCTGCACTCACTATTCTGCTGGTGCAGTCACTGTGTACATACATTACATTACTGATCCTGGGTTACCTCCTGTATTATACTCCAGAGCTGCACTCACTATTCTGCTGGTGCAGTCACTGTGTACATACATTACATTACTGATCCTGAGTTACCTCCTGTATTATACTCCAGAGCTGCACTCACTATTCTGCTGGTGCAGTCACTGTGCACATGCATTACTGATCCTGAGTTACTTCCTGTATTATACTCCAGAGCTGCAATCACTATTCTGCTGGAGCAGTTACTGTGTACATACATTACTTATCCTGCATTATACTCCAGAGTTGCACTCAATACTTTGCAGTTTGCTTTTGTAATAGTAAATATTTCTTAAATATATCTACTACGCAGTCTGGGAACAGAAATAAGCCTCATTCCCATCAATTTAATCACATAGCTTCCACTCCTTTCCGATATATAAGTGTAACACTGGATGGAAACTGTTACAGGAATGAGTCCTTGTTTCCTAAGCTATTGTTCATATTTATCCTATGCAGCAGTTGATGCACTGACTGAACACACACCAGTGGGGAGTCTCCACACCATTTATTAGCTGCGTCTTTTTTTATTTTTGCCCCCGACTCTCAGGCACATTTCCACTAGTCCTTTAATTCTGCCTTAGGCCGGCTTCACACCACGGTGACATCCGATCCGGAGCTGTCAGGGGTGAACCAGACAGCCCCGGACTGGATTTTGGCCCCATAGTATCCTATGGGGCCGGATGGCAGCTCTCTGACATCCGGTTTCTATGTGTCCGGGAGAATTCAGATTTTTCTCCCGGACACAAAAAAAATCTGCCCAAATCGGATCATCCCAGACCCGGGGCAATCTGGTGCTCCCTAACATGGGAGTCCACAGGGTCGGATTGCCCCGATCCAGGAACCGGACACCAGCAGCTGCACGCTGCTGTAATTTCAGGACCGCGGCTAGCTCCCTGCTAGCCACGATCTTGAAAAATCAGCAGCTGCGGCTGCAATTAAGAGGGATCCGGCTGCACACCTGTTTGCAAATCCGGTCCGGGGCTGTCAGGTTCACCCCTGACAGCCCCGTATCAGATGTCACTGTGCGTTTGAAGTCGGCCTTAGAGAACAAGACATACACAGTTCACCAGAAAATGCTGTGGAGCCAGTAATGCTGCGTTATGTTGTGATGCCAGCTAGTTCCACCATTAGGATTTTATTTGTAGGCAGATTTAGTGTGTGTTCACATGTTCAGTTTTTAATAAATTTTTCACATCAGTATTTGTAGCCAAAACTAGGAGTGGGTGATAAATACAGAAGTTGAGCATATGAATGTGGTGCCATTTAGCATCAAAATATTTCATCCAGCTATAGAATGCACATGGAAACTCAGGCTTATTAAATACAAATCCCCAGAGCTCTACAGACATTGGCCAAACCAGGCAATTTATGAAGTGAAGACCAGGGCTGTTGAGTCAGTATGTCAAGCCACAGACGTCTGAATTTCCCGGACTCCAAGGATACCTTTACACATCGCAATATCGTTCTGATATCGCATACAATTTCACGGGAGCGCGCACGTTTTTGGCACTTGTCCAAGATCGCATAGTAGATGTCACACAGGGAGATATCGGCAGGCAACTCAACTAGGCTGTTGTCCTCAACTTTTGTGCGCTGGGTATGAGCAACCCAGGGAACGTAACATTGCAGTGAATAGGGGAAGTTGCAAACAAGATTTTAGTTGCGCCATCACACAGCACGATCTTGCCACATCGCATATACAATATCGTACGGTTGAAGGGCTTGCACAATCTTCTTGCAACATCGTAGGTATGATTTTTTTTCCCGTCGCATTGCCCACTTGCACGACACAACACACTAACTATATCAACTGCAATGACCGTACCACGTGACTTTGTCAATGTTGCACTGCGATATCGCGACGTGTAAAGGTACCCCAACTCCTTCATATATGGCTCATGTTTAAGTGATAAATTTATTTTAGTACAATGTGAACATAAGGCTTAAATCATTATTATTACAGAACATAAAAATAATTCATAATATTAAGTACAATCTGCAATGAACCCAATGTATTATATATTTTAGGAGTCGGAGTTGGTCTATTTTCTACCGACTCCACAACTCCAATGCTACAGCCCTCATGAAGACTCACTAGAAAAACTGAATAAGGGTACGTGCCCACATACACGTTTATGGTCGGTTTAGCAGCGAAAACCGCCGGCGGTTTAGCATAGGTTTTATTTAAATTTATGTAAATCCTAAGCAGCGTTAGGACTTACGTAATTTGGAAAACGCTGTGCACACAATGTCGGTTTATGTGGGCAGATCTGCCAGAGGTTGAGCGGTTTCCTCGCGGTTTAGGAGCATACAACATGTCAATTCTTCTCAGCGGTTTGTGATTGTTTCTGAGGCACCCTTCGATGAACAAAATCCTCCATAGAAAACCGCTGGAAAAAACGACTGTAAAACGCTGTTCAACAGCTCTTAAAACCGCTGAGAAACCGTGGAAAACAGCCGAGAAACCGCTGGAGACTTCTGAGCTCAGGCGTCTAGGCTCCTTCAATTTTCCACCGGTTTACTGACGGTCTGAACGTCCCTAAACCTCTATGTGGGCACGCACCCTAAAATTCCCAAATCCTAGTCCACCTTCTACATCAGTAGTTTGTGGTTGGTCGCTGGGAGCCCAGTGAACCATTGTTTTTTATCCAGCATGATGTGACAGCTAATGCTTCATGGACCTCCGGGAAACTGTTTATTCTGTTGCAGAATAACAACAGTCACATGATAGTGACGCACTTGTGGTTCATACTGCTGCTTACCTGGTATCCGGGTAACACGGTCACATGACGGTGACGCGTTTCCAGTCCCACTGCTGACTGGATAGTGGTAAAGAATAAGTCTCTCATTTTTTAAACTCTGACATTCAACACTGCGGTTACCCCTGACAAAGCTGCCTCTCTGGCAGCGATACGCGTTGGGTAGTGTCTCTCCCCCCGATTTGACTGACGCACAGGCACTTTACCACCACTTACATAGGTGACTGGGCTTCTGTCTGGTAATATCGTATTGCTCTCATTGCTGGCTAGTCTATTCCATTTACTTGTAACCCTTTATTTGCACTGGGTTATGCATACTACATGGTACAATGTGTATTGAGTCTCTGACTTAATTAGGTCCGGTTGTGTGCACTACACATCCTGCTATTTCCTACATTATTGAGCCAGGGATATTCATACTTGACTCATGAGGGCCTAATCTGAAATAGCCAGCCTGTATTACTTGCTTGATGTGCTCCTATGATCAGAATTGTTCAGAGGGTGGCTTTATTTAATCCTTCTCTTTAGGCTGCTGTACATGATGCATGCTAATAATTTAGGTTTACAATTATCTATAACTGTCTAGCTCCCTTGGGATCAGCAATTTGAACTTGATTTGGGTTACTAACCAATAACAAAATACTGGATGCAGATCCTTGGAATTGTGTTCTATCAAGGCCCTTGACTATTAAGAGATCCGGTTTATACCCTTCTACTACTATATAGTCATTGATATGTACTTTATATTTGAGTGGATGTAGTTGTAACTCTTTTTCAGTACAGAAAGGAATGCTCCCCATTGTACAATTGTCTGTAAACCCATGTCAGTATAATTGATAAACTCGTGTTTCTATGGCAAACCGGTTGCCAATATCTCTCTCTCCCCCCCCAACCTGCCTTTAAAATTGCCAAGTGTCGGCTATCTTTGCACTACAAATTTGTTAAATATTGATATGTGTAGGGCCCCCATTGATGTGTAATTTTTTAATTGATTTTAGTATTGTTTGTCCACATATGTGTTGATAAAATTGATGTACAAGACTTTATAAACTATTATTTGGTGTGCTCCCTTTTCTATACCATGTCTTTTTCTGTAATTTACATTGTCCTAAGGTGGCATGGTGAGCACCTTCCTTAGGACTAGTGGTGCTTCTCTCTCTTGCTATAGCATGATGTAACAGGACATTACACCAGAAACCCACAATCAAGAAAAAGGAGCTAGGGCTGTCAGTACATATTTGGTCTGCAGGGCTCCCCTGACATCCGCAGAATAATGATCGGACCCCGCTGCACCAGGGGACCAGGAAATGTATTCACTTGTCTCTGCTCAATCAGAAATGCAGCTATAGACTAACTTAGGCCAAGGTCTCATTCACACCTGTAAATATCTTTTCATCCACACGATTAGGCTACGTTCACACCTCGTGCAATAGGATACAATATTCACTCCTAGAAGGATGCGTTATAAATGTGCACACACACACTATGCTCCCTCCATTTAGCTGCGACTTTCCCTTAATATTTATTCACTTAAATAACACTTAATTCCACAGAACTTTACATACATTAGTAACACTCACCCCATTGGGGCTCACAATCTAAATCCTTTGGAGTGTGGGAGGAAACCAACAAAACACGGGTAGAGCATACATACTGATCGCCGATGTTGTCCTTGGTGGGATTTGAACCCAAAACACCAGTGGCTCAAGGATGCAGTGCCAACTACTGATCCACCCAATACAACCTATGCACCCTACTTTTTTTTACATTGTCAACAGTGTGTGGACTTGTTCTTTGTGGGACGTATTATTGGAAGTCAGCATCAATTTTTATCATATGCTGTAACAGGAAATAGCAAGAAAAAAAAAATTGTAAAATTTACTTTTTTTTTTTAAAGCATTCACTTTACTGTTCAGCTACATTCACACACAGCTTTTTGTGAGGATATTGGTGCAATTTCTGCACGAAAACCAAATCCTCTTCTTGGGGGTAAGGGAAGTAACATATCTCCATTTGTGCTCTTTTTGCTCCATTTTCATGGGACAGACAGACACACCCTCCACGCAATCCCATGGTGACCTCCAGTGAGGTTCTCATCCCAAAAGCCTGTGCAGGAACTACGAATTATCAGTTCAGTGCTTGTAGGACCTGGCACTGCACCATGTAAGTGATGTCACTCAGTCACATGGTGCAGTGCCAGATCCTAGAAGCACCAAACAGAGAACGCACAGGTCCTGCAGGCTCCCGGGATGAGGACCCCACCGGAGTTCACCATGGGATCGCAGGGAGGGTGAGTAATTAGCAGATGATGCCAGACATATTGATACCTCATTCTTAGTGAGGATCTGTGTTTTTGAGCCCAAAAACAGATACTCACAAAACTGTGTCTAAATGACAATTCTTGAAATGCATTGACTTTGCTGTGAATGTAGCTTAAAAGTAACCTGGCAATGTGATTCTCCATGGTCAGTACAATTGCAGAAATACTAAACCTGCATAGTTGTTTTATTTATAAAGGGAATCTGTCAGCAGGTGTTTGCTACATCATCTGAGAGCAGCATAATTTAGGCAGAAACCCTGAATCCAATGATGCACGACAGATTACTGGGTGACGCAATTCTGACTGATTTTAGAAATGCAGAAAAGCTGCCCCCACCCACAGCACTCTGTATGTACAAGGTCTATAGACAGAGGTGCTAATCCGAGGAGGAAGAGGCGTGGTAGGGCATAATTCAAGGTGATACAACACTAATTAAAACAAACATCAGTACGGTAATAAATGACATCCTGCACTGTGTCAGCCTGTATCTGCTACTGGTTTGAGATTATATATCAAAAAACATCAACACATTCCCTTTAAGTGGTTAAAACAAGAAAAACACACTTTTTTGCTTGAGTCACAAGTTTCTGAGACCTGTAACATTTTACGGATTAATTTTTTTACTCCCCTCAGTACACTCATCAATTGGATTAGTTTCTATTTTGACAGATCACTTTAACATACACCATAATATCAAATATGGGCAGCACGCTGGCTCAGTGATTATCACTGTTGCTTTGCAGCACTGGTGTCCTGAGATCAATTCCCACCAAGGATAATATCTGCAAGGAGTTTGCAAGTTCTTCGTGGGTTTCCTGTGGGTTCTCTGGCTTTCTCCCAGTCGAAAGACAAACACTGATACAGGATACAGATTGTAGGACGCAATGGGGACAGTGAATGCAGAATAAGTTGATGCTATGTAGCAAGTTAATATTTAATTTTTCATGTAGGAAAAAAGGATTAACAATTTTTTACTGTTCACTGTACTTGTTAGTGCCTTTACCTCTGATCACTTAATAATTGTATGTAGCAAAACTTTTAAGCTCCCATGAACACTATTGGACTTGTTTTCACAGGAGTACCACAATAAGGTTATGTGCCGACATTGCGCAAGTGATTCAGAATTTTCTGCATCTGCTTTTACCACACATTACACATTTGCTGGGTTAGGCCGGTTTCACACCACAGTTTTTCAGGTCCAGGTCCGTCCGGTGTGAACAGACCCAGATCTGAATTTGCCCCAAATGTATGGTGCTGGATTGTGCTTATTTGGCCTCTGGTTTGCTTGTTTTCCGTGAGGGTCCAGTTTTTGCATCGGACACGAAATTGGAGTATGCATCATTTTTTGTGCCTGATGCAAAAAAAATGCACACAAACTGGATTTGGAGTCTAGGGGCGCCAGATCCAGCAGAAAAATCGTACCAGTTCCCGAACACCTGGTGCTGCAAGAGCAGCGGCTATGAAATGCAGCCGCACTCGTTCAGCACCATGGACAGAGCAGCATTTCACAGCCGCCGCTGAAGTTCAGCACCTGCAGAGCTCCACGGCTGAAATTTCATCATCGCAGGCAGCTCTCCCCTGCACTCGCGGTGCTGAAATTTCAGCACTGTACAGCGGCACAAATGAAGCCAGCAAAAAAGAGAATTTTGTTTACGTACCGTAAATTCTTTTTTCTTTAATCATCAATGGGAGACCCAGACAATGGGGTTTAGGGCACTGCCCTCCGGAGGTCACACTAGGTACTACAAGTTTGTAGACACCGCCTCCTCCGCTTATAAACCCCTACCGCAGGGAACATCCTCAGTTTGGTCCATAAGCTGCGAGGAGGAAATAAACCACACCCGAAACATCGGGACGAATGCCGTGCACAGACGGTTCGACAACCCGGCAAACACTGTCTCAACAGAGAACAGAACAAATGCAAAACATGCAACGGAACAACTGGGTGGGTGCTGGGTCTCCCATTGATGATTAAAGAAAAAAGAATTTACGGTACGTAAACAAAATTCTCTTTTTTCTGGTCATCATAATGGGAGACCCAGACAATGGGGATGTCCTAAAGCAATACCCCAGGGCGGGAAGAGTTCCTCAACAAGACGGATAACACATGGTTCCCTTTAAAGGTGGGCAACCGCCGCCTGGAGAACCCGCCTGCCCAAACTTGCATCCGCAGAGGCATGGGCATGCACCATATAGTGCTTAGAGAAAGTGTGTAGGCTGGACCAAGTGGCCGCCTGACACACCTGTAGAGCAGACGCTCGATGTCGCAAGGCCCAGGAGGCACCTACAGCTCTGGTAGAGTGAGCCTTCAATCCCACCAGGAGAGGCAAACCAGAGGCCCGGTAAGCCTCTTGAATGGAAGCCTTAATCCATCTGGCCAATGTCGACTTTGATGCCGCGGACCCCTTACAGCGACCTGTCGTAAGAACAAATAAGGAATCCGAACTCCTAAAGGAGGCGGTCCTGGACACATAAATGCGTACCGCTCTCACGAGATCCAGAGTATGGAGGTCGCGTTCAACCTGATGAACGGGAGCAGGGCAAAATGATGGGAGAACAATCTCCTGGTTCAGGTGAAAAGTTGAAACCACCTTCGGCAAGAATTCTGGCCGAGGACGCAACACCACCTTGTCTTGGTGAACCACCAGAAAGGGCGACTTGTACGAAAGTGCAGCCAATTCTGAGACCCTCCTCAGAGACGTAATCGCCACCAGAAAGGCCACTTTCTGAGACAGGCGAGATAGAGAAACATCTCTCAGCGGCTCAAACGGTGGTCTCTGTAATGCCGCCAGGACCATGTTGAGGTCCCAAGGGTCCAGAGGTCTCTTGTAGGGCGGAACCATCCGTGACACCCCCTGCAGAAATTGACGGACCTTCGGGAGGAGCGCCAATCGCCTGTCAAACAGCACTGAAAGTGCTGAGACTTGACCTTTCAAGAAGCCAAGGGATAATCCTAATTCCAAGCCCGACTGTAGGAAAGCCAACAAAGTCGGGATGGACAAGGGCCACGGAGACCGTCCACCAGAGGCACACAAAGTAAAAAAGATTTTCCACGTCCTGTGGTACATCTTCCTTGAGACTGGCTTCCTAGCCCGATTCATAGTGGCAACCACCGTAGGGGAAAAACCCCTGGATGTCAGTAGCCAGGCCTCAAGAGCCATGCAGTCAATCTGAGGGCCTTGGAATTGAGGGGGAAGAATGGTCCTTGCGCGAGTAAATCTGCGCGGTCTGGAAGAGCCCACCTGTGTCCGCCTGACAGTTGCCACAGGTCCGGATACCAGGACCTCCTGGGCCAATCTGGAGCCACTAGAATGGCGACCCTGCACTCCGACCTGATTTTCCACAGCACCCTGGGAATCAGAGCCAGAGGCGGGAACACATACGGCATCTGAAATCTGGACCAATTCAGGACCAGAGCATCCGCTCCCAGAGATTGGGGATCCCATGACCTCGCCATGTATTGCGGCACCTGATGATTCAGCCGTGAGGCCATCAGATCCACGTCCGGCGTGCCCCATCTGCTGCAGATGTCCTGGAAGACGTCCGGATGAAGAGACCACTCTCCGGCGTCCATCCCCTGCCGGCTCAGATAGTCGGCCTCCCAGTTTTCGACCCCTGGGATGTGAACTGCGGAGATCAGGCAGTTGTTGTCCTCCGCCCAGGATAGGATGCGGTGGACTTCGGCCAGAGCCTCTGCACTCCTGGTTCCTCCTTGATGATTTATATAAGCGACGGCCGTCGCATTGTCGGACTGAACCCGAATGGGTTGTCCTGAGAGGAATCTCTGAAACGCCAGGAGCGCCAGATAGACCGCCTTGATCTCCAGCACGTTGATCTGCAACGCCGACTCCGACCGAGTCCAGAGGCCTTGGGCCCTGTGGTGTAAGAACACCGCTCCCCAGCCCTTCAGACTGGCGTCGGTGGTCACCACTAACCATGACGGTTTGACGAAGGACCGGCCCCGAGACAAGTGGTGTGGCTGTAACCACCACTGCAGGGAATCTCTGGTCGGTTGGGAAAGGGTCACCAGCCGAATCAGAGAAATCGACCTTTTGTCCCACCTGCGGAGGATCTCCAGCTGGAGAGGACGGAGGCGAAATTGTGCAAAAGGCACCGCCTCTATTGCTGCCACCATGCGCCCCACCAGCATCATCAACACCCGTAGGGATGATTGTGGTGACAGGAGGACTGCTTGCACTCCTGATTGGATCGCCATCTGCTTGACTCGTGGCAGAGACACCAGGGCTGAGGCTGTGTTGAAGTCCATGCCCAAATATGTCAAAGACTGGGTCGGAACTAGCGTTGACTTCTGAATATTGAGGAGCCAACCGAACTGTTCCAGAGACCGCATGGTCACATCCAGGCTCTCTTGACAAAGGTGTTCTGATGGCGCCCTGACCAGTAGGTCGTCTAAATAGGGAATGACGGCATGTCCCTGCACGTGCAGGAGAGCCATCATAGAAGCCATCACCTTTGTGAACACCCGCGGTGCCGAGGCCAACCCGAACGGCAGTGCCACAAATTGGAAGTGCTCTTCCCCCACTGCGAATCTCAGCCAGCGCTGATGAGCTGGTGCAATGGGCACATGAAGGTAAGCGTCTCTGATATCTATGGACGCCAGGAAGTCGCCCTGTGATACAGCCGCGATCACGGAGCGCAGTGATTCCATGCGGAACTTCCGAACCAACACGTGATGGTTGAACAACTTCAGGTCCAGTACCGGGCGGAAGGATCCGTCCTTCTTCGGGACGATAAAGAGGTTGGAGTAAAAACCCCTGAACCTCTCTCCTGAAGGCACCGGTATCACCACTCCGTCTCTGCGGAGACCCTCCAACACCAGGTAAAAAGCCTGAGCCTTTTCTGGTGATGGGACCGACCGATGGAATCGGGATATCGGTTTTGACGTCAGCTCTATCCTGTAACCTCGCTAGACCACGTCTCAAACCCACTGATCTTGAACGTGAAGTAGCCACCTGTCCTGAAAACGAGACAGGCGACCCCCCACCTGTGGGGAGGTAGGAAGGGAGAGCGAGTCATGCAGAGGCGGGTTTGGGGGTGGCAGCTGCCGCCCCCGCCGGCTTCTTTGGACGACTCTTAGAGCGCCACTGAGAAGTGGGCTTTCCCCCTCGGTCCGTGCGAGCGGACGGTGCTGATGACTGCGAGCTGGAACGAAAAGACCACTGTTTTGGGTTCCTTTTAACGGTGTACCGTGGCTTAGGTTTATTCTGCGGTATCTTGGACTCAGCAGAATCCTTTATCAGCTTGTCCAGTTCGGTGCCAAAAAGCCTGTCACCAGCGAACGGAAGATTCTGCAAAATCTTCTTGGATGTGGTATCTGAGTCCCAAAGACGCAGCCACAACAATCTGCGGATCGCTATAGCATTGGCCGAAGCCACAGCTGAGCGAGTGGCAGTTTCCAGAGTCGCCGTCCTGGCGTAGTCCGCATAGGCCCTTGCCCTCTCGGTAAGTGCCAGGACCTCTGGACTGGATCTTGCCAGGTCAGTGATACCATCCAAGCACGTAGTAATCGCTTGTAAGGTCCAGACCGTGGCAAAATTAGGGGCAAAGGAAGACCCCACAGCCTCATAGGAAGACTTGGCGAGTTGCTCAACCTGTCTATCCGTCGCATCCTTCAGCGAGGAGCTATCAGAGGCAGAGAAAAAGGGAGCGTGCAGCAATCCTGGTCATGGAAGCGTCCACCTTCGGGGACTGCGACCACTCCTGTAGCACCTCTTGGGGGAAGGGGAAGCGATTGTCCTTGGTTTTACGGACATAACGCCGCCCAGGATGTAACCTGGGAGCTCTAACCACCCTTCCAAAATTCGTGTGGTCCATGAAGGAGCCACTTGGTCTAGCCTCTGGCCGCAGCCATTGATAGACCTCCTTCGGGTGTACCGTCACCTCCTCAGGGGGTGTCACGAGACGTAAGGTCTCGTTGATAGAGGACACCAGATCCTCCACCCCGTCTGGTGGTTCAGATATAGACACAGACCCGAAATTTGAACCCCCATCATCGTCCTCACCATCAGAGGAACGCTCCTCCTCAGAGAGAGCCTGGAGCTCGGGTGACTCCTCACGACGAGCCCGCTTAAGGGGTCTCACAGCAGAAGAGGGAGACACCCGGGGGTAACTGGACGGAGTAGCTGGGCTATCCAGCCTCCTATTAAGTGCCTCCAGGGATTGCGACATGGAGGACAGCTGGGACAACAGAGATTCATTGATCTTATTCTGAGTCTCCCATGGCCCTGAGATCACCTGAACCTCAGGGTATAGCACCGGAGCTGCTGACTCAGCAGTGTCAGTCCGGGCCTCTGGGCGTCCGCAGTTATTGCAGGACCCCTCCACCAGTGTTCCATTGCATGTAGCACAGGTAATGGTGGCATCTGCCGCCTTAGCAGCACGCTTCCTAACTGAGGACATCGCCACAGTAGGGGAAAATAAGCCAAATTGCAGACAACAAAACCGGGAATCCCGGTGGCTTACCGACCGCAGTAAAGCGGTATGAGGAAGCAGTGTGTGTGTGTGACCTCCGCGACGGTTTCCAGTCTCCCCTGGAGTGCAGGCGCACGCTGCATACAGATCCCAACCGGGAAGTGAGGGTAAAGATGGCCGCCGACAGTGAAACTGTGGGCGGCGCCGAAAACACGTGGGAAACACACACACACGCCCATCGATGACGTCACCGCACGGGCTGCTTCCCATCCTCCAAGCAGCCTCAGTATGAAGGCGCCAGAGCCCGCAGCGCGGGAAATAGTGTAAAATACTATACACAGACTGCATGCACAAACAAACATCCGCAGCCCACGGCCTCAGCCCCTGTGACACACAGGGCGGTCAGCCAGGGTGACCCCAGCACAGGGTACACCCGCAGATCCGCGGACCCGAGAGTAACGCGCGGTCTGAGTGTCAGGCCACATAAAGTGACAGACACTACCCCCAGGCACACAGGAGACACAGAGTGCCTCAGTGCCGGTCCGGTCTGTAAGCACCATTTAGGGAGGCCTCGGACGGGGGTTCAGCACCAGTCCGGAGTGTAAGCACCATTTAGGGAGGCCTCGGACTGGGCTGGCTCCAGTCCGGTCTGTAAGCACCATTTAGGGAGGCCTCGGACGGAGCGGAGCTGTGCAAGGCTCCATCTCCCACTCTCCAGAGCCCCCCAGAGAGGGATGGAGAGGAGCGCAACAGCGTACCGGGAGGACACAAAGTGTCCAGGCCCAAGGCCCTCCGGTACCTCCACCTGCGTGTTCCACAAGGGTGAGCGGGGAGGCTGTTGCAGTTCCCGACCGGAACCATTTTACCTTGTCTTCAGACGCCATCACGTAAGCTGTGAGAATGCAGTGAAGTGCAAGCAAAGCGTGATCCTCCGAGCACACTAAGTTTAAAACTGAGGATGTTCCCTGCGGTAGGGGTTTATAAGCGGAGGAGGCGGTGTCTACAAACTTGTAGTACCTAGTGTGACCTCCGGAGGGCAGTGCCCTAAACCCCATTGTCTGGGTCTCCCATTATGATGACCAGAAAAAGCAGCTTCTGCTCGTCCTTGGCTATCAGATTCTGTCCGCTGCATCCTGCAAAACACGGACAGAACCTGACAGACAAAAATTGGTGTGAAACTGGCTTATTCTGCTTTTTTTGATGCAGAAAATTATGCATGTCCTTGCCGTCCCCACCCTGCAGCATGCCACTTACCTTACATACCAGCAGGCACTTCTGTGTTTCAGACGAATCACACACCAAATGGGTCACACGCCCCCTACCCACGTGACGCGGCCAAAACCTGAAAGTGCCAGGCAGTACACAAGGTAAGGTTGCTTTCACACTGCAGTTTTTTCACTGATCAGTGTCCATCAGATTTGTGTGCCAAAACCAGGAGTGTCTCCAAAACTCAGAACAGTTGTCAATCTTTCAATTATAGTTTTTCTCTGCAAGTTCCTCTCCTGGTTCCTCTCCGGGTTTTGGCACACAAATCTGATGGACACTGATCAGTGAAAAAACTGCAGTGTGAAAGCAGCCTTAGCTGCGTAAAAGAATAGAGGTGCTACTTATTTTTACAGATCGAAAGAGCCCGTAAAAATAAGCAGCTATTACACTGTGCAAAACTCTCAATCATGGCCACGGCCCAGGCAGTCACATTCACTTTATTGGCCAGCCTATTTGCTGCACATTTTTACAAATGGGCTGTAAAAAATTGCAGCAATTGTGCTCTCGTTGGCACATAGCCTAAACATCCAGAGGTCTTCAGCAGACTCCTGGCTGTCTGCTATCAATCAGCCTCCCATAATAAAGCTCCACCTATGGCAGATGATGGCTTAATAACACATCAGTCAGTCAAGAAAGATACATGCAAGCCCACATCAAACATAGTGACACTACTTATGATGGACTTAGTAAATCCGAAGTTGTTATAAAGGATGATTTAAATATAGATTTATAAAAACAGCCATGACCGTAGCTGTGGCATAGCTCCGATAGATTTCAGTGAAGAGCAGTTCACCTCTGCACCTGTCCAACACGGGTAAGCTCATTAGCTACATTTTAATCCCTTAATGCCTACTGTTGCATATTTGCATCATACCAGTTCAATTAATTTGTATGCACCTTAGATTTAGATGCTGGGCACCCAGCAGGAGACCAACGATAAATGTATGGTCCAGATCATTTACCAATGACCAGCGATGAACGACCTCATCATTGGTCATAGTTGCAACGTCACCAAACCGGTGACGTAACGATATCTTAGTGTGTGACGGGGCCTTCTGTCTGGCACTAGGGGTTAAATGCAAATTGTTGGAATACCCCTAAAATTAAACCTGTTACCATCCATAAGCCATGCGAGCAATTGAGTGTTATAATAAACCATAGATCACTTTCAACCGGTGAGGTTTTACCCCCCCACATCAAGCCCTGATTAGGAGTTTGATTTTTTTTTTTTTGCATTAATAGGGTAATGCACCGTCTGCTGCTCCATCTCCATGTTATATACGTGGACGAAGCTGTTTGAAAGAAAGGGAAGATATTAATTTATCGTGATCTCATTACTGGGCAGATAGAATAAACATACCACAGAATGTGCAGCAAGCGGTTTATTACATCTTTCTGTTACACTACTCACAACAAGTAATGTTACAGTGTTATATTCAAGAAACAATTATAACTTCTGTGGGGCAAAAAAAAACATTTCTTACATTGCTGCTTGGTTCCCAAAAAACACAGATATATACAAACAGACAGGAGTAAGTATACACAGCATCCCTCCGGCATTTGTCTCCCAGGACGCAAGTGTGGAGTAATAACCAAGAGACATTACATTATACTTTGCTCATCATCCTGCTAGAATTCACAGAAATGTATTCTCCTCTCCGCCTGATCTGTGGGACTGTGATTTAGAAGCAGATTGGTATTCTGTCCCATCGGGATTCTACAGGGATCCCAGTTTGGTCTGGCAGAACTGTGGGGTTAAGTCATGTTGCATTAAGAGGCCTATGATGCCGCCTCTATAATAAACAGATCTGCTTGGTTCATGAAATTAGAGGGAACTGTTCTCAACCAAGTGTACAAATACTAAAGGGGTAAACCGGTTCTGTTCACTTACACAGGACTGGTGATGTCACCTTTAAATATCTGCCTTCACATGTGCACCCGGGATATTCAGGGGACAAGGTGTCAGCCAAACCTACAAATGCCAAGTGTGACCTGGGAGTATCTAGACGAGACACCATCAGTCCTGCTCACACCCGAGCTTAAAGTCAGCAGGTATTTACCTCCTAGTCAGAGCAGTATGATGTATAGACAGAGACCTTGATTCCAGTGATGTGTCACTTACTGGGTTGCATGCTGCAGTCTTCATAAAACTGGTGTTATCAGCAGATCATCATTGGAGAGCTAGTCAATTAATCCTCAATATTCATGAGCCCTGATTGGCAGCTGTGTACTCTTTATATGATTGTAAGCAGCCAATCAGTGATGTGGGCAGGGTTATACAGCTCAACAATCAGAAAGGCTACATCTGCAGCAGAGAAAACAGGGATTGTATCAAAAAGACAGCAAGCCACCTAGAAAGTTTGACAACACAAAAATTGGCCAGCTCACCCATAGCGGTAAGAAAGTAGTGAAGCACTGACCTGTGTTGGCAATCCAGAAAACAAGATGAAAATCACGCTCTACAAAATGAAGTAAAATTGGAAATTTATTAAATTAATAAAATCCCAAACCTGAATTAATGATTAAAAGCCACAATCACTGGAGTAACATGGGGAAACATCTATATGGGGTCAAGCTTCAGCTTCACGTTTTCCATCCTTTGATGCGAAAGGATGATGGATTGTGCATGAAATGTTTAGCTTGACCTCATGTGGTTTCCCATGCAATTCCAGCGATTATGGCTATTATGCGCTCAACACCACTTAATCATGAATTCAGATATTAGATTTTAAAGTCTCAAATAAAGTTCCCAGATTTTGAAGCTGGATTTTTATTGTTTCTTCAACCCAAAGAGACATCAATGGAATCAGAAAATATGGGAAGCAAGGTGTACCACGGTCCGCGCTGCTGAGTCCACAAAATCACCTGGGATGCAAGATGTTGTAGCAGGATATTCCTGAGGAAGGTGCCAGGAAGGGCGCCGAAACGCGTAGGAAGGAATAAAGAAGTATACTGCTACAACATCTTGCATCCCAGGTGATTTTGTGGACTCAGCAGCGCGGACCGTGGTACACTTTGCTTCCCATATTTTCTGGCTGTTTTTCCACGTTGGAGTGGTCGGTGGAGGTCCTGCAGCAGCTGATACTGTGATATGCTGTTAAACCAGTTGTGGGTCTCACAACTGGAATAGGCGAGTGTAACTGCATTACACCACTCACATCTGAGTGTCATTAGTGATAGGGCACTATTGCGCCTCTTGTTCCCCCACCTTTTTTGTATTATCACTGGAATCAGGGTCTCTGCCCCTACATCATACTTTTCTTACATGGCAAACACTGAGCAAGCATAATATCATTGCAATTGAGAGGAAATCAAAAGGGAGAAAAATTTTGAAAAATGACTCCCCATTACATCTTAGTTATAAATACAGGCTGCTTTTAGATACAATTTAAGGGCTCATTCACTCAACTATACAGGTCCAGTGTCTGGGCCAACTATGGGGTCCCCTGAACAGACTGAATACCATAATATACATATGATGCAGTTAATTCCAGCCTGAGATCCAAGCTAGAGAATTCCACCATTATGACACTGTGTGAATAAGCCCTTACTATCGTGACACTAGTTTTCAAAAAGGGAGTTGTACTGCAAGTTTGGTAGGATATCCAACATGCAGAAACAAATACCCTATACCATGTATTTATAGTAACGTTACTTTTTACTCCCTAGAATGGATACCAGATGAGTATCTGCTTCTAAATCCAAGTCCGCCGAAGAG